>CM034535.1:25056302-25399807 GCA_020002185.1 Paraescarpia echinospica | reverse complement strand
GTGTGCCTTTCATCAAGTCTATATTGACATCTCCTAACACATAGACGTCCGTTGTCAGACATAGCGCGTTTTCAATATTCGATAAAATTTCTCGGTCTGTTCGTATTGCACTGTTGGGGGGTCGATAAATGAAACACACAAGGAAAGACGCATCTAGGACTATATACGCTATATACGTTACCTTTACCTTTATTTGTGTTTCATTCCAGTAAAGTTGATTCTTATGTACAGGCATTTTAATATCACTGTTGTTGATAACGTAAGTAGTAAATATTTAATAAATGAAGTAGAGAACTTAAATTGAGGTAGTCTGCTCCATTACCTGGAATGATTAAGGGTGGTAATTATTAGCAGGAAGTTAACTGAATCAGTTGTAAAAGGTAAAGGTACGTTCGTATATAGCGCAGTAGTCAGTCATTAGTGCTTTACACTTTACTCAAGTTGTCTTGAATATGGAAACAATGTGAACGCGCTAAACATCCAAGGGCTTTGTGTTTAGCCTAGCCTCCCTCTGTAATACTGCCAATAGTGAATAGAGGTATCTACAAATATAATGTTATGTTTACAATTTGATCATTTCACAGGTGCAGCGTTCAAATTTTGAACAATGTTTTGGACTAATTAAATAAAATTTTCCAGGCCATACCTTCAAGTTCAGCAAAGTTTTATTTATTCTACTGTTGAAAATAGTATTTTAAAAATGAGGAACAGACAACCTCAGTTTGAATGTGTCAGTTGAGACATTGAATACCTGTGCCACGTATTATTGCACAAAACGTGGTAATCTGCTGCTTTTTGTGATGTGATGGTGGTAGATGAGGATCGAAGTACAGAAAAGGAAACCACTCTGTAGCTGGATAGGTTTTCTATTAAGAGTATACATGTGTATTTACTTATTTTGGAGCTTTTTGTATTTGAAATATTGGTTAGGCAGTGTAGTTGGATTCAATTTTTTTAATACTTATACAATTGCAACTGAAGATTTAAAATAAAATTTAAAATCATACTAAGTTTGTTATTTTATCTTTTTGGTAAACATTTTAGAATTGGTGCATGATTCAAAGTCAGACGTAAGATGAATCTCAGTGAATAATATGTGTTTTAACATATAGCAAGTAAAACAAGTTGTGTAAAAAAAAATTATTTTGTTGTTGGAAGGAGAGTTGCATGACTTGACTTATTTGACTTAGTGCTCTTGCCGGGTCTCCACCATAGAAGTCACATCATTTATCACCGCCCTCCATGTGGGGCGGTCAATGGCCACCCGCTTGGTCTCCTCAAGCGTGAAGCCCGGCTGTCCAGATCCTGCTTGATGCAATCACTCCATAGTGAGGGTGACCATGGGGCCTTTTCCAGATGTAATACAAGTAGCTGCTGATAGCTGTAGCACAAGCTTATAGCCAAGGTAGCTCTTCCGTTTCTACAGAGCTAATCTTTCTTCCACGACTACGACATGCTCAAGAGCATTGCGGTTGATTTTTTATTGAATAATAAACCTACCTCACTATTTCCTTGGTGTAGATATTTGTGTTGCAAACATTCATAGCTCTGTTACTTTTATTGAATCATTGATTGTTCCATTTGGCTTTGTGGAGGAAATCTTTTAATAGCCATGTACTTGGCTAAAGATCCATTTATGTAAGTGATTTCTGTCTGATCATGTCATGCCACATTGCGGTACAGTAAAATCGGAAACAAAACTTTGTAAACACCCTCATGAGACAAATAAAAAAAATAATTGTCAGAAGGTTTTTATACAACATTTGTATAACAGAGTTTAAAAAGGGTAGTTTGTTAGTTTCCGGATGTTTCTGTACTTTTGGCCCAAGTCCAGTAAGTTTATGCAAGCTTACATACACATTCATTGGTCAAATTGTACCGATATAAATAAATCAATGTTAAGCGTCCTAGTATGTGCACATGGCCAGTGGTGATGCGAGCTAATAACATGTTTTTTATGCATACTTAGCGGTAAACATTCGCTGCACAAATTTTGTGATGTTAGCAGCTAACACCCACATAAAGTGCTTTTTAAGTACCAAAACAATGTTTGAATAAAATATAATTATCTTATATTTAATGGTACATTTTTTGTAAACATTGTCAAATTTACTTAGGGATCATCTCAGAATGTCGATGTCCAATATCAGATGAAATTATTTTCATCTGGCCTCAGCCTTGTGCCCCCTCAGATGAAAGTGTGTAAACATTGATATCATAATACCAGTATCGGTCAGAAGCATAAAATATCGATGTCCGATGTCAGACAAAACTGCCTCAGACCCATCAACATTCTGAGATGATCCCTTAGACTCTTTTAATAATGGTTCCTTTGATCTTGAGACTTCCTTGATTCTGAACAGTTTGTTGTCACTTCTTGCATTGAGGTGCTGGTGCCCTTCCGGCAGTACGACTATTCACAATACTACCCCAGAGTCGCAGGGCAAACAAGAAGCAGGACACCCCAACAATAGACTCAAGATTGTACAATTTCTGTGTCAACATTTTCATTGACATTTAGAGAACATCCAAGTCATCTGCAAACAATTGTGAGTTCTGTGCCTTGAAAGAATTGAACCACCCAGGGGATTATTGAGGAGTCCTGTTTTGACATTATTTTCTGTACATTAAAAAAATATTCACTGAACAACTATTACTTTAACAATTTATTTTGCAGACATTTATTGAGCTAGTACTGAACTTATTTTCTGGTAACATGGATTTTTAAAAATAATAATAAAATATGTTTCCATGAATATCAAAGTTACTTACGGCCTTGGATATGAGTATCAGCAAAGGTCAATGGCCTAAAATAACACACAATTAATAAGTGTAATTTTGTATGTATTTTTGGAATATTGCAAGTCACAATTCCAGTGAAATGTAAACAATAATTTGATAACCTGCACAAATTGCTGTCTACAAGTTTACAATTGATCTGCTCCAGCAATTCAACAGTTAAAGGAATTGAAAACAACAAGAAATGCAAGTAATATTTATTATACAAACATTCAGCAATTTGACCTTTTGTATGGTCACCTGTGGTCTCTGACCCATTAACCTGTCATTGTCTGAACCATGTGGACCATTAACACTTATGGTCCTTAGAGATTGGATCATCTTAATGAGTACAATCTGGACCTTCGTAAATGGTCCCTACTGTGTGAACCATTTCTTTCATGTTGACCTTAAACTTAACAGCATGGTCCTTAATCAATGGACCATCTTGATTGGTTTGTACAATGTGGGTCTTGTACCACGGTATGTAATATGTAGACCTTATGACTTGGTCCGTATTCTATTCATTGGTCTTATGCGTTCAGTGTCATATCTGATCTGTGGACCATTTTGCACGGTTATGCAAAGTACTTGCAGACCTCACATGGTCCGTACTGTGTGGACCTTCTAATGTGGTCCATAACACATGGACATTACATGGTCACAACCAGGTGGACCATTGCTGTAGGTCTATACCATAAGCCCCCATGTCCTCATAAAACAGTTCAGCTTGTAATGTGACTGTTGTCAGCTTTGCATCATTCATCACGAATGAGATGTCTTCGGCTGAAGTCGCTCAGAACATATTAGTGTCATAATTTCCCCTTTGTCTTGATGAACACCCTTCTGTGAATGGCTGGTCTCTACAAAGAGACATGATTACATATATGTGTAATCTTACATGATAATGGAAATAGATTATCTACCAACTAAGCTGTAAACGTTTATTATGACAGGGTAAATATGAATTAGGTTTTGGACTACATCTAAAATGAAACAAGGTTTTTTTATGAAAAACATCAGTTGCTATGATGCATTTCAAAATAATACATTTGTAGGACTAATAAATGACATGTTGATAAAGTTAGGTACTACTGAGACAAATTTAGAAATACTAGTTCAGAATTGTTCTATGTAATGTTGACATCTGTTTGGTCAAAATATCTACTTTCCAAATCAATGTTAGGCTGCCACTGAGCATGAATTAACATTACAGTAGTTACAGATGTATCAGAAATTAAAAAAGCAACATTGTTACAATCAACCCTGAAGATATTTCTAAATGGCTATTAGTTGTTGCAGCACTTAACATTAAAGAGAGGCCTTTTCCTAATGTTTGTATATTCATGTAATGTTCTTAATGAGGACATGAAAAACTATGTTGAGGATATACTGCCCACCAAATTGCATTTAATAAGCCCGAAAGTGTTCACAATTTGATATTTTCTTCCGCGAAGTGTAAACAAAATATTCAGATTATAAACACTGGCAATACAGAGGATGCTGGGTGGCTTAACCACAAAGCTCTTTGATGTTCAGCGTGGTCAAGCGTGGTCACGACGTTCCCAACTTCACAAAAACCAGTTCTAAAACCACCTGTTAATATTACCACCCTGGCTGATTCCGGGTTAAGGAACAAACAACCTCTCTTTAATGCAGTGAATGAATAACACCAGATATTCCTGTAGATCTCAGTCTTGCACGCATTGAACCTGTAAAAGATTTCTGTGTGTGTGTGCACATTCATGTGTGTGCATGGATGTGTGCGTGCATGTGTGTGATTTTTTGCCCACCTATAGACGACCAGCCATTGCTGGCAGGGTCAGAGCTGGTTGCGTCAAATGACGGATGTCTCTGAGTCATAGATACATTGATGCATACACCAAACACCATGGTGCCATTTATCTGAAACAACATATACTGTGCATACATCAAACACCATGGTGCCATTTATCTGAAACAACATGTACACCATTCATCTGAAAAACATGTACAGTTCCATTTGTCTATTTAAAAAGGTAAAGATAAGTTTTTATATAGCACAGTTTCCAGTCCTCAGGACTGCTCAAACACTTTACACTTTACTCCATGGCAGACCTTGTGATGACGACCTCCACACTCTCTGCTCAAACACTTTACACTTTACTCCCTGGCAGACCTTGTGATGCCGACCTCCACACTCTCTGCTCAAACACTTTACACTTTACTCCCTGGCAGACCTTGTGATGACGACCTCCACACTCTCTGCTCAAACACTTTACACTTTACTCTATGGCAGACCTTGTGATGACGACCTCCACACTCTCTGCTCAAACACTTTACACTTTACTCCATGGCAGACCTTGTGATGACGACCTCCACACTCTGCTCAAACACTTTACACTTTACTCCATGGCAGACCTTGTGATGACGACCTCCACACTCTCTGCTCAAACACTTTACACTTTACTCCATGGCAGACCTTGTGATGACGACCTCCACACTCTCTGCTCAAACACTTTACACTTTACTCCATGGCAGACCTTGTGATGACGACCTCCACACTCTGCTCAAACACTTTACACTTTACTCCCTGGCAGACCTTGTGATGACGACCTCCACACTCTCTGCATTGGTTCGGTTTCAGGCATTCCGTGGTTCGATGTCGGCAGAAACAGTTATAGCAGCGTCCCGCTGTCTCGATACTGTTGCGGCGTTGCCAAGGTTGTTGTTGTCGGAACCCTGGGCAATCGATAAACTTGTGGTGGACACCACATCCCAAAGAACACGGGTCGGTGAATGTTGCTCCTGTGACGTGGTGTACCGATGTCATCCACTTGCTGTCCACTGATCGCATGACCTTCGAGGGCGAGATCGTTTCACGCGCCTCCGTCTCCGCCCGAAGGAACTCGATGATCCGCGTTACCGACAGTTCTTCGGTGGAGAAGTCGTGACGCATCCATCTCTCAAATTCGTAGTACAGGATCCAACTTTCCGCTGACGATGTGGATGACAGTGGCTGACTGTAGCTCGGTTTCTTTTCCGACTTCCGTGACGCGGCGGGCGAAGTCGGTTAGGCGGTCTAACACAGCCCTCATCTCAGAGGCAGTCTTCTGGCGGATGGGCCGAATCGCCTCCATCTCAGCGATGATCTCTCGAATTACCGCCGCTTTCGGGATCTTTTCCTGTAGGCGTTCCCATACGCCGTTAGGGCCGCACATCGTAGTGCAACTTTCAATAGAAGCAGTGACGCGTGGGGGCAACACTGTCGCGTGTAGCACGAACATCAGCTCGTCTTCATCCTTCGTGATGCCCGCTGATTTCATATATTGGCGAAACTGACATTTCCACGAACATAAATTCTTCATTTGTCCATCCCATTTGGGCGGGCTTATGCCGGTCGTGCGAATGGACGGATGCGTGTGACTCGTTAGCCGATCAATGATGATAGTCAACGCTTCTAGCGTCTTCGCGGCGACCTCGGCGTTCTTGTCGGTATTTTCTGGTTTCACCTGACGCTGTGCTCGCAGCCACGCCCCGTATAGATCGTCGACTTCGCTCTCTCGGGCGCTGAGGTCTGCGACGCTCTTTTCAATGTCTTTCAGGCGTTCAGTGGCGACGGACTCGTCCTCGTCGTCTCTCGCATACGTCATTTCATTCTCAAGGAGAATCTGCTCCATCTTGACATTGATGTCGTCGATTTCGTTCAAAAACTGCCGGGCACGACGTCTAGCGGTATCGACACTATCAGCCTGGGCGTCGGCTCCTCGACTGACGATGGTTCTAAGCTTACTGACTGTCCTCGTCAGCAGGCCTTTCTTTACAATCCGCTTCTTCTTCAGGTCGCCATATACTCGAATTGCTTCTTCCATGACGTTAGCGTAGATCAATTTCGACTGCATTGCATTGCATTGCATAGCATTGCGTTGCGTTACGTCGTGTAGACATATCGTGTTGTATACATGCGTAAATGTGCCGCTATAATAAACCGCAGTACGAAACAGAGCAGTGGTTTTGATCGAATTAGTAGAAATTTAGTGCGCGAAACAGTGGTTAAATAGATTAACACGTGGAGCGATTGGCGAAACGGCGAACAGCAGAAATACGGCGAATCGGCGACTCTCGACAATGCATACATGTTCACTGGACCGTAACAAAGCTACGTCATGTGCGCTGCGGCCAGAAATTGTTTTTTGTGAGGCAGCGATGCAATATTTATAGTAAAGGTGCAGATGGTAGCGCCCCCTAGTAGATAGGCCTGGAGTTTCCCTAGTGATCAAGCTGAGACCAACGCGGAGGAATATGTAAAGGAGTGATAGGGGCTATATAGGCCAGCCACAAAGGAAATTCAGCCTCACTCTCTGGTTTGGTTTGATTCAATGTATACTATTGGCTCGCCAATCACCAAGATTCTGTGTGCTGTTTTTATGTCGATTTAGTTATATTTGGTATCGTTGTTTTGCCCACCCTCCTCCCTATATCACTTTACTTGTTGGTTCAGAAGCTTTTTAATTGGCGCTTTCATTATAAGGGCGGGGCGGAGTGACCCCCACCGTTACGGTGGTAGTGGGAAGTATAGTGCAGTCATGTAGTTAGTCATGTTAGTAAGTAGATGTCTCGGAAGTTATATGCTTAGAAATTGTAGGTATTGCTTAACAATGCTGTTGGGGCCGGCATGCTTGCTGTGTATTGATGTATGTATATATGGTGTGGTTTTATGTATATATGGTGTTGTTTAATATGTGTTAGTGAATAAATGTCATTAAGTTGGCCTGATTCAATCAACATTGGTCTTGTATCGTTGCTTTGCACAGAAAGGTGTATGTGACAGGGGCGCATACATAAACAAACATGCTAAACTGTCAATACAGGTACCAATAATATATATTTACCGCAATCGTTCTGCTACATTGCCCGTACAGAGGTTATTAGGACTGGATTACTGCGCTTCATAAAACAAACCTTCTAATACACAAAAAGCTTATATGAAAGCTACGCTCGGAGGGTTTTCGTTTGGTATACGACACACATGCCCAAATTACCGGAGTCTTCTATGTCTGATGACATCTGAGACTTTTGGTATATTCGGCAGTAACTTCATTTAATATTTACCTTGAATCCTCCTCTTCTACGTAGTAGTCAAGGAGTTGACGAGGAAGGGAGTCAACGTTGACTCGTGTAATCCTCCGCCCTATTGCATAAATATTTGTCAATGTGTCCCTTGAACTGTTTGATGTTTTTGGACATCACTGCTGCTTCCGGAAGTCTATTCCAGTCGTTAACTATCTTTTGAGTAAAGGAGTACATGCGTATATCTAATCTTGAGTGCACTTTGGTTATCTTGAAAGGGTGCCCTCTTGTTTTGGTATGTTTATTTTCCATAACAAAAAAATCTGCAGGAAGAATACTCTCTAACCCGTTGAACATTTTATAAACTTCCAATAAATCAGCACGCAGTCGTCTAATCTCCAGAGTCGTGATATTTAGCACTCTTAACCGTCTTTGGTAATCTAAGTGACTTAAATCTGAAATCATCCTGGTCGCCCTACGTTGCACCTTTTCTAATAAGTCTATATCTTTGTTTGAATTGGGCGCCATGCCTGAATGAAGTAGTCTAGGTGAGGTCTTACTAAGGACTTGTATAGTTTTACAACTACTTCTTTGGTCTTATATTTGATTGCTCTGTTAATCATGCCTAGCATCGCATTAGCCTTATTTGATGCCTTAACACATTGCTCCGTTACATTAAGTGTGTATGTTATTATCACACCCAGATCTCTTTCTACATGTGATGTTTCTATGGGGTTATCACCCATGAAATAGTCGCACTGCCTGTTGTTATGACCGTAATGTACACATTTGCATTTTTCTGCATTAAACAACATTGTCCATTCAGCACTTCACCCGTGCAAGTTGTTTAGGTCTTTCTGAAGTTTCTCCGCATCTTTACAGGATGATACCTGACTGAACAGTTTTGTGTCATCAGCAAATTTTAGGAGATGGTTGCACACTCCTTCGTCTATGCCATTAATATATATTACAAATAAAATTGGACCCAGAACAGACCCTTGGGGGACACCACTCTTAACAGGTGACCATCCTGAACTGAAACCGTTTATAATGACACGCTGTAATCTGTCCGTCAGCCACTGCGGTATCCATCTATTAACCGCTCCTCCTATCCCATGTGCATTTAGTTTCGTCGCCAGCCTGCAGTGTGGGACTTGATCGAAAGCTTTACTGAAATCTAGATAAATAGAGTCCACTGGGAGCCCTTTATCGATATAGGATGGAACCTTATCCAGGTACACTAAAAGGTTCGTCAGGCATGAACGTCCCTTCCAAAAACCATGTTGCGACGGTTTAATCAAAACACGATTTTGAAGATGGCCAACGATTTCATCCTTGATGATGGCTTCCATTACTTTATATATCTGTGATGTTAAACTTACAGGTCTGTAGTTACTGGGTTGTGATTTGATACCTTTCTGATAAATATGGGGGTAACATTTGAACTTTTCCAGTCTAGTGGAACTTCTCCCGTTTCCATGCTGTCTGCGAAGATTTCGCTTAGCAGTGGTGCAATGGCCGTGGCCACTTCTCGGAGCATTGTCGAGTTTAAGTCATCTATTCCAGGGGCTTTGTATGGTTTAAGTTGCAACAGCTTTTCCAGTACTACTGCTGTAGTTATCTCAATATGCTGGAGTGACTCCTCAATTGTCTTGGTGAAAAAGTTCACAGCGTCAGGAAGATTTTCTGTTACCTCGTCAGTGAACACTGAGGCGAAGTAGTCGTTTATTACATTTGCTGTCTCGACCGAGTCTATCATCACATCCTCATTGCTATCCAAAAGGGGGCCGACAGTGTCTTTTGTCTTAGTTTTCGTCCTAGTGTATGAATAAAAAGACTTCGGGTCTTTGTTTATGTTGTCGGCAAGTCTTTTCTCAAAATTTCGTTTAGCCTTAACCACTTCATTCCGGGCTTTGTTTAGTTGACGTTTGTATGCCACATACAGATTATATTCTCCTGTTTCTCTGTATTTCTTCCACATGTAGTATTTCTTCCGTCTTGCCATTTCTGCTCGTTTAGTCGTCCATCTGGGTTTGGTCTTTCGTCTCCTCTTTGACACGGGGATAACAATTTTCATTGCCGACTTAACGACTCTTTTAAAGATGTCCCATTTGTGTGTATATTAGAATCCTGGAATGCCTGCTTCCAGTCATAATTCTCTAAACATTGTTTCATTCCATCTTAGTTTGCCCTCTTGTAGTCATATATTGAATGTTGGTTGAAACATATTATCGAGCATACAAATAAAAACAAATCATTAGTCAAAACCAAGCCATGTGGCAATTGACGAAGGTGGTAATTGTATGTAATTGCATAATAAAACGAAAACAGTTTGGAAAGGAGTAAATATGAAGTTGTAAACATACAAATAATAATGTTCGTGGGCATATAATCCGTTCGTGTTTTGGGCCGGTTAACATGTACGACCCCACAAAGAATCTGCAACGCTACAAGTATAATATATTATGTAACCCTGGCGGAGTTGTTTCGTGCAAGCGGTTGCACAGGCTATTGTTATGTCAGTCGCCAGACGCGCAGGTAGGGTAGCTAGAGCCACACCCAGTCGCAGTTTGCTAGGGATCATGGACGTGTCCACAAAGATATACCTACAGTTCTCTCGACTCCGTATTACGAGTATCAATATTCACGGCCTGGTGCGTTATTTTTTCATGTTTATACGTTATATATAATAGTGATATTATGAGAATAATGCGTAACTTAAATTTGTTCTTGTTGCCCCATTACCCGTCACTTCGGACATGCCAGCTATAGTATGACAAGTGTAGCAGTATTGTGCCGTATAATGTTAAATTGTGTTTATAGACGACTTACATATCTAGCAAGCATTTTAACTAATTATTGTGATGTATAGGTATGTTGTGTGCATATGTTTGGCTTTAGATAATGTGATAGTTACAAGTACAGACAAGTATCTATAGGGTGACTGATTATTGCATGTGGTTTAACACGTCTAATATTAGAACAGCCAACGCAATTGAGTAATGTAGCGTTATATATATATATCTGTCTCTCTGTCTCTGTCTCTCTGTCTCTCTGTCTCTCTGTCTCTCTGTCTCTGTCTCTCTCTCTCTCTCTCTCTCTCTCTCTCTCTCTCTCTCTCTCTCTCTCTCTCTCTCTCTCTCTCTCTCTCTCTCTCTCTCTCTCTCTCTCCTTCTCTCTCTCCCTCTCTCTCTCCCTCCCTCCCCCCTCTCTCTTTCTTGTCTGTCTGTCGGTATGCCTGCCTGTCTGTGTATGTTTGCTGCCTGCCTGCTTTACTGTTTTTGTATCTCTCCTCTCTGCCTATCTACCTGGATGTATGTCTGTCTGTCCGCTGCCTGCTGTATGTATCGCTGCCTCTCTCTCTCTCTCTCTCTCTCTCTCTCTCT
This sequence comes from Paraescarpia echinospica, assembly GCA_020002185.1. Classification (NCBI taxonomy): domain Eukaryota; kingdom Metazoa; phylum Annelida; class Polychaeta; order Sabellida; family Siboglinidae; genus Paraescarpia; species Paraescarpia echinospica. The sequence goes on along the minus strand of CM034535.1, from coordinate 25,388,594 downwards.
CTCTCTCTCTCTCTCTCTCTCTCTCTCTCTCTCTCTCTCTCTCTCTCTATATATATATATATATATATATCTCCTCTCTCTGCCTGCCAGCCAGCCAGCCAGCCAGCCAGCCAGCCAGCCAGCCAGCCAGCCAGCCAGCCAGCCAGCCAGCCAGCCAGCCAGCCAGCCAGCCAGCCTGCCTGTCTGCTGAATGTATGTTTGCCTTCCTATATCTGCCTCTACCTCTGCGTCTGCCTTTGACACTGCCTCTGTTGCTGGCTCTGTCACTCTCCCTCTCCTTGCCTCTGCCTCTGTCACTGTATGTCTGTGTGTCTGTGTGTCTGAGTGTGTGCCTGTGTGTGCCTGTGTGCCTGTGTGTCTGTGTGTCTGTGAGTCTGTGTGTGCGTCTGCGTGTCTGTCTGTCTGTCTGTATGTATTTATATATGTCTGTCTGTCTTTCTGTCTATCTGTCTTTCTGTCTTTCTGTCTGTCTGCCTTTCTGTGTGTCTGTGTGTCTGTGTGTCTGTCTGTCTCTGTGTCTGTTTGTGTGTCTCTCTGTATGTGTGTGTGTCTGTCTGTCTGTCTGTCTGTATGTCTGTCCGTCCGTCCGTCCGTCCGTCTGTATGCATGTATGTATGTATGTATGTCTCTTCTCCCTACTCTCCCTGCTTTACTATTTGATACTATTGTCATGGCAAAAACACCTGCAGAATTACCAGCTGCATTAAAACTGGATGTGATTATTGCCAAACATGGCACCTATCTGATAATACTAGTAAAACAAATGTTATTATGTTCTCTCGTGGAAAGGTCAGATCACACCCAGACTTCCTGTTTGGACAAAACACAGGTAGAACTTAAAATGAAAGACATAAACAGACAAACATTGCACAATTAAATTCATGTAAATAGGCTGTGTTCAAATTACAGAATATTTAAAAATGAAGTAGGCTCGATAATTATTTAATCTACTTGAGCCCATCTGACAGAATTATAATTTTTTTATTTCGTTGTGGAAATCACACGTTACCTATTTCTGTTGGTCAGTATCTCCCTGAAAATGTTCAGAGGTTCTGTAATTTATGCAACAATGGAAACCAAGGTGATGAATATCATTATGTACTTGTGTGTCCATCACTAGTAGAAGAAAAATCAAAATACATTAATTATGTCTCTATTATAAAACAGTTCGTTCTCTCTTTGTATGTGCACCCACATCTCCGTTAGATTTGCATTTATCGGGCTGATATTTTGCATGTGATCTACCGGGCCCATTGAGATGGTTCGTAGATTGGGACATTTTCAAAATTCGTCCGGGGATGAAGAACTTGGGGGCTCATTATTTCAAAAGGCTGTACGTGGAGTTCCAGTCGCTGAATTTAATGTTTTTATATGTTATATCATATGGTAAATATAATTGTACCATCTACAAATATGTCGCTGGATGTATGCAGAAATTTGTTATTGACGATTGAAAATCCTCAGCGCTTAACATTCACCAGGTCTACTTGTCGCTGGTCATGTAAGCATTTCGCCGCGTCAGCCCCGCGAGCGCGTGCTACTTCTGGCAAACAACGCACTGCAACAATTCTGTGAGTTGCAGCCACGGAATTTTATGTTTTCCTATAGCATTGTACAGGTAGTTATTCCATGTACAAATGTATCATTGGGTGTATGCAGACATTTATGTTATTAACGTTACAGAATCCCGGACGCGTAACTCAGCTGCCTGTTGCTGGTTACGTCAGTTACAAGGGTGAGCGCGTGCGATTTCTGACATAAGGTTGTACTAACAACTAGGCCAGTGACCAGTTACAATAATTGTGTAATACAGGTAGGCTGGAAACATTTGGGATGGGTTTAGGGTGTTTGGAACTAAATGTTGGGCAATGGAGTTTTGGTCTATTTTCAGTGTTCATAATTATGTCAATAATACTTTTTTATATTTCAGATGATTTCAAATGATTTGAGGATGTATATGACTGCCTTTTCCCCGGGCAACGCCGGGTAACTCAGTGAGAATGTGCAATTTTTGAATATGGTATATGCGATGTCATTGACTTTTATGTAGATTTACCCCCTGATCTGTATATCTATACATTCGTGTAACGTGTATTGTAGTTGCTATTCCTCTACCCTATCAATCATAATTGATATCATGTAATGGAAGATATTCATGTTCAACATATAAAGTATATGATAACTATACATGCTAACACATATGGTAGTGATCACAATGGCATAATTATATTTGTTGATGATTTTATTTAGATTTCCACAACCAGATACTTCTTAAATAAAACGTTTTGCATTTATTACGCTTGAATGCAGTCATAGTATTAGTAGTTTTTAAATGATCACTTAGATAATTATATAATAGTATGCCGTTTACACAAAGAGACATTGATCGCATGGTGGAACAGACAGCTCGGATAACTTCCTCTTCGTTAACTGGAGTTATAAATACATTTTTATTACTTCTGTTTTGTAAGTTGCCATTAATAGACACATTTGTTGGTGCCGTTATATCCTTTGATGATTCCGGGCCGATATTAGCAACATAATTGTCAAACATGTTCGCTACACCTTCCTTATTACTAACATGGAGTGAAATAACTTGCCAAAGGTTCGAAACGACAGCAAGCGGATTCGAAACTGATAGTTTCTGACTGAGGGTCCGAAGCTCTAGCCGCTACATTACCACTCTCCACACTCGTGTATGATTCAGTGCAGTTCCGATTAAATATGCGTCCGGTGTTGGTTTAATTCCGTTAACGGACTTTTTCTGCTTTTATTTTAACAAAATCGTCGTATAGAATAAACAAATAAATCTTTGTCTCAATCGGGCCTTCGTTATGTCTCGTGGTCGAGCCGGTGTTAGGAAGTGAAGACATTTCAGCGAGAACAGCCAAGAAATTAACCGTTGGAGCACTTGCATCGACGGTAATACAAATCAAAATAAATAGGTGGACCCAGTCTTACTGTTCGCCTGCTACGTTCTTCTCAGCCCAGTTCTTGCGTAGTTCGTATATGTGTATTTGATGCGCGCTGTGGAGTTTTATTTAGAGCATTGCACTCTCAGATCATGGGTTCGAATCTTTTTACAGCCGTTTCGTATTAGCTACGGGAATGAGTACCTATAGCAATAGGCAGTGATGATATTTGTATGCGAATAATCTTCGCGTAGTAATTGCTTAATTCTTCCCAGAGAGGTCGAGATGGTGTTCAAAATTCCCTTTATTAATAAAACGTGTGGTTGGCGTATTCTTACATTGTCAGATATTTCAGGTGTGTGACGCTCGTAGATGTCATACATTGACAGGTATACTAAATTATATGTGATATTGAATGCCGACTTTGTAGATATGTTCCTAATTGCAGCATACGACACCGCGTTATTAAATATAGAAAATATGCACACTATATGACTAGGTTAAGTATGAGGGTTAGATTTAAATGATAATATAATTTTAATCTAGCCCTCATATATAACCTAGCTACATATTATGTGAAATGACTTTGTGAAAATGTTCCTAACCGCAGCACAAGACACCACATTATCAACATAGAAAACAAAAGTTCAATGCACATTATATCGCCTGGTGTGTGGTATTATGTATTGATCCAATGTATGCATGCATAATTTCGTTTATTGTGATTATTTTGTATTGAACAAAACCTCAGGTTCGTTCTCAACACTGAGCCACAACACAACACTTGTGTGGGCCACTCCACTCCGAAGCGAGGCAACAACACGTGTTGTACACTACTATACTCTCCGACTAAACGGCGATCCCATATCGCCCTGCCAGCCACACACCTCAACTGTCCAATGGCCACGCCGTTGTTCTGAGTTTTATGTAGCAGTATCTATGCTGTATAACATACAATATACTGTTCACGCCGAGCTGCACCTAACAACTCTCGCTGTCTACTCCCAACGCAGAGTTCCACATGTCAACTCGTGGCCGCGCCCAGTGTATTCTTAGCCACCACACCTGGCTGATTACACAACTCGTTATGTAAGTTGCCCCAACCTGACCCTCTCTAGTCCGTCCACTGCAGCCACCGTCGAATTAATTATAACTAATGACAAAAGTGTGTTTTGTAACGTTTTGAACCAATGTATAATTTACTTGATATTTTAATTTATTGTAATAATTTTGTTTTGTATCGTGCTGTCAGACAGTTTTACAATCGTGTGGTAGATATGGAAAATGTTCTACTTGTCGTAATAAAATATGATATTGCGATACACATTTCAGAGTAGTCTATGTACAGGCCTAGCTATTTTTTGGGTTTGCAATACATGTTATTCGAAATACTGTATCGTTACCGCTAGATGGTGAAAACGAGTCTTAAAAGATGGGATTTTTTTGACAAGAGGTTGTTTCATGAAATGTATGAGGATTAAGTTAAAATTATATGTGAAATTAAATGTCGACTATGTGAAAATGTTCCTAATCGGAGAACACGAGGCAGCATCACGTGATCACGTATAGAAGGTTATACTTCCAAAGCACATTATATCACCAGGTGTGTGGCATTATGTAATGAACCAATGTATGCCTGCATAATTTCGTTTATTGCGATTATTTTGTTTTGTATTTTGCTGTAAGAGATTGTGTCAATCGTGTAGTAGTTGTGATAAATTGTTCACTTGTGGTAATAAAATATGATATTGTAAATATAATCCGAAACACCTTCCAGTGCGATATATATATATATTATATAGCAGTAACGTATATTAGGGGAAACATGCAAATGTATTACGCAACACTTCTTATATATATATATATATATATATATAAAATTGCATGTTTCCCCTAATTTACATTAATGCTTGTGTTGGGTCCGGTATTGTCGTGAGAGAAATTGTCTGCATAACAAATTATCACAGTTCCATAAAAAAACACTGGCATACAAGACGTTACTCCATAATTTTGTCACGCAATATATCATTGAAATTGGTAGAGTAAGTAGACCCTGCTGATGTAAGTTTTCCAGACTAAATTATTTAAATAAATGGCTGAATTTGAGCAACCAATTTGAATGAATATGGAAAAGCCTTGTGTGTTCACAGTAGATAGAACATGAACAAGAATTGTGTGTTTCAGGCACTAACTGTGAATTACAACTCAACATCTGTATCACAAATAACCCATGTGAGAATGGGGATGTTTCTGAGGCCGCGGGAGACAAGTACATATGTAAATGCCCCAGGGCTACAGTGGCGACACCTGTACAGAGAGTAAGTCTTGTGTTTGTCGATCATGTGATAATGATCAACTGATTGCTGCAATGGTCCTAAAATGAATCAATGCATCACTACGAAACCTTTGGTCCTCTGTATATTATATTTGTGGAGATTAGTGGCACAGTTGCTAGAACAACGGACTCCCAATTTAGAGAACACGGGTTCAAATCCTGTGCTGCAGTGTCAAACCTTGGACAAGTTCGTTCACTCTACATTGCTCCAGTTCACTCAGCTGTATGAACGAGTACCTGGCTATTAACAGTGGTGAATGGTTGTGTACAAAGTCTGTATGCATTGATTGCAGTATGGCTGACTGCTTTCCAGAGAAGTCGAGAGGGTGTCTGATTGAACAGGTCTGCCAGAGAGTCCTTTGAGCAGTCCTAATGACTGGATACTGTGCTGTATAAGAACTTACCTTTTTATTTTATTATGAGTAAATGAACGCTCCAACATGTCGCTCGCTCCATGTTGCAGGCACATCCATTGGTTCGTCAGTTGGTTTATAGCTGTGGCAAGGTCTTTCTGGTATTTATGTATATCTAGTACATTAGTCGGTTTTCAAATAACTTAATAATCAGGAGGTAATCTCCTTCCCTTTTCAATACCACTTAATTATTAATTTATTTTGACATCTGAATAATAACTAGTATTTAAGTGATTAATTATTGTTGTTTTAGTCTTTGTTATGTTGTAATATTTTATGAAAAACTGTGTCATGTATTTGTCTGTGTCTGTCCATGCACCACAATGGAAACAAGTGCGTGCACTTTCTTGTGTCATCCTTGTATATGGTGTACTCTGTATTTATATTTTATTTATTTACACGCGTACATTACAAAAACGATGTTACGTTTACATATATGCCCTCCACACTTAAATGGATATTAAGTTACAAAATTGAGTTTTGTACCTTTTTGGATTCCACTGAACTTGAGCTTTAAAATGACACCTCATTAATTGAAATATTTTCAGTAGTGTTTGATTTATTGCTAAAATTGAAGCAAAAAAGTGATATTTTGAGAAACAAGGTAATTTTAATTGATATTATCTAATGGGATTTTGTATATGTGGGTTCATAAGTGCATGTGTTTTATTAGTTTTGGATTACTTTTCCAAAAAAACTAGACATTGGAATATGAGATTATTAAATATGCATTTCTGCCAAAATCACAAAATTGATGGGACATGACTTACAGTTATTTTTGGTTTGTGTGCAAAATAGACCTGTGCAACGTAATACCTGGTTCGCTGTGGCAGGTCACGTATGAAGTGTTTAGAATATTGATCGGTTATAAACCTTTACATAGAACTATTTATTCTCCAGAACAAAGTAGTGTTTGTGACATTTTCACGAAATTAATCACGAATATTGATACATGATTAATTAAACATACATTAGTGATTAACGTCCATACTGTATGAAGCATGTCAGTTCAACCTGCACAACCAACAAAGTACCTGGTAAAACAGTTCGGTATTATCCAAAGTTTTACAAACAACTACACATTTAAAACTTGCAAAATTTACTATTACATCACAGCAATACACATCCGAGTACTGCATCCACCCTTAGCAAACACCCCAGAATATATATGTATCAGCAGTATAGCCTCTCATACTAGAACACAGTTGTAGTTACAAATGGGTGATGTTGGGGGTTGAAGCGTTGTATTCATACCCTATCCAGGTTGAAATATTACCTTGTTGATGGATTTTCGCTGTCAATTTATAACTATGTTTATGTACAAATTCCTACATTTTCATCCTATTTGGGTTATTTGTCTTCCACCCTTGTTTCCACGACTGAGTCATTGCCTGGCCCTATGAAGTTTATTCATACCTAGCTGCCATTGACATTTTATATGAGGCTTGCTAATTTGTTGTGCTATTTTCAATAGTTGGCTGAAGTTAATTAATGGAATAAGTGTGTGTGCACAACCAGTAGTGTATGGATACTGAACACCAGCAGGATCGAACCTGCCACACACAACACTGAAACACTATTGTCATAAACAACACAGTTCAACAGTATGTCTGCATTTACAAAGCAATACTTTAACAGCTTTCAGGAATAAATATATAGTTTACATTGTTGGAAAAGCCATATGGTACATACACATATGTGAAATTTAATAAACGAGTGTTAATGTTTCACAAAAGAGATAATATCGTATGTGTGTATCATTTGACAGAAAAATGAACAATATATACTTTACGAAACTATCTGGAAAAAACATATAAATCCACTTTTTCAGTGTTCAGCTCCCAACTGTATATATCCTCGCTTGTTATGTTAAGCCGCCGGCCAACTCCTGTGACAGAAATCTAAATTTGCATTACATTACATATTGGAAGAATTGAAATTTTATTTTCAACTTGCAGGCACGGTTGAAATAATAACTAATTCAAACATATTCCATACAACGAACTTGTGAAAGAAAATTAAATTTCGATGCTCTTCCGAAAATCACATTTAGATACGTGAACACTGTGGTGGCCATCCAACAGAAAACCACCTCTACTAATATATCAACATTTAGAAGTTAAAAAAAAAATGACGCGAACTCATATGCGCGATCCAGTACATGGATGACGTCGAATTGAAATGACTTGACGACCATGATTTGGACATTCACAGCAACCCCTATTTCAGAAACTGTATTGATGTTTGGACCCCAGTAATACCCATCGGCAACACGATGAATCCTTGGGAAGAAATTTAGTGAGGGTATAGACACGTCACCAAAAGTGTGTGTTTGTGATGTGACGAGTGTATATGCAGAGCACTATTAATTTCTTTACAATGTGTATCATTGCAATTATTAAATATTCACAAACACGAACATGTGTTGTTTTATTATTAGTTTGACAAAACTTGTATTTTATGTGTAAATAAAGAATCAACGCAGCTATGCTACAAATCTAATAATGTTTTAGATGTATCCACTTTCAATTGTATATTAGTCCACATATTATTATTAATTTATGACCTGGCTCAATATCCGTTTAATAGCGTATGATTAAAGTGTTGAATACGTGTTTTCAAGTTCTACACCAAGCACATTATACTCACTAGTGATGCACTTGTAGACGGTTAAGTCCACAAAACAGCGCTCACTCTTGTTCGTCATCTGCGTGACTGGCCGCGAGCACAGTATAAATGCCTGTCAACTCTGTCTTCTTCTCTGTGACACAATTTCCTATATCAAACAATCTGACCTCTGGCCATGTCAAACTGGTCGATGGGTAGCTCTCATAATCCACCACTACTCAACCATAGCTTCTGAAATGACACCATGTGCGTGCGTGCGTGTGCGTGTGTGAAACACGTGTCCCTGTCCACTGTGTATGTCAATGAACGTTCTACATATCCAGGAGAGGCATAATTGAGGCAATCTTATCAGACCACCCTTTATGCTATCTGCTAAGGGAGTAGAACGATGTCGCGTTGTGCAGGTGACTTGTGAAAGACCCTACATTGCCACCTCCTTTCTATGGACGCAAAGTGCCCTCCTGGGAGAGAGATATATATATATAAAGATTTGAAATAAACATGCTCAAAACCACCCAAAATGTAAAATAAAATTCTTAATAATGGCACAAATTATTTCTATATGTCTAAGGTGTTTACACTAACAAGGATAATCGTAACATAAGATGCATTAGTTGTGCAATAACATATCAAAACTTTAAGGAGACTAATTCGTTTTAGGCTATATTTTACTATTGTAGTTGCCGATCACTAACATTGTGTTCACCGTTTCGAAAGATGTGTATGCTGAAATCAGGAGTGTCTGTTTAAATAATAATGTACTTCCAGCCTAACTGAAATCCTGAGATATTGTCCAGTTAAGCAAACTATTATTGCATAAATATCCCCTCCCTAGACATTACTAAATTTGGTGTCCAGCAGTATGCTTAGAATGATTTCTTCCTTATTTGTTGTCTCCAGACATGCTCTGGTCGTATTTTCTCTCTCTCTCTCTCTCTCTCTCTCTCTCTCTCTCTCTCTCCCAGGAGGGCACTTTGCGTCCCTAGAGAGGAGGTGGCAATGTAGGGTCTTTCACAAGTCACCTGCACAACGCAACATCGTTCTACTCCCTTAAGAGATAGCATAAAGGGTGGTCTGATAAGATTGCCTCAATTATGCCTCTCCTGGATATGTAGAACGTTCATTGACATACACAGTGGACAGGGACACGTGTTTCACACACGCACACGCACGCACGCACATGGTGTCATTTCAGAAGCTATGGTTGAGTAGTGGTGGATTATGAGAGCTACCCATCGACCAGTTTGACATGGCCAGAGGTCAGAGTGTTTGATATAGGAAATTGTGTCACAGAGAAGTAGACAGAGTTGACAGGCATTTATACTGTGCTCGCGGCCAGTCACGCAGATGACGAACAAGAGTGAGCGCTGTTTTGTGGACTTAACCGTCTACAAGTGCATCACTAGTGAGTATAATGTGCTTGGTGTAGAACTTGAAAACACGTATTCAACACTTTAATCAGACGCTATTAAACGGATATTGAGCCAGGTCATAAATTAATAATAATATGTGGACTAATATACAATTGAAAGTGGATACATCTAAAACATTATTATATTTGTAGCATAGCTGCGTTGATTCTTTATTTACGCATAAAATACAAGTTTTGTCAAACTAATAATAAAACAACACATGTTCGTGTTTGTGAATATTTAATAATTGCAATGATACACATTGTAAAGAAATTATTAGTGCTCTGCATATACACTCGTCACATCACAAACACATACTTTTGGTGACGTGTCTATACCCTCACTAAATTTCTTCCCAAGGATTCATCGTGTTGCCGATGGGTATTACTGGGGTCCAAACATCAATACAGTTTCTGAAATAGGGGTTGCTGTGAATGTCCAAATCATGGTCGTCAAGTCATTTCAATTCGACGTCATCCATGTACTGGATCGCGCATATGAGTTCGCGTCATTTTTTTTTGAACTTCTAAATGTTGATATATTAGTAGAGGTGGTTTTCTTTTGGATGGCCACCACAGTGTTCACGTATCTAAATGTGATTTTCGGAAGAGCATCGAAATTTAATTTTCTTTCACAAGTTCGTTGTATGAAATATGTTTGAATTAGTTATTATTTCAACCGTGCCTGCAAGTTGAAAATAAAATTTCAATTCTTCCAATATGTAATGTAATGCAAATTTAGATTTCTGTCACAGGAGCTGGCCGGCGGCTTAACATAACAAGCGAGGATATATACAGTTGGGAGCTGAACACTAAAAAAGTGGATTTATATGTTTTTTTCCAGATAGTTTCGTAAAGTATATATTGTTCATTTTTCTGTCAAATGATACACACATACGATATTATCTCTTTTGTGAAACATTAACACTCGTTTATTAAATTTCACATATGTGTATGTACCATATGGCTTTTCCAACAATGTAAACTATATATTTATTCCTGAAAGCTGTTAAAGTATTGCTTTGTAAATGCAGACATACTGTTGAACTGTGTTGTTTATGACAATAGTGTTTCAGTGTTGTGTGTGGCAGGTTCGATCCTGCTGGTGTTCAGTATCCATACACTACTGGTTGTGCACACACACTTATTCCATTAATTAACTTCAGCCAACTATTGAAAATAGCACAACAAATTAGCAAGCCACATATAAAATGTCAATGGCAGCTAGGTATGAACAAACTTCATAGGGCCAGGCAATGACTCAGTCGTGGAAACAAGGGTGGAAGACAAATAACCCAAATAGGATGAAAATGTAGGAATTTGTACATAAACATAGTTATAAATTGACAGCGAAAATCCATCAACAAGGTAATATTTCTACCTGGATAGGGTATGAATACAACGCTTCACCCCCCCAACATCACCCATTTGTAACTACAACTGTATTCTAGTATGAGAGGCTATACTGCTGATACATATAACTTCTGGGGTGTTTGCTAAGGGTGGATGCAGTACTCGGATGTGTATTGCTGTGATGTAATAGTACATTTTGCAAGTTTTAAATGTGTAGTTGTTTGTAAAACTTTGGATAATACCGAACTGTTTTACCAGGTACTTTGTTGGTTGTGCAGGTTGAACTGACATGCTTCATACAGTATGGACGTTAATCACTAATGTATGTTTAATTAATCATGTATCAATATTCGTGATTAATTTCGTGAAAATGTCACAAACACTACTTTGTTCTGGAGAATAAATAGTTCTATGTAAAGGTTTATAACCGATCAATATTCTAAACACTTCATACGTGACCTGCCACAGCGAACCAGGTATTACGTTGCACAGGTCTATTTTGCACACAAACCAAAAATAACTGTAAGTCATGTCTCATCAATTTTGTGATTTTGGCAGAAATGCATATTTAATAATCTCATATTCCAATGTCTAGTTTTTTTGGAAAAGTAATCCAAAACTAATAAAACACATGCACTTATGAACCCACATATACAAAATCCCATTAGATAATATCAATTAAAATTACCTTGTTTCTCAAAATATCACTTTTTGCTTCAATTTTAGCAATAAATCAAACACTACTGAAAATATTTCAATTAATGAGGTGTCATTTTAAAGCTCAAGTTCAGTGGAATCCAAAAAGGTACAAAACTCAATTTTGTAACTTAATATCCATTTAAGTGTGGAGGGCATATATGTAAACGTAACATCGTTTTTGTAATGTACGCGTGTAAATAAATAAAATATAAATACAGAGTATACCATATACAAGGATGACACAAGAAAGTGCACGCACTTGTTTCCATTGTGGTGCATGGACAGACACAGACAAATATACATGACACAGTTTTTCATAAAATATTACAACATAACAAAGACTAAAACAACAATAATTAATCACTTAAATACTAGTTATTATTCAGATGTCAAAATTAATTAATAATTAAGTGGTATTGAAAAGGGAAGGAGATTACCTCCTGGTTATTAAGTTATTTGAAAACCGACTAATGTACTAGATATACATAAATACCAGAAAGACCTTGCCATAGCTATAAACCAACTGACGAACCAATGGATGTGCCTGCAACATGGAGCGAGCGACATGTTGGAGCGTTCATTTACTCATAATAAAATAAAAAGGTAAGTTCTTATACAGCACAGTATCCAGTCATTAGGACTGCTCAAAGGACTCTCTGGCAGACCTGTTCAATCAGACACCCTCTCGACTTCTCTGGAAAGCAGTCAGCCATACTGCAATCAATGCATACAGACTTTGTACACAACCATTCACCACTGTTAATAGCCAGGTACTCGTTCATACAGCTGAGTGAACTGGAGCAATGTAGAGTGAACGAACTTGTCCAAGGTTTGACACTGCAGCACAGGATTTGAACCCGTGTTCTCTAGATTGGGAGTCCGTTGTTCTAGCAACTGTGCCACTAATCTCCACAAATATAATATACAGAGGACCAAAGGTTTCGTAGTGATGCATTGATTCATTTTAGGACCATTCCAGCAATCAGTTGATCATTATCACATGATCGACAAACACAAGACTTACTCTCTGTACAGGTGTCGCCACTGTAGCCCTGGGGCATTTACATATGTACGTGTCTCCCGCGGCCTCAGAAACATCCCCATTCTCACATGGGTTATTTATGATACAGATGTTGAGTTGTACTTCACAGTTAGTGCCTGAAACACACAATTATTGTTCATGTTCTATCTACTGTGAACACACAAGGCTTTTCCATATTCATTCAAATTGGTTGCTCAAATTCAGCCATTTATTTAAATAATTTAGTCTGAAAAACTTACATCAGCAGGGTCTACTTACTCTACCAATTTCAATGATATATTGCGTGACAAAATTATGGAGTAACGTCTTGTATGCCAGTGTTTTTTTATGGAACTGTGATAATTTTTGATGCAGACAATTTCTCTCACGACAATACCGGACCCAACACAAGCATTAACGTAAATTAGGGTAAACATGCAATTATATATATATATATATATATATATAAGAAGTGTTGCGTAATACATTTGCATGTTTCCCCTAATATACGTTACTGCTATATAATATATATATATATCGCACTGGAAGGTGTTTCGGATTATATTTACAATATCATATTTTATTACCACAAGTGAACAATTTATCACAACTACTACACGATTGACACAATCTCTTACAGCAAAATACAAAACAAAATAATCGCAATAAACGAAATTATGCAGGCATACATTGGTTCATTACATAATGCCACACACCTGGTGATATAATGTGCTTTGGAAGTATAACCTTCTATAGGTGATCACGTCATGCTGCCTCGTGTTCTCCGATTAGGAACATTTTCACATAGTCGACATTTAATTTCACATATAACGTTAACTTAATCCTCATACATTTCATGAAACAAACTCTTGTCAAAAAAATCCCATCTTTTAAGACTCGTTTTCACCATCTAGCGGTAACGATACAGTATTTCGAATAATATGTATTGCAAATCCAAACAATAGCTAGGCCTGTACATAGACTACTCTGAAATGTGTATCGCAATATCATATTTTATTACGATAAGTAGAACATTTTCCATATCTACCACACGATTATAAAACTGTCTGACAGCACGATACAAAACAAAATTATTACAATAAATTAAAATATCAAGTAAATTATACATTGGTTCAAAACGTTACAAAACACACTTTTGTCATTAGTTATAATTAATTCGACGGTGGCTGCAGTGGACGGACTAGAGAGGGTCAGGTTGGGGCAACTTACATAACGAGTTGTGTAATCAGCCAGGTGTGGTGGCTAAGAATACACTGGGCGCGGCCACGAGTTGACATGTGGAACTCTGCGTTGGGAGTAGACAGCGAGAGTTGTTAGGTGCAGCTCGGCGTGAACAGTATATTGTATGTTATACAGCATAGATACTGCTACATAAAACTCAGAACAACGGCGTGGCCATTGGACAGTTGAGGTGTGTGGCTGGCAGGGCGATATGGGATCGCCGTTTAGTCGGAGAGTATAGTAGTGTACAACACGTGTTGTTGCCTCGCTTCGGAGTGGAGTGGCCCACACAAGTGTTGTGTTGTGGCTCAGTGTTGAGAACGAACCTGAGGTTTTGTTCAAAACAAAATAATCACAATAAACGAAATTATGCATGCATACATTGGATCAATACATAATACCACACACCAGGCGATATAATGTGCATTGAACTTTTGTTTTCTATGTTGATAATGCGGTGTCTTGTGCTGCGGTTAGGAACATTTTCACAAAGTCATTTCACATAATATGTAGCTAGGTTATATATGAGGGCTAGATTAAAATTATATTATCATTTAAATCTAACCCTCATACTTAACCTAGTCATATAGTGTGCATATTTTCTATATTTAATAACGCGGTGTCGTATGCTGCAATTAGGAACATATCTACAAAGTCGGCATTCAATATCACATATAATTTAGTATACCTGTCAATGTATGACATCTACGAGCGTCACACACCTGAAATATCTGACAATGTAAGAATACGCCAACCACACGTTTTATTAATAAAGGGAAGTTTGAACACCATCTCGACCTCTCTGGGAAGAATTAAGCAATTACTGCGCGAAGATTATTCGCATACAAATATCACCACTGCCTATTGCTATAGGTACTCATTCCCGTAGCTAATACGAAACGGCTGTAAAAAGATTCGAACCCATGATCTGAGAGTGCAATGCTCTAAATACAACTCCACAGCGCGCATCAAATACACATATACGAACTACGCAAGAACTGGGCTGAGAAGAACGTAGCAGGCGAACAGTAAGACTGGGTCCACCTATTTATTTTGATTTGTATTACCGTCGATGCAAGTGCTCCAACGGTTAATTTCTTGGCTGTTCTCGCTGAAATGTTTTCACTTCCTAACACCGGCTCGACCACGAGACATAACGAAGGCCCGATTGAGACAAAGATTTATTTGTTTATTCTATACGACGATTTTGTTAAAATAAAAGCAGAAAAAGTCCGTTAACGGAATTAAACCAACACCGGACGCATATTTAATCGGAACTGCACTGAATCATACACGAGTGTGGAGAGTGGTAATGTAGCGGCTAGAGCTTCGGACCCTCAGTCAGAAACTATCAGTTTCGAATCCGCTTGCTGTCGTTTCGAACCTTTGGCAAGTTATTTCACTCCATGTTAGTAATAAGGAAGGTGTAGCGAACATGTTTAACAATTATGTTGCTAATATCGGCCCGGAATCATCAAAGGATATAACGGCACCAACAAATGTGTCTATTAATGGCAACTTACAAAACAGAAGTAATAAAAAAAAAATTATAACTCCAGTTAACGAAGAGGAAGTTATCCGAGCTGTCTGTTCCAATGCGATCATTGTCTCTTTGTGTAAACGGCATACTATTATAAAATTATCTAAGTGATCATTTAAAAACTACTAATACTATGACTGCATTCAAGCGTAATAAATGCAAAACGTTTTATTTAAGAAGTATCTGGTTGTGGAAATCTAAATAAAATCATCAACAAATATAATTATGCCATTGTGATCACTACCATATGTGTTAGCATGTATAGTTATCATATACTTTATATGTTGAACATGAATATCTTCCATTACATGATATCAATTATGATTGATAGGGTAGAGGAATAGCAACTACAATACACGTTACACGAATGTATAGATATACAGATCAGGGGGTAAATCTACATAAAAGTCAATGACATAGCATATACCATATTCAAAAATTGCACATTCTCACTGAGTTACCCGGCGTTGCCCGGGGGAAAAGGCAGCCATATACATCCTCAAATCATTTGAAATCATCTGAAATATAAAAAAAGTATTATTGACATAATTATGAACACTGAAAATAGACCAAAACTCCATTGCCCAACATTTAGTTCCAAACACCCTAAACCCATCCCAAATGTTTCCAGCCTACCTGTATTACACAATTATTGTAACTGGTCACTGGCCTAGTTGTTAGTACAACCTTATGTCAGAAATCGCACGCGCTCACCCTTGTAACTGACGTAACCAGCAACAGGCAGCTGAGTTACGCGTCCGGGATTCTGTAACGTTAATAACATAAATGTCTGCATTCACCCAATGACACATTTGTACATGGAATAACTACCTGTACAATGCTATAGGAAAACATAAAATTCCGTGGCTGCATCTCACAGAATTGTTGCAGTGCGTTGTTTGCCAGAAGTAGCACGCGCTCGCGGGGCTGACGCGGCGAAATGCTTACATGACCAGCGACAAGTAGACCTGGTGAATGTTAAGCGCTGAGGATTTTCAATCGTCAATAACAAATTTCTGCATACATCCAGCGACATATTTGTAGGTGGTACAATTATATTTACCATATGATATAACATACAAAAACATTAAATTCAGCGACTGGAACTCCACGTACAGCCTTTTGAAATAATGAGCCCCCAAGTTCTTCATCCCCGGACGAATTTTGAAAATGTCCCAATCTACGAACCATCTCAATGGGCCCGGTAGATCACATGCAAAATATCAGCCCGATAAATGCAAATCTAACGGAGGTGTGGATGCACATACAAAGAGAGAACGAACTGTTTTATAATACAGGCGTTTTAATTGATCTTGTATACTTTATGGTTATTTCCAATGTTTTGAATAAACATTCTTTCATTAATTACCGTTGCTCCATTTCGCTAAGCCGTATAAATTAAAACCTGCCTATTGACAGTGGTGGATTTTTTTTGACGAATAGTCTCAGTGCATTACTTGCAACGTGGCTGAATGCTCCCCAGAGAAGTCGAGATGGTGTTCGAATGAATATATGTGCAAGGAGGTGAAGTTTAAAACGTCTTTAGCAATTCTGAGGACAGGATACAGCGCTATATAAAACATACATTTTCTTTCCATAATTCAATCTGACCACATGAACAGCGCTTGTCCGTTTATATTATATTATGGGGTCTCTCTTGGTTGAGTGGTCGGTCCTCAGACATCCTCAATCTATGCTGCACCAGTTGGCAAAAACAACTTGATGCCCAATGTCTAGATGATAAATACCGTCTTGGTGTGATATGCGTGAATTTTTTTCAATCACTTTGATATGGGACATGTTTGTTTCGAGAACACTGAATGTACTACTGCATTAGACAAGATAAAACATCAAACGGGAATGAGTTTCCACACCAATAACTTAAATACTATTTTCTTGTAACTTACGTGATGGAGATGAAAGGGTAACATACATTCCCCATTGCGGTTAATCTAGTTATGTGTGTGGCTTGATATCCGTCTAGCCTTCGTGAAGGTTTGTAACATGCAGGACATTAATTTGGGGTAAGACAACATTAAGGATCCGTCCGCCTAAAGTGTGCACTTGAAAATACCGTTCTGATGTGATATGCGTGAATTTTTTTCGATCACATTGTCATGGGACACGTTTATTTCGAGAACACTGAATGTACTAATGCATTAGACAAGATAAAACATCAAATGGGAATGAGTTTTACACCCATAACTTACGTACTATTTTCTTGTAACTTACGTGACGGAGATGAAAGGGTAACATACATTCCTCTTTGCGGTTAATCTAGTTATGTGTGTGGCATAATATCAGTCTAGCCTTCGTGAAGATTTGTAACATGCAGGACATTAATTTGGGGTAAGACCACATTAAGGATCCGTCCGCACAAAAAGTGCACTTGAAAAACCGTTTTGGTGTGACATGCGTGAATTCTCTTCGATCACTTTTTGATGGGACAAGTTTGTTTCAAGAATACTGAATGTACTACTGCATTAGACAAGATAAAACGTCAAATGGGAAAGAGTAGGAAGAGGGGAAGGACGTTGTTGTATGTCTACCGGGGGCTAGGATAGAGCATGTGACCGAAAGGGTAGAGAAGGTATTGGGGCATGGCAAGGGAGGGACTATACTAGTACACGTTGGGACAAACAATGCAGACAAGGAGGGAACAACTGGGATAGTTCAGAAGTACAGACATCTAATGAGGAAGCTAAAGAAGACAAGAGTGGAACAGGTTATTCTCTCAGGAATTTTGCCAATAATGGGAGGAAGGGGGGCAAGATACAGAAATTGTAAGAGGATGGCGATCAATGCACTAGTTGAGCAGATGTGTGAGGAAGAGGGAGTGGGATTCCTAGATTTATGGGGGTACTTTGTTGGGAGAGAAGATATGTACATGAGAGATGGCCTCCATCTAAGTGGAAAGGGGGCAGCAGTATTCTCAGAGAATCTGCTGCGATCTGTTGACAGTGGGACAGGTTGCATCTATTTAAACTAAATTCGCAGGGGGGACTCGCAGAGAAGCCTGAAACTGGAGGCATACATAAAGGCAGCAAAAATAATTCAGCAAAGAACAGTCTGGAAAACTGTTCTGAAGCTGGGTATAAATGTGTTTGTTTAAATGCAAGGAGTATAGTAAACAAAAGAAATGAACTAAACATTATGGTAGAAGATATTGACCCTCACATAATAGGTATAACCGAATCATGGGCAACCACCGATATATCGGATGCCGAATTGGGACTGACAGGATATGTAATGTTTAGGAAAGATAGAATAGGAAGAAGGGGAGGTGGAGTTATTTTATATATTAAAGAATCTATCCAGGCTATGAAATAAAATTAGACAGAGAAGCAGATTGCGAAGAAGCTGTTTGGTGTAACATAGTTACAGGAAACTCAACGTTAACGGTTGGATTAGTTTATCGAAGTCCAAACATAAGCATAGAAGAGAATGAAAAAATACAAAACGCTATAAGGGAAGTGAGCAAACGGGACTGTGTTATTATGGGGGATTTTAACCATGGGCATATAAAATGGAAATCTCTACAGAGTATGGGTAGTGAGGACCACAAGTTTTTAGTTTTAGTACAAGATAGTTTCCTTTCTCAACATGTGCTAGAACCAACCAGGGGAGAGAATGTGTTAGACTTAGTTTTGTCCTCACAGAATGAATTAGTTGACAATGTTAAATTATGTGAGCCTCTGGGAAGTAGTGATCACAGCCAGATACATTTTACCATCAAAGTAAAATCAGAAAGAAATAATAAAAAGCAGTTCAGGAGAAATTTCCACAAAGGAAGATATAAGGAAATGAGGAAATATTTAGCAAAAATAGACTGGAATAATACACTGAAGAATAAGACAGCAACAGAATGCTGGAATATCTTAAAGAATGAAATAGAGTGCATCGTAGATAAATTTGTTCCCTTCAAAAAACAAGGGAAACGGACCAGAAAGAAATACTTATTGAAAGAAGCCATTAGAAAATTAAGTATAAACAAATGATGTGGAAGTCATATAGACGTACTGGAAATGACTAAGACTACAACATTTATAAAGAAGCACTAAACCAAGCTACAGCTGAAATTATAAATTCAAAGAGAAGCTATGAACATAAATTAGCTTGTAATATAAAACATGACAGCAAGAGTTTTTATGCGTATGTTCGAAGCAAACAGAAAGTTCAGGATAAGGTCGGTCCTCTAGAAGATAGTGCTGGAAATATAATATCGGAAGGATTCTTAATGGCAGAAGACCTAAATGAGTATTTTAGTTCAGTGTTTACCAGAGAAGACACTAGTTCACTGCCAGTACCAGAGGCTAAGTTCAAGGGGGCAGAATCAGACTATTTAAGACAGTTAATACCACAGAAATGGTAGCTAAGAAAATTAGGGCTATGAAGGAAAATAAATCACCTGGAGTGGATGGTATTCCACCCAAACTACTAGTGGAAGTTGTAGAACAAATTAGCATAATCACTGGGTAACAGTTTCTCTCTTCAACTCTTGTCATTAGCAGGAGTGGTTCCTTTAGAAATGGAAAGAAGCAAACATTATAAATTGCTATTTAAAAAAGGTTCGAGAAACAAGCCAGAGAACTATAGACCAGTGAGTTTAACATCAGTGATTTGTAAATTATTAGAAAGACTAATTAAAGATCACAGGATTCTTGTTAAACATGTTTTGATAAAACCCATCTCAACATGGGTTTCTAAAAAGGAGGTCATGCTTAACAAATATGTTATGTTTTTTTGAAGATATCACTAAGTGGGTAGATGGTGGATCACCAGTAGATATCATCTACTTAGATTTTCAAAAAGCTTTCGACAAAGTGCCACATCAGAGATTACTGCTTAAAATAAAAGCCCATGGCATAGGAAATGGTATAATTAACTGGATAGAAAAATGGCTGATTGACAGAAGACAACGGGTAGTTGTTGATGGGGAGGCTTCAAACTGGAAATCAGTTTTGAGTGGGGTTCCACAGGGGTCAGTACTGGGACCTATATTATTCTTAATATATATAAACGATTTGGACGATGATATAGCTAGCAAGGTGCTGACATTTGCAGATGATACAAAAGTGTTTAGAAGGATTAAAAGTGATGGAGATAGACAGCATTTACAAGATGATCTTGACAGGTTGATCAAATGGTCTGAAAAGTGGCAAATGTTGTTCAATTTTGGGAAATGTAAATGCCTTCACACAGGACATGGGCACGAATATGTAGAATATATAACGGGGGGAACTGTACCAAGTACTACTGTAAAAGAAAAAGACTTAGGGCTGACAATTAGTGCTGACATGAAGGTTTCAGAGCAGTGTGGAATTGCAGCTTCAAAAGGAAATCAAATCCTTGGATTGATTAGGCGAAATATAGCATATAAAGAAAAAGAACTAATAATACCGCTGTACAAAACAATAGTTAGGCCTCATTTAGAATATTGTATACAAGCTTGGAGGCCATACCGCAAGAAGGACATAGATATGCTAGAAAGAGTACAGAGGAGAGCGACTAAAATGATACCAAAACTGAGGGATCTTAGTTATGAAAAACGCCTAAAAGAATGTGGTTTAACAACACTAGAGACCAGGAGACTGAGAGGAGATCAGATAGAAGTGTTTAAAATATTGAATGGTTATGAAAATATTGATAGAAATATGTTTTTTTCAGTTAAGAAAGATAGAAAGACTAGAGGACATGAAGTTACATTAGTAAAGGAGCAGTGTAGATTAGACGTGAGAAAGTTCTCATTTTCACAAAGGACTGTGAATGAATGGAACAGATTATCTGATGATGACACATACCTCAGAAGGGCTGGATATATGTAGATAAAAGGGTTGGACTCTCGATAAGCCAAAGGGCTTCCTTGTCCACCTGCCATCTAGAGTTAATTCTCTGGATGGCAATCTTGTTAAATCTTGTTAAATCTTGTTACTTCATTGCTTACTCCTATAAGAAAACCTATCCGGCTTTGATCATCATCCGATTTACTTTTTGTTCCTACAATCAATATTGACATTGGAACTTGGGGAATCTCTGATGCTGCACCATCTCTTTGGAATTTGCTCCCTCTTACTGTTGGATCAGTCAAAAATTAAACAAACAACATTTGTACTGTCCGAGTGTTAGTTCTAGATATTAAGGATGACGGGAGAATTTAATGCGATAAAGACTACTGAGCCAAACAGCATTTGTATTCTTGAATGGATAGACGATCCAGTTTCTTGGTTGTTGATATTGTGCATAGTTACCTCAAGAAACTTGTTTTTGGTGATCTGTATATTTCGGCCACATTGCGTGGCCTTCTTCAGCAGGCTGAAATTATGGTTGTGTCACATGATCTACAAGCAAGACTGGTGGGAGGGAGCTCCTGGCCTACGGTCTTGCTCCAGATCATGTCACTTTGAACAGTCTGCTGAAGAAGGCTGTGTGAGGTGGCCGAAATATACATCACACCAAAAACAAGTTTTTTTGAGAGGTAACTAAGCATTTGTATTGTCCAGGTGTTGATTGTAGATTTTACGGATGACAGATGTCAGTGTGTTAGAGACTACTGCAATAAAACAAACAACATTTGTATTTTCCAAGTGTTGGTTGTAGATTTTACGGGTGATGGATGTCAGTGTGGTAGAGACTACTGCAGTAAGACAAACAACATTTGTATTTTCCAATTGTTGGTTGTAGATTTACAGGTGATGGATGTCAGTGTGCTAGAGATTACTGCAGTAAGACAAACAACATTTGTATCGTCCAAGTGTTAGTTGTAGATTTTACAGGTGACGGATGTCAATGCATTAGAGACTACTGAATCAAACAACATTTGTATTGTCCAAGTGTTGGTTGTAGATTTTACAGGTGATAGATGTCAATGCACTAGAGACTACTGAGACAAACAACATTTGTATTGTCCAAGTGTTGGTTGTAGATTTTACAGGTGACGGATGTCAGTGTGCTAGAGATTACTGCAGTAAGACAAACAACATTTGTATCGTCCAAGTGTTAGTTGTAGATTTTACAGGTGACGGATGTCAATGCACTAGAGACTACTGAGACAAACAACATTTGTATTGTCCAAGTGTTGGTTGTAGATTTTACAGGTGATAGATGTCATTGCACTAGAGACTACTGAGACAAACAACATTTGTATTGTCCAAGTGTTGATTGTAGATTTTACAGGTGACGGATGTCAGTGCGCTAGAGACTACTGAGACAAACAACATTTATATTGTCTAAGTGTTGGTTGTAGATTTTATGGGTGATGGATGTCAGTGCACTAGAGACTACTGAGACAAACAACATTTGTACTGTCCAAGTGTTGATTGTAGATTTTACAGGTGACGGATGTCAGTGCGCTAGAGACTACTGAGACAAACAACATTTATATTGTCTAAGTGTTGATTGTAGATTTTACGGGTGACGGATGTCAGTGCACCAGAGACTACTGAGACAAACAACATTTATATTGTCTAAGTGTTGATTGTAGATTTTACGGGTGACGGATGTCAGTGCACTAGAGACTACTGAGACAAACAACATTTATATTGTCTAAGTGTTGATTGTAGATTTTACGGGTGACGGATGTCAGTGCACTAGAGACTACTGAGACAAACAACATTTATATTGTCTAAGTGTTGATTGTAGATTTTACGGGTGACGGATGTCAGTGCACTAGAGACTACTGAGACAAACAACATTGATATTGTCTAAGTGTTGATTGTAGATTTTACAGGTGACGGATGTCAGTGCGCTAGAGACTACTGAGACAAACAACATTTATATTGTCTAAGTGTTGATTGTAGATTTTACGGGTGACGGATGTCAGTGCACTAGAGACTACTGAGACAAATAACATTTGTATTGTCCAAGTGTTGGTTGTAGATTTTACAGGTGATAGATGTCAATGCACTAGAGACTACTGAGACAAACAACATTTGTATTGTCCAAGTGTTGGTTGTAGATTTTACAGGTGACGGATGTCAGTGCGCTAGAGACTACTGAGACAAACAACATTTATATTGTCTAAGTGTTGGTTGTAGATTTTATGGGTGATGGATGTCAGTGCACTAGAGACTACTGAGACAAACAACATTTGTACTGTCCAAGTGTTGATTGTAGATTTTACAGGTGACGGATGTCAGTGCGCTAGAGACTACTGAGACAAACAACATTTATATTGTCTAAGTGTTGATTGTAGATTTTATGGGTGACGGATGTAAGTGCGCTAGAGACTACTGAGACAAACAACATTTATATTGTCTAAGTGTTGATTGTAGATTTTATGGGTGACGGATGTCAGTGCACTAGAGACTACTGAGACAAACAACATTTATATTGTCTAAGTGTTGATTGTAGATTTTACGGGTGACGGATGTCAGTGCACTAGAGACTACTGAGACAAACAACATTTATATTGTCTAAGTGTTGATTGTAGATTTTACGGGTGACGGATGTCAGTGCACTAGAAACTACTGAGACAAACAACATTTATATTGTCTAAGTGTTGATTGTAGATTTTACGGGTGACGGATGTCAGTGTGCTAGAGAGTACTGCAGTGAGACAAACAACATTTGCCAGAACGGAGGCTCTTGCAGCGTGACATCAACTGGAGGTTTCTCGTGCTCTTGTCAACCAGGTGTGTTATTACTGCACATTTATGTCACATCACTTGTCTTACTACAATTGTCACATCCAGTCTCCAGGAGGCAGCACTTGGTTGTAGCACAATTGTACAAAACTACAAATTCCACAGTAACCATTGATGATACATCAGAATGCCTTTCACAGTGTCTGACTCCTGCTGAGCCGTAGCAGTGGCATCTGGTAGTCTTTGTAGTTATCTTTTTACATATAATGGTCATTGCCAATAATTATATTGGTTATGTAGAAGAGTTCTTGTTTTACTGTACCCGTTTTCTGTACTTACAGGTGGACATTGATCTTGCCAAGTTATTACAGTTGACGAGTTGTGCATAACTTGTGATGTTATTTTGCAATCTAATGTACTCTCTGTTGAACATTTTATGATTTCGGTGTTTTATCAGACAGACACATTTGTTATAAACAGGCTTTATGGGAGACGAGTGTGAGACAAACATTGACGACTGCCCAGACAAAGGCTGTCCTAAAGGCACATGTATTGATGGTGTTGAGAAGGCATTTTGTCAGTGTCCTGTTGGGAAGGTGGGATCTACCTGTAACAAAGGTAAGTCTCAGTAGGTGTGTCACTTCTTGATGTCAGTGACAGTGATGTCTTCTGTATTGTTGTGGTTGTAATCTGTGTATGGGTCATTTGAACAAAATTGTAAGGATATGTAACAATATTTGACACAACTATGCCACAAAACATGATAAATAGTTTATATTAAAAAGGTTAATGCATAAAAAGCAGGTTGAGAGGCTTTGAGTCTGTGCTAGGTGTTAACGTAACAAAATTGATAAAGTAAATGTTTACTGGTAGATGCACATGAAAACCAGACCTGTGGCCCACCTGCTTGTACGCGGATGTTTGATGTAGATTTGTATAACTCGGTACAATCATAGAAGACATGCAGAGCATTGGAAACAATTGTATGAAACTACAAGAGATAGCAAAAATAGATTAGATTTGGGCCACATGTACAAAAACATCCCAAAACTCATGAACTGGCCTTGTTGAATTCTGTACACTTAAAAGTCCCTTTTTTAGGATAAAAACAATGGCAGATATTTATAAAGTTAGTTTTATTTTCATAAATGTGTGAAATTGTTAAAAGAAAATGTTCAATTTACCTTTAAAGCTGCTTGTGCAGAAATTTTTTTCAGGCCAGTATGTTTAGGTGTCTTTTTCTGTAGCTCAACATCATCCTTTAAGATATTCAAACTTGACTCAGGTTACAAGTTCAACCCCCTAACTTGCACTAATCACAAAACCACCACACTGTGTTGTAGACATTTATGGACAATTGCACACATGTTTATTTATAAAACATTTGCACATACCAAGAGATCATCTCCCATGGTTTCACTTGATAACTGAATGTCAATTGTTTCCAGACATTGAGAGAGATGTGGACATTGTGTTTGATGGCAGAGGTGGTGCATATTCTCTGCATACATTTCAAGTGAATGCGTCTTTAAGCAGCCTGGGAGTGTGGGTGCGCTATGCAGACAAGGGTGGCTCTGGAATGTTCTTGAGTATGCACATGGTAAAGTAAGTAGTAGCATTTGGTATATTCTTCTACGTACAATATATTCATCTACATACAAATTGGTATAAAGCCAGTAAAAAGCTATAATAATATATTACGAAAAGTGATTGTGAAATCTATACAGAAAGTGTTGACGAAAGGCAGGACTCCGTAATCAAGGATTTTTACTCTACTTCGTAATCAAAAACCACATTTTCACTCACTCACTCACTCACTCACTCACTCACTCACTCACTCACATGTTGTTCATAGAAGCTTCTATTTAAATCATCTTTTACCTGGGATAGTTGTAAGCTCCATCAAATGAGACTCCAGACCCATCCACTCTCACACATTGTATTTAATTAATTGTGTCGTTGTTGTTTCAACCATTTCAGTACGACAGGCCGGATTTCTGGCCGCACTGTCTGTGACGCTTCAGTACGACATTCGGCATTGACGATGTCTGCTATTCAAATCGTTTTACTCATAATTATCCACCATGTGGAGCCACTTGTGTACGGTTGTCAAGGCAAATAAATTAGCTATTCAGCAGTGGTCATCGTTTATTATACTTTGAATGGTGTCACACGGTGAGTGGTGAGACACAGTGAGTAGTGTCACACGATGAGTGGTGACACATGACGAATGGTGACACACGACGAATGGTGACACACGGCAAGTGGTGACACAGGGTGAGTGGTGTCACATGGTGAGTGGTGTCACAGTGAGTGGTGACATACAGTGAGTGGTGACACATGGTGAGTGGTGACACAATGAGTGGTGACACAGGGTGAGTGGTGTCACATGGTGAGTGGTGTCACAGTGAGTGGTGACATACAGTGAGTGGTGACACATGGTGAGTAGTGACACAATGAGTGGTGACCAAGTGAGTGGTGACACATGGTGAGTGGTTACACAGTGTGAGTAGTGACACATGGTGAGTGGTGACACAGGGTGAGTGGTGACACATGGTGAGTTGTGACACAGGGTGAGTGTTAACACAGGGTGAGAGGTGACACAGTGAGTGGTGACACAGTGAGTGGTGACATACGGTGAGTGGTGACACACAGAGAGTGGTGTCACACGGTGAGTGGTGACATATGGTGAGTGGTAACACAGTGAGTGGTGACACATGGTGAGTGGTGACTCAGGGTGTATGGTGACACACAGTATGTGGTAATGAATGGTCTGGTCTAGTTGTATTATATGAGATGATGTTTTGTGTTGACAGATCACAGACAGCAGCTGAAGTGACGAGGACTCTTGTGTCCATGAATGAGACCAGTGTAGAGATGAGCTTCAGCACAGGTGATGATGTCAGTTTGAAATATCCTCTAGGCACACACGTCAACAATGGCAACTGGCATTACGTGACACTGAGTCTGGAAGACAACAAAGTCACTTTGTATCTTGATGGAACAACTGGGGACTCACGCAGTTTTACACCGGTTGAATCAGTCTAGTAAGTCAGTGTGTCACAACAAAACCAACTGTCTTTGACCCAACACTGAAACTAATCTCATTGTGTTTCAATGGGCTGTCTAGGCTGGCAAAAGATACCCAAAATTCCAGGACCAGGTTAAAGATCAACTAAAATTGACCATACACTTCTCTTAGAAAGATGTAATTATTTCATTAATCACATGAATTTCCCTGATGCTGTAATTTATACTCTGGCACTTATTAGCTGTTTAATATATATTTTGGCTATATATATAACACATTAAAAAAATGTTTTGCATAAAAAGACAGTGGTAAAAGCTATATAACTAGACAAATACTATACCAAATTTTTCTTCTTCCCCTTGCTCCCTAGCGGGGTGGGGTCCACATCACTAGGTAGCTTCTACTTTTCTTATCAGTTCTTTCCACCTCTCTCTCTCGTCCACAATGGCCATCCTTTCATGGCTGTTCACGCCAGCCCTGTGTGGTGTGAGCACAGATCTGTGTGATGTGTCTAGTGTTGCGGTGAAGTGAGTAGCTTGTAGCTAGTGCATGTGCTTCTTGTTCTCGCTTTCAGCTGCAATTGCCAGCTAGCCCCCTCACAGAGGTAAAATGGGACATGAGTGCTCAAGCCTCCCCTGCTGGTACATGGCCTCTCCATAGACAAGATTCTAGCATGATCTCTTTGTGGTACATTGCAGTAACTGGGCATCTTACAGACCCAGGCTAACATGCTACGGATCTAGGAGAACGACAACTCTGATTTAAAACCTGGATAGACCCAACTCATTAACCTGGGCAGGCAGTGGGTCTAGGAGATGGAAAACTCTGACTTCAAACCATGGGCAGATCAAGTCCACTAGTCATGGAAGACATTGACCTATGGAAAGGAAAACCTGGAAGACAAACCCACCACGTGGGTCAGCATGGCCAGCGCAGTGTGGCTCGAATAAATGACCTCAATTATATGCTATGTGACTTAGTAATTACGAGAAAATACAATACCAAATAATCCATAAAAACTAAGCTCCTATACACTGCAATATTGCATACACTGTTTGTTTACCAAGTGGTACGGAATATGAGTTTTTGTGCCATTTGAAGAAAGATAAATTTTTTTTTCACAGCGTTGTGTTGCGAGTTGGTGGGTCGGAGCCAGAGAGGTTCCACGGCGTGCTCAGTCTGGTGCAAGTCTGGGACGTGGCCCGTAATGACACAGAAATCATCAGTGTGCTCAATAAGAAGGCAACCCCCATCACGAGCCAGTCCTACACTGAGGGACTGATTGCTGACTGGAGCTGGGACAGCTTTCAACCTGGACCAGGCATGAAGAAGATGTCTCCGTCCACTCGTGGTGAGACTATCTGCTCCAGTGGACAACAGCTAGACAAAGATGGCAACACTTGTATCAAGACAAAAACAGGTAACTAAGATTGGGGTGTGGCTGAAATATGTATTTAGAATTGCTAAGCATATAGTTAAGTGCACTGGTTGTCCAGCACATAAAATAGACAAGATTGTGCACATTTGTGTAGACTTGTTACACTTTACATACATATACTATTTGGTTCCCTGAAGATGTTCTATTATATTGCCAAACAAATAGCACCATTGCTCTGCTACAACACCACTTATAGTGGCTCACCAGGTATATGAGCTTCCTACTCGGGTAACATTGTTATTATTGATAAGTCATTCTGATATTGACCTAAGACATTTTATTTCTTATCAAAATATTAATTTAGTGCATTGATATTGAACATGCAGCAACAAAAGAAATGTCTTGGTGCTTTAACCCCAGCCAATTAAATTGGCATGTGTCCCTGTTCTCCAGGCTGCTGCCACAGATCTCAACATTTCTGGGTGCCTGCAGTTATTAAGCTATATCTTCAAAACTGTTGATTTTCTATAATTGCAAGTTGTGTTTATTTTTATGTCCATTGAATTATCTTTAAAACGGTATGATTGGTGTCGATTGGTTAAATATATGTTGTCATTTATAGGTGACAAATATAGAAAATTAATATTCTGGACAGCTATAGAGTGGAATATCATTAATTTTATTGACGTCAAATGCATTCTACTGTGTATTTACACTTGCTCTGCCTTGCTTAGACATGAGACAATGTAAATCAGTTCACTTTGTATGAATATAAATAGCAAACACAGCTTTATAGGTCTTTATCTTGGTTGCTGTCATCCTACATATGGCTTCTGTGTCGTGTCAATGTCAGTGTTGACATGATTGTGATCACTAGCATATTGACACCTGAAACAACCAAATGTCAACCATTAGAACAATTGACAGAGTGTCAGAATATGTATCCTAATAATTCAATGTAATAAAAGACATAATTTTCATATAGCAACATATAAACAGCAGTCTCCATGCCGAAAACCCAACTGACGGTGACCAAACTTGGACAACGAAACATAAGCAACACCCAAGTCATCCATTTTATCATTCATTCAGTTGCATTTCGAACGTAATGTCAACTTACCTTTAGTTCAGTGTCTGAAATGTCCCATCCAACGAAATAATACCGCAAACTTCGTCATTAGTAGACAACTACGATGTCCAAGGCACCGCCATTTTTGAAGATCCACAGGCGAAAAACTCAATTTTTTTAATGCAAGCATATGTCGAAAATACCCACAATTCATAGCTGAGATAGCAAGGAATCAGCCAGTATTAGTCTCTTAAGTATCCGCAAGATGGGGCCTCCGCTAGAGGCTTTATCTCTACCGGACACTTTTGGGCGCTCTGGGGAGAAAACACCCGGGCGCTTTCGGACGCACGGGGTCTAATGGGTTAATGTGTGTACAGTGTATAACCCACAACATGCTGCACATAACCTCCTTTGTAACTATACAATAAAATGTCTGTACATTTTATTACCAGTATATTTCACTCTTCCTGATTGTTAATTTTCATGACAGATCTTGCATTCACTTCTCATTGTCACAAGGCTTGATCAACCGATTGACTTATTCAAAATATGAGTCATTGCCTAGCAACAAAAGATCCGGCAGGCCATCAGAATGGATGCCAAACATGTGTAGCTCTCACACATTCCATTTAATATTTTGTTGAAATTCTGGCTCCAAATGTTTTTCTTTGTGACAAAAATAGAGGAGAAAATTGTTTAAGTGAGAATGGCATGTGGGAAAGGTTGATATAGCAGATGACATGCTGCCCTTTCAGGTGGAATGCACATAATAAACATTTTTGATTTGCAAAGCTTGACAGAGGTCAAGTGCGTCATTTTGGTTGTAACGTATGCAAATCAGGATGTACAGGATCCATCAGATGTGTCACAATCCATTTTTTTGTGTCACATTTTGTCACAATCAAACATTTTCTCAATGATCACACTAAGGTCCACTCATCCATATCATAGATGATATTATGCAAATATGACACTATTAGAGATGAAAACAACCTCAACCTAACAGTGTGACTGCTCAGTTATAGTTTTATAATATATGTGTTATTATAAATACATGATGAAAACACGGATTATATTATCAATGTCCGATGATTTCAAAGATTACACGAGCTCACTAACATTCAGTATTGGTAGTTCAGAAAAGTAAGTTATGATTACTTAGCTGAAACTTTCTAGACCTGCTATGACTTGAAAATTCGAATATTGACTTATTCAGACAAACTGCCCCCACCTGCGACTTGTCCATCGGAGGATGTTGGAATAGTGGCTGAGCGACGTCTTGTTGAGGTTGATTTTACAGAACCAACCTTCACAGGTCAACACACAGTGGCCAAGAACCACAAGTCAGGTAGTGTACAAAGCAACCTTCACAGGTCAACACACAGTGGCCAAGAACCACAAGTCAGGTAGTGTACAAAGCAACCTTCACAGGTCAACACACAGTGGCCAAGAACCACAAGTCAGGTAGTGTACAAAGCAACCTTCACAGGTCAACACACAGTGGCCAAGAACCACAAGTCAGGTAGTGTACAAAGCAACCTTCACAGGTCAACACACAGTGGCCAAGAACCACAAGTCAGGTAGTGTACAAAGCAACCTTCACAGGTCAACACACAGTGGCCAAGAACCACAAGTCAGGTAGTGTACAAAGCAACCTTCACAGGTCAACACACAGTGGCCAAGAACCACAAGTCAGGTAGTGTACAAAGCAACCTTCACAGGTCAACACTCAGTGGCCAATAACTACAAGTCAGGTAGTGTACAAAGCAACCTTCACAGGTCAACACTCAGTGGCCAAGAACCACAAGTCAGGTAGTGTACAAAGCAACCTTCACAGGTCAACACTACAGAGTCAGGTGGTGCTTCATAAGAACTACAAGTCAGGTAGTGTACAAAGCAACCTTCACAGGTCAACACACAGTGGCCAAGAACTACAAGTCAGGTCAGTGTGGCCAAGAACAAACAAAGCAACCTTCACAGGTCAACACTCAGTGGCCAAGAACTACAAGTCAGGTAGTGTACAAAGCAACCTTCACAGGTCAACACTCAGTGGCCAAGAACTACAAGTCAGGTAGTGTACAAAGCAACCTTCACAGGTCAACACTCAGTGGCCAAGAACTACAAGTCAGGTAGTGTACAAAGCAACCTTCACAGGTCAACACTCAGTGGCCAAGAACCACAAGTCAGGTAGTGTACAAAGCAACCTTCACAGGTCAACACTCAGTGGCCAAGAACTACAAGTCAGGTAGTGTACAAAGCAACCTTCACAGGTCAACACTCAGTGGCCAAGAACTACAAGTCAGGTAGTGTACAAAGCAACCTTCACAGGTCAACACTCAGTGGCCAAGAACTACAAGTAAGGTAGTGTACAAAGCAACCTTCACAGGTCAACACTCAGTGGCCAAGAACTACAAGTCAGGTAGTGTACAAAGCAACCTTCACAGGTCAACACTCAGTGGCCAAGAACTACAAGTCAGGTAGTGTACAAAGCAACCTTCACAGGTCAACACTCAGTGGCCAAGAACCACAAGTCAGGTAGTGTACAAAGCAACCTGATGTCTTCTTGATGTCGGGTACCAATGAAATGGATGAATAGATTGTAATTCTTCTAACACATGCCTACTGAATCTTTATCATTTAATACGTTGTAAGTAACTAATTTGGCGTTTTAGAACATTAGTTATTGCTATGAGAGACTGTTTTTTTTCTCTCTCATACTTCAATCAAGATGAGTTCCAGATTGGAGTCTATCCTGTTGTCTACAGACTCCAGTCAATGATGACTTTGTGTTTACAGGAGTGTTCTAGATTGGAGTCTCTCCTGTTGTCTACAGACTCCAGTCAATGATGACTTTGTGTTTACAGGAGTGTTCTAGATTGGAGTCTCTCCTGTTGTCTACAGACTCCAGTCAATATGACTTTGTGTTTACAGGAGTGTTCTAGATTGGAGTATCTCCTGTTGTCTACAGACTCCAGTCAATATGACTTTGTGTTTACAGGAGTGTTCTAGATTGGAGTATCTCCTGTTGTCTGCAGACTCCAGTCAATATGACTTTGTGTTTACAGGAGTGTTCTAGATTGGAGTATCTCCTGTTGTCTACAGACTCCAGTCAATGATGACTTTGTGTTTACAGGAGGAGTGTTCTAGATTGGAGTATCTCCTGTTGTCTACAGACTCCAGTCAATGATGACTTTGTGTTTACAGGAGTGTTCTAGATTGGAGTCTCTCCTGTTGTCTACAGACTCCAGTCAATGATGACTTTGTGTTTACAGGAATGTTCTAGATTGGAGTCTCTCCTGTTGTCTACAGACTCCAGTCAATGATGACTTTGTGTTTACAGGAGGAGTGTTCTAGATTGGAGTCTCTCCTGTTGTCTACAGACTCCAGTCAATGATGACTTTGTGTTTACAGGAGGAGTGTTCTAGATTGGAGTCTCTCCTGTTGTCTACAGACTCCAGTCAATGATGACTTTGTGTTTACAGGAGTGTTCTAGATTGGAGTCTCTCCTGTTGTCTACAGACTCCAGTCAATGATGACTTTGTGTTTACAGGAGTGTTCTAGATTGGAGTCTCTCCTGTTCTCTACAGACTCCAGTCAATGATGACTTTGTGTTTACAGGAGGAGTGTTCTAGATTGGAGTCTCTCCTGTTGTCTACAGACTCCAGTCAATGATGACTTTGTGTTTACAGGAGTGTTCTAGATTGGAGTCTCTCCTGTTGTCTACAGACTCCAGTCAATATGACTTTGTGTTTACAGGAGTGTTCTAGATTGGAGTATCTCCTGTTGTCTGCAGACTCCAGTCAATATGACTTTGTGTTTACAGGAGTGTTCTAGATTGGAGTATCTCCTGTTGTCTACAGACTCCAGTCAATGATGACTTTGTGTTTACAGGAGTGTTCTAGATTGGAGTATCTCCTGTTGTCTACAGACTCCAGTCAATGATGACTTTGTGTTTACAGGAGTGTTCTAGATTGGAGTCTCTCCTGTTGTCTACAGACTCCAGTCAATGATGACTTTGTGTTTACAGGAATGTTCTAGATTGGAGTCTCTCCTGTTGTCTACAGACTCCAGTCAATGATGACTTTGTGTTTACAGGAGGAGTGTTCTAGATTGGAGTCTCTCCTGTTCTCTACAGACTCCAGTCAATGATGATTTTGTGTTTACAGGAGGAGTGTTCTAGATTGGAGTCTCTCCTGTTGTCTACAGACTCCAGTCAATGATGACTTTGTGTTTACAGGAGTGTTCTAGATTGGAGTATCTCCTGTTGTCTGCAGACTCCAGTCAATATGACTGTGTTTACAGGAGTGTTCTAGATTGGAGTATCTCCTGTTGTCTGCAGACTCCAGTCAATATGACTTTGTGTTTACAGGAGTGTTCTAGATTGGAGTATCTCCTGTTGTCTACAGACTCCAGTCAATGATGACTTTGTGTTTACAGGAGGAGTGTTCTAGATTGGAGTCTCTCCTGTTGTCTACAGACTCCAGTCAATGATGACTTTGTGTTTACAGGAGTGTTCTAGATTGGAGTCTCACCTGTTGTCTACAGACTCCAGTCAATATGACTTTGTGTTTTGCAGGAGTGTTCTAGATTGGAGTATCTCCTGTTGTCTACAGACTCCAGTCAATATGACTTTGTGTTACAGGAGTGTTCTAGATTGGAGTCTCTCCTGTTGTCTACAGACTCCAGTCAATGATGACTTTGTGTTTACAGGAGTGTTCTAGATTGGAGTATCTCCTGTTGTCTACAGACTCCAGTCAATGATGACTTTGTGTTTACAGGAGGAGTGTTCTAGATTGGAGTATCTCCTGTTGTCTACAGACTCCAGTCAATGATGACTTTGTGTTTACAGGAGTGTTCTAGATTGGAGTCTCTCCTGTTGTCTACAGACTCCAGTCAATGATGACTTTGTGTTTACAGGAGTGTTCTAGATTGGAGTCTCTCCTGTTGTCTACAGACTCCAGTCAATGATGACTTTGTGTTTACAGGAGGAGTGTTCTAGATTGGAGTCTCTCCTGTTCTCTACAGACTCCAGTCAATGATGATTTTGTGTTTACAGGAGGAGTGTTCTAGATTGGAGTCTCTCCTGTTGTCTACAGACTCCAGTCAATGATGACTTTGTGTTTACAGGAGTGTTCTAGATTGGAGTCTCTCCTGTTGTCTACAGACTCCAGTCAATATGACTTTGTGTTGACAGGAGTGTTCTAGATTGGAGTATCTCCTGTTGTCTACAGACTCCAGTCAATATGACTTTGTGTTTACAGGAGTGTTCTAGATTGGAGTATCTCCTGTTGTCTGCAGACTCCAGTCAATATGACTTTGTGTTTACAGGAGTGTTCTAGATTGGAGTCTCTCCTGTTGTCTACAGACTCCAGTCAATATGACTTTGTGTTTTGCAGGAGTGTTCTAGATTGGAGTCTCTCCTGTTGTCTACAGACTCCAGTCAATGATGACTTTGTGTTTACAGGAGTGTTCTAGATTGGAGTCTCTCCTGTTGTCTACAGACTCCAGTCAATATGACTTTGTGTTTACAGGAGTGTTCTAGATTGGAGTATCTCCTGTTGTCTACAGACTCCAGTCAATATGACTTTGTGTTTACAGGAGTGTTCTAGATTGGAGTATCTCCTGTTGTCTACAGACTCCAGTCAATGATGACTTTGTGTTTACAGGAGGAGTGTTCTAAATTGGAGTATCTCCTGTTGTCTACAGACTCCAGTCAATGATGACTTTGTGTTTACAGGAGTGTTCTAGATTGGAGTCTCTCCTGTTGTCTACAGACTCCAGTCAATGATGACTTTGTGTTTACAGGAGTGTTCTAGATTGGAGTCTCTCCTGTTGTCTACAGACTCCAGTCAATGATGACTTTGTGTTTACAGGAGGAGTGTTCTAGATTGGAGTCTCTCCTGTTCTCTACAGACTCCAGTCAATGATGATTTTGTGTTTACAGGAGGAGTGTTCTAGATTGGAGTCTCTCCTGTTGTCTACAGACTCCAGTCAATGATGACTTTGTGTTTACAGGAGGAGTGTTCCAGATTGGAATCTCTCCTGTTGTCTACAGTGCTTCAGACCCTGAAGGCAATCGAGCTATGTGTGCCTTCAATGTCTTCCTTCGCAGTAAGTTAACTTTTCTAGGGTGAAGTTTCCAACCATGACATGCCAAAAATACTGAAGGGTTTATGTTTCTCGGCACATCATTTTACTGGAAATATTCAAAATCGTACAAAAATCAGCAAGACATATATATGATATACAGTGTATATATATATATGTATATATATATTATATATATATATATATCATATATATTTATATATCATATACAGTGTATATATATACATATATATATATCATATATATATATAGATATATACAGTGGATCCTGCCTTATTGAACACCTGACCATAACAAAAACCTGTCTTCAGTGAACATTTCTGAAAGTTTGAATGACTAGTTTGCAATGCCCAGCAGACATATTGCATAGCAGACATATTGCGCTGTCCCGACCAGAGCCAGTAGAAGTAGTTTTATTTTGTAGTTGAGTAAAAGTACAAGTAACTAAGAAAACAGCTACTCAAGTAAAAGTAAAAGTACTTTTTAAAAAGTAAACAAATGTACTTGAAGTAGTGTTCTCAAATAACTTATACGATGGCCAACTCAGCCACCCATTGCAAATAAAACAAAACATTCACCAGGTCATATAGCATATAAACCAAAGAAGAGCTTTATTTAACTAAAGTGTTACATATACTATATAACACATATACTACTACCAGCTGGTGAACAGTTTAGTTAGTTGAGAGTTCATACTGAAAATATCAAACTACAAATCAGATGAACCATTATTTTTCATGACCAGTTAAGGCAAATTCTAACAAACCAGCTAGTAGCCTAGAGATGCTGAAGTATAAATCAAAAACATAAATATCTTCACTTTCGTCTAAGTTTAATCACATCTGTTCAACTAGTTAACTTCTTGCTCTGGTTTACGTCAGTTTGTGTCAGTTTGTGCTGTTATCATTGTTGAGCTTTTGGGTTAGTGCGGACCGCGCTTGAAATGAACGATATAACAGCACATGTTGATGCGAACCGGAACTGTATTTGGCCCTTAACAGTGCCCTAAAATGTAATAGTATAACACTGGACGTGGAGTGATGGAATGGATAATACTGATGGCAATGCATCAAATATAGGCAAACATATAGTTCTGTAGGAATATGCTCGCAGTCACTCGATGGCGATGTCTTGTAGATGTCTTGTACATGGAACATATCTGATACACTGGTGCACACAACAAGCATAATTAGTTTAATGTTGTTCCTGTTTATAATCTACATCTTGAACGTTGATAACAAAAACGTCGTTAGATGTTGTAATGCGCTGTTTAAATGGCTCAAAAAAGTATTTGCAACTTGCATGCCACCTGGAGATCATTGCGGTTAATGGTAATGAATTGACCAATCAGAAAATGTTACCGTGTGTTCCCACTGATATCTGTAAATAAATCTGTGCTGGCGGCAAACAGTTTCAGCTTCTGGCATGGATTGTGCATTGAAAATATTTCAGGAGCTTAAAAAAATTAACACAGAAATTATGAATACTTTGTTACATTCTGGAAAAGTACACATTATTTGTACTTCATTACAAGTAAAAGAACTTCCAAAAAATGTTACTTCCTTACTCAAGAAAAGTAATGTTTTCTGCTTAACTAAAGTAACAAAAGTTATATACTGGCTCTGGTCCCGACGGTGTTCACTATGGACGGGTTTTATTGTGATTACATCTTATGACAATAGTGTGTGTAAATGGAGCACATTAGAATTCAGTGTAAACTGTACTAGTGACTGGTGTCATTTCTGCTTTCAGAGGGGGACTGTGAGACACCAGACAAACCCACTGGTGGCATGGACCCAGTCTGTAATTATACCAACAACTTGATCTACAAACGCTGCACTGTAAAATGTGACACCGACAAGGCATTCCTGCGTCCAGTGCCTAAGTTCTTCTCGTGTGGCCCAATTGGTTTGTGGAACACAAACAGCCCAATGGAGAAGTTCAGACTCCCACCTTGTGGACGTAAGTTGCACAAACAAACAAATCCAGCAGCAAATAGAATGGAGCTTTAGTTATACAGCTGTTATATGAATCAAAGATTTCTGCTCAAAGATTACTGTGTCAATTCAGGCATGCTATATAGTCATCACACCACATACATGGATGTTTGGTGGCATGCAACTTACAGCGCTCAACACACTGTCACCTCTGAAACCACAGTCACCTCTGAAACCACAGTCACCTCTCTTCCCACAGTCACCTCTCTAAACACAGTCACCTCTCAACCCACTGTCACCTTTCAACCCACAGTCACCTCTCAACCCGCAGTCACCACTCAACCAACGATCACCTCTCAACCCTCTGTCACATCTCAACCCACAGTCACCTCTCAACCCACTGTCATATCTCAATCCACAGTCACCTCTCAATCCACTGTCACCTCTAAACCTACTGTCACCACTCAAAACACTGTCACCTCTCAACCCACTCACCTTTCAAACCACAGTCATCATTCAACCCACTGTCATCTCAACCCACAGTCACCTCTCAACCCACGGTCACCTCCCAACCCACTGTCACCTCTCAACCCAATATGTCACCTCTCAAACCACTGTCACCTCACAACACACGGTCACCTCTCAACCCACGGTCACCTCTCAACCCACTGTCACCTCTCAAAACACTATCACCTCTCAACCCACTCACCTTTCAAACCACAGTCACCTCTCAACCCAGTCACCTCTCAACCTACTGTCACCTTTCAACCCTCTGTCACCTCTCAACCCACAGTCACCGCTCAACCCAGTCACCGCTCAACCCACTGTCACCTCTCAACCCACGATCACCTCCCAACCCACGGTCACCTCTCAACCCACGGTCACCCCTCAACCCACCATCACCTCTCAACCCACTGTCACCTCTCAACCCACTGTCACATCTCAGCCCACTGTCACCTCTCAACACACGGTCACCTCTCAACCCACGGTCACCTCTCAACCCACTGTAACCTCTCAACTCGCTGTCACCTTTCAACACCTGGTCACCTCTCAACCCACTGTCACCTCTCAACCCACTGTCACCTCACAACCCACGGTCACCTCTCAACCCATGGTCACCTCCCAACCCACGGTCACCTCTCAACCCACGGTCACCTCTCAACACACGGTCACCTCTCAACCCGCTGTCACCTCTCAACTAACTGTCACCTCTCAACCCACTGTCACCTCTCAACCCACGGTCACCTCTCAACCCACGGTCACCTCTCAACCCACTGTCACCTCTCAACCCACAGTCACCTCTCAACCCACTGTCACCTCTCAAGCCACTATCACCTCTCAACCCAGTCACCTCTCAACCCACTGTCACATCTCAACCCACTGTCACCTGTCAACCCACAGTCACCTCTCAACCCACTGTCACCACTCAACCCACTGTAACCTCTCAACCCTCTGTCAACTCTCAACCCACAGTCACCTCTCAACACACTGTCACCTCTCAACACAATGTCACCTCTCAACCCACTGTCACCTCTCAACCCACTGTCACCTCTCAACCCACTGTCAATTTTAACTAATAATGATTTTAGATGTCTGAGTGTTAATGCATATCCTATTAACTATCGCCTTTTGTCTTCAGATTCTGGCACCATAAAGAAACATGTGCAGTTCGGCTGGGACTTTGATCTGGTAGCTGACTTCAGGATTGACACTGCCAACACAATGACTACAAATCTTCACCAGAAGTTTCTCGACTGGAATAAAAAACTGAAGAAGGAAAAACCCGGCACTCCATTCTGTGTGAAAGATGACTGCTCAGATATCTCAATCACAGTGAAAAGCCACAATAAGGATTTCCGCATAAAGGTTGACGTTGATAGAGTGGCGTAAGTTGCACTACCATCTTTTTAATCGAGTACTATTTCCAAACATTTATGTTACACCTGTACTAATTTTAATTTGATGATGGGAATGGTTTAATTTTAAGTTATTTTTAATGTGTGTTTGTTTTATAGAGTGAAGGTAGGAAAAGACTGGCCAGTGGTGGAGGCGGTGACACAAGAAGTGCTGCTTAACCATGGATTTGACTTGTTTGTAAGTACCTTATGCACCGAGTCTTATAGCAAAACATCTCATCAGTAGATTTCACTAGTGCCTGACAGCAACACACACACACGCACACTCGAACACACGCACACACGCACACACATGTCATCTGTGTCAACAGCAACTACCCATGCATCTACCCATGTTGTCATCAGTATGAAAAAGTCTATTCATTGTGTCATCAATGTCAACAAAAGCTGTCCATTATGTTGTAAATTCAACAAAATCTGCTCAATTTGCCGTCCATGTTGCAGAAACTACAAATTCATAAAATAGATTTCTGTACTATGTCACAAATTTGTTATGTTATTGTCCAATCTTGTATATTTATTCATTACGTAAATGTCGCAATTATTCGTTTCAGAATATGCCTGGTGCTAAAGACATTGACGTATTGTCATTCTGGATTGAAGAGGAAGTGTCATGTGATGATGACTATCAGGCAGTTGGTGACAAATGTGGTATGTGAAGTCTACTGTCAGGCAGTTAGTGACAGTTGTGGTATGTGATGTCAACTATCAGGCATTTGGTGACAATTGTGGTATGTGATGTCAACTATCAGGCATTTGGTGACAATTGTGGGATGTGATGTCAACTATCAGGCTTTTGGTGACAATTGTGGTATGTGATGTCAACTATGAGGCATTTGGTGACAATTGTGATATGTGATGTCAACTATGAGGCAGTTGGTGACAATTATGGTATATGATGTCAACTATCAGGCAGTTGGTGACAATTGTGGTATGTGATGTCAACTATCAGGCAGTTGCTAACAATTGTGGTATGTGATGTCAACTATCAAACTGTTGCTAACAATTGTGGTATGTGATGTCAACTATCAAACTGTTGCTAATGTGATATGTGATGTCAACTATCAGGCAGTTGCTAACAATTGTGGTATATGATGTCAACTATCAAACTGTTGCTAACAATTGTGGTATGTGATGTCAACTATCAGGCAGTTGGTGACAATTGTGGTATGTGATGTCAACTATCAGGCAGTTGGTGACAATTGTGGTATGTGAAGTCAACTATCAGGCAGTTGGTGACAATTGTGGTATGTGATGTCAACTAACTATCAGGCAGTTGCTAACAATTGTGGTATATGATGTCAACTATCAAACTGTTGCTAACAATTGTGGTATGTGATGTCAACTATCAGGCAGTTGCTAACAATTGTGGTATGTGATGTTAACTATCAAACTGTTGCTAACAATTGTGGTATGTGATGTCAACTATCAGGCATTTGGTGACAATTGTGGTATGTGATGTTAACTATCAAACTGTTGCTAACAATTGTGGTATATGATGTCAACTATCAAACTGTTGCTAACAATTGTGGTATGTGATGTCAACTATCAAACTGTTGCTAACAATTGTGGTATGTGATGTCAACTATCAAACTGTTGCTAACAATTGTGGTATGTGATGTCAACTATCAGGCAGTTGCTGACAATTGTGGTATGTGATGTCAACTATCAAACTGTTGCTAACAATTGTGGTATATGATGTCAACTATCAAACTGTTGCTAACAATTGTGGTATGTGATGTCAACTATCAAACTGTTGCTAACAATTGTGGTATGTGATGTTAACTATCAAACTGTTGCTAACAATTGTGGTATGTGATGTCAACTATCAGGCAGTTGCTAACAATTGTGGTATGTGATTTCAACTATCAGGCAGTTGCTAACAATTGTGGTATGTGATGTTAACTATCAAACTGTTGCTAACAATTGTGGTATGTGATGTCAACTATCAGGCAGTTGCTAACAATTGTGGTATGTGATGTCAACTATCAAACTGTTGCTAACAATTTTGGTATGTGATGTCAACTATCAAACTGTTGCTAATGTGATATGTGATGTCAACTATCAGGCAGTTGGTGACAATTGTGGTATGTGATGTCAACTATCAGACAGTTGGTAAAAATAGTGGGATGTGATGTCAACTATCAGGCAGTTGATGACAATTGTGGTATGTGATATCAACTATCAGGCAGTTGGTGACCATTGTGGTATGTGATGTCAACTATCAGGCAGTTGCTAACAATTGCGGTATGTGATGTCAACTATCAAACTGTTGCTAATGTGATATGTGATGTCAACTATCAGGCAGTTGGTGACAATTGTGGTATGTGATGTCAACTATCAGACAGTTGGTGAAAATAGTGGGATGTGATGTCAACTATCAGGCAGTTGGTGACAATTGTGGTATGTGATATCAACTATCAGGCAGTTGGTGACAATTGTGGTATGTGATGTCAACTATCAGGCAGTTGCTAACAATTGCGGTATGTGATGTCAACTATCAAACTGTTGCTAACAATTGTGGTATGTGATGTCAACTATCAGGCAGTTGGTGACAAATGTTGTATGTGATGTCAACTATCAAGCAGTTGGTGACAATTGTGGTATGTGTTGTCAACTATCAGGCAGTTGCTAACAATTGCGGTATGTGATGTCAACTATCAAACTGTTGCTAACAATTGTGGTATGTGATGTCAACTATCAGGCAGTTGGTGACAAATGTTGTATGTGATGTCAACTATCAAGCAGTTGGTGACAATTGTGGTATGTGTTGTCAACTATCAGGCAGTTGGTGACAATTGTGGTATGTGATGTCAACTATCATGCAGTTGCTAACAATTGTGGTATGTGATGTCAACTATCAGGCAGTTGGTGACAATTATGGTATGTGATGTCAACTAGCAGGCAGTTGGTGACAATTGTGGTATGTGATGTCAACTATCAAGCAGTTGGTGACAATTGTGGTATGTGATGTCAACTATCAAACTGTTGCTAACAATTGTGGTATGTGATGTCAACTATCAGGCAGTTGGTGACAAATGTTGTATGTGATGTCAACTATCAAGCAGTTGGTGACAATTGTGGTATGTGTTGTCAACTATCAGGCAGTTGGTGACAATTGTGGTATGTGATGTCAACAATCACGCAGTTGCTAACAATTGTGGTATGTGATGTCAACTATCAGGCAGTTGGTGACAATTATGGTATGTGATGTCAACTAGCAGGCAGTTGGTGACAATTGTGGTATGTGATGTCAACTATCAAGCAGTTGG
This sequence comes from Paraescarpia echinospica, assembly GCA_020002185.1. NCBI lineage: Eukaryota > Metazoa > Annelida > Polychaeta > Sabellida > Siboglinidae > Paraescarpia > Paraescarpia echinospica. The sequence goes on along the minus strand of CM034535.1, from coordinate 25,345,747 downwards.
TGACAATTGTGGTATGTGATGTCAACTATCAAACTGTTGCTAACAATTGTGGTATGTGATGTCAACTATCAAGCAGTTGGTGACAATTGTGGTATGTGATGTCAACTATCAAACTGTTGCTAACAATTGTGGTATGTGATGTCAACTATCAGGCAGTTGGTGACAATTATGGTATGTGATGTCAACTATCAGGCAGAACTTGGTGACAATTGTGGTATATGATGTCAACTATCAGGCAGTTGGTGACAATTGTGGTATGTGATGTCAACTATCAGGCAGTTGCTAACAATTGTGGTATCTGATGTCAACTATCAAACTGTTGCTAATGTGATATGTGATGTCAACTATCAAACTGTTGCTAACAATTGTGGTATGTGATGTCAACTATCAGGCAGTTGGTGACAAATGTTGTATGTGATGTCAACTATCAAGCAGTTGGTAACAATTGTGGTATGTGTTGTCAACTATCAGGCAGTTGGTGACAATTGTGGTATGTGATGTCAACTATCATGCAGTTGCTAACAATTGTGGTATGTGATGTCAACTATCAGGCAGTTGGTGACAATTGTGGTATGTGATGTCAACTATCAGGCAGTTGCTAACAATTGTGGTATGTGATGTCAACTATCAAACTGTTGCTAACAATTGTGGTATGTGATGTCAACTATCAGGCAGTTGGTGACAAATGTTGTATGTGATGTCAACTATCAAGCAGTTGGTGACAATTGTGGTATGTGTTGTCAACTATCAGGCAGTTGGTGACAAATGTTGTATGTGATGTCAACTATCAGGCAGTTGGTGACAAATGTTGTATGTGATGTCAACTATCAGGCAGTTGGTGACAATTGTGGTATGTGATGTCAACTATCAGGCAGTTGGTGACAAATGTTGTATGTGATGTCAACTATCAGGCAGTTGGTGACAATTGTGGTATGTGATGTCAACTATCATGCAGTTGCTAACAATTGTGGTATTTGATGTCAACTATCAGGCAGTTGGTGACAATTGTGGTATGTGTTGTCAACTATCAGGCAGTTGGTGACAAATGTTGTATGTGATGTCAACTATCATGCAGTTGGTGACAAATGTTGTATGTGATGTCAACTATCAGGCAGTTGGTGACAATTGTGGTATGTGATGTCAACTATCAGGCAGTTGGTGACAAATGTTGTATGTGGTGTCAACTATCAGGCAGTTGGTGACAATTGTGGTATGTGATGTCAACTATCATGCAGTTGCTAACAGTTGTGGTATGTGATATCAACTATCAGGCAGTTGGTGACAATTGTGGTATGTGATGTCAACTATCAAACTGTTGCTAACAATTGTGGTATGTGATGTCAATTATCAGGCAGTTGGTGACAATTTTGGTATGTGATGTCAACTATCAGGCAGTTGGTGACAATTGTGATATGTGTTGTCAACTATCAGGCAGTTGCTAACAATTGTGGTATGTGATGTCAACTATCAGGCAGTTGGTGACAAATGTTGTATGTGATGTCAACTATCAGGCAGTTGGTGACAATTGTGGTATGTGATGTCAACTATCAGGCAGTTGGTGACGAAGGTATGTGATGATGTATCTTGGCCTATCAGGCAGTTGGTGACAAATGTGATGTCAACTATATCAGGCAGTTGGTGACAATTGTGTTATGTGATATCAACTATCATGCAGTTACTAATTGTAGTACATGTCAACTATCAGGCAGTTGCTAACAATTATGTGGTATGTGATGTCAACTATCAAACTGTTGCTAACAATTGTGAGGTATGTGATGTCAACTATCAGGCGGTTGGTGACAAATCGCGATAATCAACTATCAAAGCGGTTGGTGACAATTGGCGGTATGTGTTGTCAACTATCAGGCAGTTGAGTGACAATTGTGGTATGTGACTATGCGAAGTTGCTAACAATTGTGGTATGTGATGTCAACTATCAGGCAGTTGGTGACAATTGTGGTATGTGATGTCAACTATCAGGCAGTTGCTGACAATTGTGGTATGTGATGTCAACTATCATGCAGTTGCTAACAATTGTGGTATGTGATGTCAACTATCAGGCAGTTGGTGACAATTGTGGTATGTGATGTCAACTATCAGGCAGTTGCTAACAATTGTGGTATGTGATGTCAACTATCAAACTGTTGCTAACAATTGTGGTATGTGATGTCAACTATCAGGCAGTTGGTGACAATTGTGGTATGTGATGTCAACTATCAGGCAGTTGGTGACAATTGTGGTATGTGAAGTCAACTATCAGGCAGTTGGTGACAATTGTGGTATGTGATGTCAACTAACTATCAGGCAGTTGCTAACAATTGTGGTATATGATGTCAACTATCAAACTGTTGCTAACAATTGTGGTATGTGATGTCAACTATCAGGCAGTTGCTAACAATTGTGGTATGTGATGTTAACTATCAAACTGTTGCTAACAATTGTGGTATGTGATGTCAACTATCAGGCAGTTGGTGACAATTGTGGTATGTGATGTTAACTATCAAACTGTTGCTAACAATTGTGGTATATGATGTCAACTATCAAACTGTTGCTAACAATTGTGGTATGTGATGTCAACTATCAAACTGTTGCTAACAATTGTGGTATGTGATGTCAACTATCAAACTGTTGCTAACAATTGTGGTATGTGATGTCAACTATCAGGCAGTTGGTGACAATTGTGGTATGTGATGTCAACTATCAAACTGTTGCTAACAATTGTGGTATATGATGTCAACTATCAAACTGTTGCTAACAATTGTGGTATGTGATGTCAACTATCAAATTGTTGCTAACAATTGTGGTATGTGATGTTAACTATCAAACTGTTGCTAACAATTGTGGTATGTGATGTCAACTATCAGGCAGTTGCTAACAATTGTGGTATGTGATTTCAACTATCAGGCAGTTGCTAACAATTGTGGTATGTGATGTTAACTATCAAACTGTTGCTAACAATTGTGGTATGTGATGTCAACTATCAGGCAGTTGCTAACAATTGTGGTATGTGATGTCAACTATCAAACTGTTGCTAACAATTTTGGTATGTGATGTCAACTATCAAACTGTTGCTAATGTGATATGTGATGTCAACTATCAGGCAGTTGGTGACAATTGTGGTATGTGATGTCAACTATCAGACAGTTGGTAAAAATAGTGGGATGTGATGTCAACTATCAGGCAGTTGATGACAATTGTGGTATGTGATATCAACTATCAGGCAGTTGGTGACCATTGTGGTATGTGATGTCAACTATCAGGCAGTTGCTAACAATTGCGGTATGTGATGTCAACTATCAAACTGTTGCTAATGTGATATGTGATGTCAACTATCAGGCAGTTGCGACACCGTGAGCGTGAAAACAACCATCGACAGTTGCGAAAAGAGGGATGACGTCAACCATCGTTGGTGACAATTGTGGTATGTGATATCAACTATCAGGCAGTTGGTGACAATTGTGGTATGTGATGTCAACTATCAGGCAGTTGCTAACAATTGCGGTATGTGATGTCAACTATCAAACTGTTGCTAACAATTGTGGTATGTGATGTCAACTATCAGGCAGTTGGTGACAAATGTTGTATGTGATGTCAACTATCAAGCAGTTGGTGACAATTGTGGTATGTGTTGTCAACTATCAGGCAGTTGCTAACAATTGCGGTATGTGATGTCAACTATCAAACTGTTGCTAACAATTGTGGTATGTGATGTCAACTATCAGGCAGTTGGTGACAAATGTTGTATGTGATGTCAACTATCAATCAGTAGGTGACAATTGTGGTATGTGATGTCAACTATCATGCAGTTGCTAACAATTGTGGTATGTGATGTCAACTATCAGGCAGTTGGTGACAATTATGGTATGTGATGTCAACTAGCAGGCACAACTTGGTGACAATTGTGGTATATGATGTCAACTATCAGGCAGTTGGTGACAGTTGTGGTATGTGATGTCAACTATCAAACTGTTGCTAACAATTGTGGTATGTGATGTCAACTATCAGGCAGTTGGTGACAAATGTTGTATGTGATGTCAACTATCAAGCAGTTGGTGACAATTATGGTATGTGTTGTCAACTATCAGGCAGTTGGTGACAATTGTGGTATGTGATGTCAACTATCACGCAGTTGTTAACAATTGTGGTATGTGATGTCAACTATCAGGCAGTTGGTGACAATTATGGTATGTGATGTCAACTATCAGGCAGAACTTGGTGACAATTGTGGTATATGATGTCAACTATCAGGCAGTTGGTGACAATTGTGGTATGTGATGTCAACTATCAGGCAGTTGCTAACAATTGTGGTATCTGATGTCAACTATCAAACTGTTGCTAATGTGATATGTGATGTCAACTATCAGGCAGTTGGTGACAATTGTGGTATGGGATGTCAACTATCAGACAGTTGGTGAAAATAGTGGTATGTGATGTCAACTATCAGGCAGTTGGTGACAATTGTGGTATGTGATATCAACTATCAGGCAGTTGGAGACAATTGTGGTATGTGATGTCAACTATCAGGCAGTTGCTAACAATTGTGGTATGTGATGTCAACTATCAAACTGTTGCTAACAATTGTGGTATGTGATGTCAACTATCAGGCAGTTGGTGACAAATGTTGTATGTGATGTCAACTATCAAGCAGTTGGTGACAATTGTGGTATGTGTTGTCAACTATCAGGCAGTTGGTGACAATTGTGGTATGTGATGTCAACTATCATGCAGTTGCTAACAATTGTGGTATGTGATGTCAACTATCAGGCAGTTGGTGACAATTGTGGTATGTGATGTCAACTATCAGGCAGTTGCTAACAATTGTGGTATGTGATGTCAACTATCAGGCAGTTGGTGACAATTGTGGTATGTGATGTCAACTATCAGGCAGTTGGTGACAATTGTGGTATGTGATGTCAACTATCAGGCAGTTGGTGACAATTGTGGTATGTGTTGTCAACTATCAGGCAGTTGGTGACAAATGTTGTATGTGATGTCAACTATCAGGCAGTTGGTGACAAATGTTGTATGTGATGTCAACTATCAGGCAGTTGGTGACAATTGTGGTATGTGATGTCAACTATCAGGCAGTTGGTGACAAATGTTGTATGTGATGTCAACTATCAGGCAGTTGGTGACAATTGTGGTATGTGATGTCAACTATCATGCAGTTGCTAACAGTTGTGCTATGTGATATCAACTATCAGGCAGTTGGTGACAATTGTGGTATGTGATGTCAACTATCAGGCAGTTGTTAACAATTGTGGTATGTGATGTCAACTATCAAACTGTTGCTAACAATTGTGGTATGTGATGTCAACTATCAGGCAGTTGGTGACAAATGTTGTATGTGAAGTCAACTATCAAGCAGTTGGTGACAATTGTGGTATGTGTTGTCAACTATCAGGCAGTTGGTGACAAATGTTGTATGTGATGTCAACTATCAGGCAGTTGGTGACAAATGTTGTATGTGATGTCAACTATCAGGCAGTTGATGACAATTGTGGTATGTGATGTCAACTATCAGGCAGTTGGTGACAAATGTTGTATGTGATGTCAACTATCAGGCAGTTGGTGACAATTGTGTTATGTGATGTCAACTATCATGCAGTTGCTAACAATTGTGGTATGTGATGTCAACTATCAGGCAGTTGCTAACAATTGTGGTATGTGATGTCAACTATCAAACTGTTGCTAACAATTGTGGTATGTGATGTCAACTATCAGGCAGTTGGTGACAAATGTTGTATGTGATGTCAACTATCAAGCAGTTGGTGACAATTGTGGTATGTGTTGTCAACTATCAGGCAGTTGGTGACAATTGTGGTATGTGATGTCAACTATCATGCAGTTGCTAACAATTGTGGTATGTGATGTCAACTATCAGGCAGTTGGTGACAATTGTGGTATGTGATGTCAACTATCAGGCAGTTGCTAACAATTGTGGTATGTGATGTCAACTATCATGCAGTTGCTAACAATTGTGGTATGTGATGTCAACTATCAGGCAGTTGGTGACAATTGTGGTATGTGATGTCAACTATCAGGCAGTTGCTAACATTTGTGGTATGTGATGTCAACTATCAAACTGTTGCTAACAATTGTGGTATGTGATGTCAACTATCAGGCAGTTGGTGACAATTGTGGTATGTGATGTCAACTATCAGGCAGTTGGTGACAATTGTGGTATGTGAAGTCAACTATCAGGCAGTTGGTGACAATTGTGGTATGTGATGTCAACTAACTATCAGGCAGTTGCTAACAATTGTGGTATATGATGTCAACTATCAAACTGTTGCTAACAATTGTGGTATGTGATGTCAACTATCAGGCAGTTGCTAACAATTGTGGTATGTGATGTTAACTATCAAACTGTTGCTAACAATTGTGGTATGTGATGTCAACTATCAGGCATTTGGTGACAATTGTGGTATGTGATGTTAACTATCAAACTGTTGCTAACAATTGTGGTATATGATGTCAACTATCAAACTGTTGCTAACAATTGTGGTATGTGATGTCAACTATCAAACTGTTGCTAACAATTGTGGTATGTGATGTCAACTATCAAACTGTTGCTAACAATTGTGGTATGTGATGTCAACTATCAGGCAGTTGGTGACAATTGTGGTATGTGATGTCAACTATCAAACTGTTGCTAACAATTGTGGTATATGATGTCAACTATCAAACTGTTGCTAACAATTGTGGTATGTGATGTCAACTATCAAATTGTTGCTAACAATTGTGGTATGTGATGTTAACTATCAAACTGTTGCTAACAATTGTGGTATGTGATGTCAACTATCAGGCAGTTGCTAACAATTGTGGTATGTGATTTCAACTATCAGGCAGTTGCTAACAATTGTGGTATGTGATGTTAACTATCAAACTGTTGCTAACAATTGTGGTATGTGATGTCAACTATCAGGCAGTTGCTAACAATTGTGGTATGTGATGTCAACTATCAAACTGTTGCTAACAATTTTGGTATGTGATGTCAACTATCAAACTGTTGCTAATGTGATATGTGATGTCAACTATCAGGCAGTTGGTGACAATTGTGGTATGTGATGTCAACTATCAGACAGTTGGTAAAAATAGTGGGATGTGATGTCAACTATCAGGCAGTTGGTGACAATTGTGGTATGTGATGTCAACTATCAGGCAGTTGCTAACAATTGTGGTATGTGATGTCAACTATCAGGCAGTTGCTAACAATTGCGGTATGTGATGTCAACTATCAAACTGTTGCTAATGTGATATGTGATGTCAACTATCAGGCAGTTGGTGACAATTGTGGTATGTGATGTCAACTATCAGACAGTTGGTGAAAATAGTGGGATGTGATGTCAACTATCAGGCAGTTGGTGACAATTGTGGTATGTGATATCAACTATCAGGCAGTTGGTGACAATTGTGGTATGTGATGTCAACTATCAGGCAGTTGCTAACAATTGCGGTATGTGATGTCAACTATCAAACTGTTGCTAACAATTGTGGTATGTGATGTCAACTATCAGGCAGTTGGTGACAATTGTGGTATGTGATGTCAACTATCAAGCAGTTGGTGACAATTGTGGTATGTGATGTCAACTATCAGGCAGTTGCTAACAATTGCGGTATGTGATGTCAACTATCAAACTGTTGCTAACAATTGTGGTATGTGATGTCAACTATCAGGCAGTTGGTGACAAATGTTGTATGTGATGTCAACTATCAAGCAGTTGGTGACAATTGTGGTATGTGTTGTCAACTATCAGGCAGGTGGTGAAAATTGTGGTATGTGATGTCAACTATCATGCAGTTGCTAACAATTGTGGTATGTGATGTCAACTATCAGGCAGAACTTGGTGACAATTGTGGTATATGATGTCAACTATCAGGCAGTTGGTGACAATTGTGGTATGTGATGTCAACTATCAAGCAGTTGGTGATAATTGTGGTATGTGATGTCAACTATCAGGCTGTTACTAAAAATTGTGGTATGTGATGTCAACTATCAGGCAGATAGTGAGTGATTGTACTTTAACCCATTCCATGACATGGAAAAAGCTGCAATATTTTTAAATCAAGATTTTATAATTATTATATTTTCATCGAGGTCATCTGCTAATTAACATAACAAATGCTAGAAGCTGCATCTTATTTAAAGATTCGCATTGTGAAACATTTTTCTAATGTTCTTTAATTAGTTTTGAGTTCTCGTTTAACCATTAAATCATAACTTTCTTTTTAACCTGTTTTAAACTTGATCCATTTGTACACCTGTTTAAATAATCAATACTATTCATGATATTTAGATATTGACTTGTAACATTTGTCACTTTCAGTGAAGTGTACAGTTGGGACTTTCTACAACAACGTCACAAAGACTTGTGACGACTGTCCCATTGGCTCCTACAGAGATGACACAGGCACTGTCTGTGTGACCTGTCAGTCTGGAAACACAACAGAGACAACTGGCTCTACCAGTCACACAGACTGTATAGGTAAGACAGCACTAGCATAATAGTGTCGCAGCACTGTCACAGCAGTGTCACTGCAGTGTCACAGAAGTATCATTGCACTGTCACAGAAGTGTCACTGCACTGTCACAGCAGTATCACACCATTGTCTCAACAGTACCATGATATTGTTAGAGCACTATCACAGCAGTACATGTCACAGCAGTGTAATATCACTGTCAGTGCACTGTCACAACAATGTCGGAGCAGCATCACAACAGGGTCACAGCACTGTCATGCCACTATCATAGTGTTGTCACAGCAGTGCATGTCACAACAGTGTCGGAACACTGTCATATCAGTATGTGTCACAGTGTTGTCACTGCAGTGTTGCAGCTGTGTCACAACAGTGTCAAAGTTGTATTCTCACAGGAGTAACACGCAAGCACAGATTGCATTTTGTTGTTCAAACCGGTTGTGTGAGAAGCAATGCACACCCAGAATATTCAGTTTGACTGATGTATTGTTTTATTCTAAACAAGGTCATACATTAACATAACATTTTAAATTGACCCAATCGGTCAATTAGGAATATATTATGACTTTATAAACTGATGGTACACCTTAGAAAATATTGTGTAGGTAAAATTGAACCCAATTCTTATGAAAATTATAGGACCTTTTTTGTTGAGGAAAATAACAGTTAACTCGTCAGATACATGGCCAGACACGGCATGTAGATATGATTATTTTTTAATTTGTGCAAACAGTTCAATTTTTTCTGCTCAATGCATGAAATGGGTCTTAATGAATAAATTATATTGAATTTTTTTCAGCCAGACCCCCGTTTCCATGGTAACAAACAAAATGGCGGCCATTTTGAGCAAATATTGGCAAATTTGGAAACACTGCCATTTTTTATTGAACCCATATATAGTTATAATTCTGGCAAATCCATGTTCTCTATATAGATTATATTGTGCAATGATCAGAGCATTTTTTTTAATGTTGTTTTTATTTTTTAAATAATTTTTTGTAAAATACGAAAAAAATATTGTTTTTTGGCAACAAATATGGCTATATCTTTCAAACTATTCATGATTTTAAAAAAGTGTCTGATCATTGCACGCAGTAGAATATGCTGAATGCAACACTGAAAACATTATTTGTATAGCATAATTATTCCCAGAGATATCCCGTTTCCAAATGCAGAAATTTGAAGAAATTTGTTTGGAGAAAATGGCTGTCAAAGATTGCATAATGGATTTGATTACATGATATCGTCAAGCTTGATCCATGACTAAGACTCACTTAGAGGTACGTAATTGTCATAGAAGTGAACTTTATTGATAGTATACATACAAAGGTATAATAATCTGGCAGAAAACCATTTTCATTATTTTTTTTTTAAAAACACCATTTCACCTGGGGTGTCTGGACTTAACATAGATTGATTTGACATAACTCTATTTCAGTTTTTGCTGAGGTAGGTGAAAATTCTAGATGGCAGCTCATGTATGTGCAATCCACATTTCGAACGTTGTCCCGTGAATATAACACTATGGCATATGCAGGCCTCAGTTCCCCAACAAAGCACAGTTGGGTGGATTTTGCCCTATCTGGCTGTGGGAAGTCATGGGCAGAGACCAAAGAAGAGGGATTCACCTTTCAGTGCGTGTGGTGTTGGAAGGTGGAATGTCTGGAGAAGGAGGTAGCTATGTTGGTAGATATTGTGAAGTTATTGTGAAGGGGATGGAGATAAGAATCAGCAAAGAGATAGGTGGAATGGAGAGAGACGACAGGGAGAGAGTTGGGAATACTGTGAGACTGAAGGAGCTTAGTCTAGTGAGTGGTAGTAGGGTAAGTTAGCCTACGATAAGTATGTAAACAAGATTTAACAAACCTCATTATGTGGTAGAATATATAGGTGATAAAGTAACAAACATAAAATTACTTACATAAAATAATATCTGTGTAAGCCAGTACCTGCTAGACATTTTGATTAGGTAGATTTTGTTGTTAAAATTAAGCATTTGCGATAATCGGGTGAATTGTTTATGTAGCTAGTGTCCCACATATTCGCTATGGCATGGTATAACCTAAATAAATAAGGCAGTCTAGCTTAAAGTAATTGATTGTATTTAAATTAGGTCACTACCGGTAACGTTAGCATTTCTGATAGGATAGATAGTCAGCTGTGACTATAACCAAAAACTGTAACCGAAATAAACAAGGCAATCTTACGTAAAGTGTAACATTTGTGCACAGTAAACAGTCTTCTTAAAGACTACACAGACAGTGAATAGTGTAAACACAGTTGACTAAACTATTTTAAATAGCTAACTAGATTATTATTATTAAATAAATTCTTATATGGCACCTTACAAGCGGCAAGTCAAGGCAAAGAGACACTTGGTGTGCGACGACTGCCACAGTTGGGTGGATTTTGCCCTATCCAGCTGTGGCAAGTCATGGGCAGAGACCAAGGAAGAGGGATTCATCTTTCAGAGCGTGGGGTGTTGGAAGGTGGAATGTCTGGAGAATAAGGTAGCTCGGTTGGTAGATATTGTGAAGGGGCCGGAGATGAGAATCAGCAAGGAGACAGGTGGAATGGACAGAGATGACGGAGAGAGTTAGGAATATTGTGAGACTGAAGGAACAGAGTAGTGGCAAGAAGACCGAGGAAAGGAGACTGAGAGGAGGGAAGGTGATTGGAGGGGAAGAAATTGGAGGATCGACGGCAGGAAATGTGACAGGCGTGAAGGTGACAGGGGAGAAAGTGACCGTAGAGAAAGAGGTAGGAGGGGAAAAGAGACGGGAGAGGAGAGAAGGAAATGCAACGGGAGGAAAGATGATGGGAAGAAAGGAAGTGAGAGTAAATGTGACAGAAGAGAAGTTGGGAGAGATGATGACAGGAGGAAAGGTGACAAGAGAAACAGCATAAGGAAAGAATGGAACGGACGAGATTGTGACAGGAGAGCAGAAGACAAGGGAACAAGACTACAACCAGACAGATGCAAACCAGAGAAGGAGCTACTCTGAGGCAGTGATTGAGGGGGCATTGGGAAAAGAGAGGGTGTTTATGGGCGACTCTATTCTGAGAAAGACAGATAAGACACTAAGCGAAGGGGAGGACGTCGTTGTGTTTGCCGGGGGCTAGGATAGAACATGTGACTGAAAGGGTAGAGAAGGTATTGGGGCATGGCAAGGGAGGATCTATACTAGTATTCGTAGGGACAAATAATGCAGCCAGGGAGGGAACAACTGGGATAGTACAGAAGTATAGACAGTTAGTGAGGAAGTTAAAGACGACAAGAGTCGAACACATTATTCTCTCAGGAATTTTGCCAGTAATGGGAGGAAGGGGGCCAACATATAGAACCTGCAAGAGGATGATGATCAATGCACTAGTTTAGCAGATGTGTAAAGAAGAGGGGGTGGGATTCACAGATTTATGGGGATACTTTGTTGGGAGGGAAGATATGTACATGAGAGATGGCCTCCATCTAAGTGGAAAGGGGGCAGCAGTTTTTTCAGAGAACTTGCTGCAATCTGTTGACAGTGAGACAGGCTGCATCTATTTAAACTAGATTCGCTGGGGGGATTCACAGAGAAGCCTGAAACTGGAGGCATAGATAAAGACAGCAGAAATAAATCAGCAAAGAACAGTCTGGAAAAGTATTCTGAATCGGGATATAAATGCATTTGTTTAAATGCAAGGAGCATAGTAAACAAAAGACGTGAACTAAACATTATGGTAGAAGATATTGACCCTCACATAATAGGTATAACCGAATCATGGGCCACCACTGATATATCAGATGCCGAATTGGAACTAACAAGCTATGTAATGTACAGGTAAGATAGAATAGGAAGAAGGGGAGGTGGAGTTATTTTATATGTTAAAGAATCTATTCAGGCTTATGAAATTAAATTAGAAAGAGAAGCAGATTGCGAAGAAGCTGTTTGTTGTAACATAGTTACAGGAAACTCAACGTTAACGGTGGGGTTAGTTTATCGAAGTTCAAACATAAGCATAGAAGAGAATGAGAAAGTACAAAACACTATAAGGGATGTTAGCAAACAGGACTGTATTATTATGGGAAATTTTAACCATGGTCATATACAGTCAAAATCTCTACAGAGTACGAGGAGAGAGGACCACAAGTTTTTAGTTTTAGTACAACACAGTTTCATTTCTAAACATGTGCTAGAGCCAACCAGAGGTGAGAATGTGTTAAACATACTTTTGTCCTCACAGAATGAATTAGTTGACAATGTCAAATTATGTGAGCCACTGGGAAGTAGTGATCACAACCAGATACATTTTACCATCAAAGTAAAATCAGAAAGAAATAATAAAAAACAGTTCAGGAGAAATTTCCATGAAGGAAGATATAAGGACATGAGGAACTATTTAGCAAAGATAGACTGGAACAACACACTGAAGAACAAGACAGCAACAGAATGCTGGAATATCTTAAAAAGTGAAATAGAGTGCATTGTCGATAAATTTGTTCCCTTGAAAAAAAACAAGGGAAACGGTCCAGAAAGAAATACTTATCGAAAGAAGCCATTAAAAAAATTAAGTACAAACAAATGATGTGGAAGTCATATAAACGTACTGGAAATGACGAAGACTACAACATTTATAAAGAAGTACTAAACCAAGCTACAACTAAAATTAGAAATTCGAAGAGAAGCTACGAACAAAAATTAGCTTGTAATATAAAACATGACAACAAGAGTTTTTATACATATGTTCGGAGCAAACAGAAAGTTCAGGATAAGGTCGGTCCTCTAGAAGATAGTACTGGAAATATAATATCAGAGGGATTCTTAATGGCAAAAGACCTGAATGAGTACTTTAGTTCAGTGTTTACCGGAGAAGATATTAGTTCACTGCCAGTACCAGAGGCTAAGTTCAAGGGGGCAGATTCAGACTATTTAGGACAATTAATTGTAACCCAGGAAATGGTAGCTAAGAAAATAAGGGCTATGAAGGAAAATAAATCACCTGGAGTGGATGGGATTCCGCCCGAACTACTATTGGAAATTGTAGAACAAATTAGCATACCAGTTTTCAACTTGTCATTAGAAGAGGGAGTGGTTCCTTTAGAATGGAAAGAAGCAAACATTATACCGTTATTTAAAAAAGGTTCCAGAAACAAGTCAGAGAACTACAGATCAATGAGTTTAACGTCAGTGATTTCCAAATTATTAGAAAGACTAATTAAAGATCACATGGTGGATAATTTGTTAAACCCATCTCAACATAGGTTTCTAAAAGCGAGGGCATGCTTAACAAATATGTTATTTTTTTGGAAGATGTCACTAAGTGGGTAGACAAGGGATCACAAGTAGATATTATCTACTTAGATTTTCATAAAGCTTTCGATAAAGTGCCACATGAAAGGTTACTGCTTAAACTAAAGGCCCATGGCGTAGGAAATGGTTTAACTGGATAGAAAAATGGCTGATTGACAGAAGACAGCGGGTAGTAGTTGATGGGGAGGCTTCAAACTGGAAATAAGTTTTGAGTGGGGTACCACAGGGATCAGTACTGGGACCTATATTATTCTTAATATATATATCAACGATTTGGACAATGATATAACAAGCAAGGTGTTGAAATTTGCGGATGATACAAAATTGTTTAGAAGGATTAAAGTGATGGAGATAGACATCATTTACAAGATGATCTTGACAGGTTGATAAAATGGTCTGAAAAATGGCAAATGTTCAATTTTGGGAAATGTAAATGCCTCCACACAGGGCATGGGAACGAAGATGTAGAATATACAATGGGGGGTACTGTACTAAGTACTACTGTAAAAGAAAAGGTCTTAGCTTTAACTATTAGTGCTGATATGAAGGTTTCAGAGCAGTTCGGTATTGCCGCTTCAAAGGGAAATCAAATCCTTGGATTAATTAGGCGAAACATAACGTATAAGGAAAAAGAGCTAATAACACCGCTGTACAAAACAATAGTTAGGCCCCATTTAGAATATTGCATTCAAGCGTGGAGGCCGTATTGCAGGAAGGACATAGATATGCTAGAAAGAGTACAGAGGAGAGCAATTAAAATGATACCAAAACTGAGGGATCTTAGTTACGAAATATGCCTAAAAGAATGTGGTTTAACAACACTAGAGACCAGGAGATTGAGAGGAGATCAGATAGAAGCATTTAAAATATTTAATGGTTATGAAAATATTGATAGTAATATTTTTTTCTCAGTTAAGAATGATAGAAGGACCAGAGGACATGAAGTTACATTAGTAAAGGAGCAGTGTAGATTAAATATAAGAAAGTTCTCATTCTCACAAAGGACTATGAATGAATGGAACAGATTATCTGCTGATTGAGTTGGTGCTAGTAGCGTGAATATGTTTGAAAATAAAATCGACACATACCTTGAAAGGGCGGGATAAACGTAGATAAAAAGTATTCGACTCTCGATAAGCCAAAAGGCTTCCTAGTCCACCTGCCGTCTAGAGTTAATTTTCTGGATGGCAATCTTGTTAAATATTGGTGTACATTATCTCCTGACCCTACTTTTCGTTATTTATCATACATTATACCATATTTACCAGAAGGTTATATATTTGTATTATTTAATTTTTACATGGATGTATTGTATGTATTATTTGAAATGTCTGGGTCAAATAAAACAAATTCTTCTTCTTCTTTCCAAGCGAGCATGAGATACCTGTGCACTAACCATATACAAACTAAGGTATGTGAGATCAGTGCTCTATCTTTGTTTAAACTAAAGTATGAGATACCTTTCCTCTAACCATGTTCATACTAGAGTATGACAGACCATTGCTCTAACCATAAACTAATGTATCTCTGATTGTTGTAGACTTGTGTGAATCAGGCAACTTCTACAACAAAACCAGTGGTAGCTGTGTTCCGTGTGCCAAAGGCTACTACCAACCAGACAAAGGTCGCACCTACTGCTTGGCTTGTGCCATTGGCAAGACAACAGGCTCAGAGAAAGCCACAAAAGAAGCTAACTGCTTTGGTGAGTTAGGTCCTTTTTATCTCATTTGAATGAAATATTGGGCTTTCTAATGCTCATTGTATTTTCTCCATTTTACTCTTCCTCCATTGCATTCTCTTGGAAAGTACCTTGGGGTCACAATAAGTGAAAACGACCTGAAATGCTCATATTGATGCCATCACAAAGAAAGCAAACAACAGCCTTGTCTTCTTAAGGAGGAACCTCCATAGCTGCATATCAAAGATGAAGTCACAATGCTACGAGACATGAGTTATGCCAATCATCAAGTATAGCAGTTCATCATGGGACCCTCAGACCAGGACCATCCAACGGCTGGAGGTTGTCCAATGCACTGTACCTATAGTGTCCTTTTATCAGTATGAGTATTTCTCATTATCCCCTTTACACCTGCAGCCTGCCATGGGAGACCACCTTTCTTTAGAGCCATTATTGGCTGTGAAAAGTGGGTGGTTGCCCAAGACAAATTATGCAGTATGTTTACGTAACAACTGACACTAGTCCGGTTCCTTTAAATTGTTTGTGAAGTGTGATTTAATTATGGACTTTTACATGCACTGAGTAATCACCAGACTTAGAGCATGATGTGACGTTAAGTGGATAACATAAGTAAGTGACCTAATCTGTTTCTGTCACCAGACGACTGTCCAAGTGGCAAGGAGTTGAAGCCAGATGGAAGCTGCAAGGTCTGTGAGGTTGGCAGCTACAGGAAGCAAGGGGTGCAGTCTGTGTGTACACCATGTCCAGGTGAAAAGACTACACCAGGAGAGGGAGGCAAGGGAAAGGATGCGTGCTCACTGGGTGAGTGCACACTGTGTTCTTTGTACATATAAAGTATGGCAAGTGTAGAGATAGTTGACCAACAAGCACAAAATAAAAACATTTAATATAATTACTGATTCATAATTACAGCGTATGTCGAGTGAGGTTCTTAGAATGATCACGTCACAACTTTTCAGTTTCTATTAATACTGTGGTTGCAACACCTACAGCAGTTCAAACAGTGTGTGTGTTTGCAAGTGTGCATATGTACGTATCAATGTGCATGCCGATGTGCACAGGTGTGCGTGAATGCGTGTGTTTCTACGTGCATGTATCCAATCATGCATGCCTGGGTGCGTGTTTCTCTAGCAGTCCCTGTCCAGCTGTATCTACATGTGATGTGTCCGTTGTGTTCCAGTCAAGTGTTCAGTTGGTCACTTCCGAGTGGGTGAAGACCCAGGCACATGTCTTGAATGTCCACGTGATTCCTACCGCAATGCCAGCATGGACAACTGTACATCATGCGGAGACTCTGCCAAGTGGAGAACAGAAGGGAAAGGCAAAACATCACAGGATGACTGCAAGTGTGAGTACACATTGAGTCCACCATTTCATTCTGGTTGCACATAAATGATTGTGATGTCACCGGCTCTAAAGTTGGCACTTTCTGGATTGTGTACTGATCACGTGAGATCTTCAAAAATCTTTGTTGATCTGGAGTGATTTTAGTGCAAATTGAATCGAAGATACCGAGGCTATATGTAATGAGAAGGATATGTACATAAAAATAGCTTTGATTTTTGTCATGTATATTAATGCTATACTGTAGTGACAGTGTTGTCAACAATGTTAGTTCTTTGTCTTGTGTTTGCAGTCTATTGTCCGGCGGGCACCCACATTGCAGCCGATGGCCAGAGTTGTGAAGGATGTCCAAAGAACACATACAAACCCAAAGAAAAGTACCACGATTACAACTGCACTGCATGTCCACAAGACACTCCTCGCACAACCAGTGTGAACTCCACAGCTTTGTCTGACTGTCGTCTTGGTTTGTACTGAGTCTTACTCATTGTTTCTTGTCATTGTAGGTGTAGATATTTAGCAGAGTCCGCGCACAATGCTTGTCAGGTTATGGTTTTGTGATGTTTCTAGATGATTGTGATATCAACCTGCAGTGATGTGACATCAGCCAGCAGGAATGTGACATCAGCCAGCAGGAAT
This sequence comes from Paraescarpia echinospica, assembly GCA_020002185.1. NCBI lineage: Eukaryota > Metazoa > Annelida > Polychaeta > Sabellida > Siboglinidae > Paraescarpia > Paraescarpia echinospica. The sequence goes on along the minus strand of CM034535.1, from coordinate 25,328,293 downwards.
GTGACATCAGCCAGCAGTAATATGACTTCAGCCAGCAGTAATGTGACATCAGCCAGCAGTAATATGACATCAGCCAGCAGTAATGAGACATCAGCCACCAGTAATGTGACATCAGCCAGCAGTAATGAGACATCAGCCACCAGTAATGTGACATCAGCCAGCAGTAATGAGACATCAGCCACCAGTAATGTGACATCAGCAGTGATGTGATATCTGTCCATATGTCAGTAGTCGTGTGACATCAACTTTGAGTGGTGTGATATCAGTCGACAATGATGACTCATTGTTGCTGGCTTACTATTCACAACTGGCTGATGCATTAAATTATTAATTAGCAGCATTTTTACATCATCATCAATTATTGTTGTTCTATTAGAAATAAGTTGAAAACCTGTTGACCATGTTCACAAAAAACATTGTGCAGTTTCTAATATTTTATTATATAACAATAAGTGCTAGAAATTCAACAGTTTATTTGAAGTGCATTGTTTGATTGAACCAGGAAACTGCACAACTGGCGAGATATTAAAGAAGGACAACTTGGAGCAGTGCGTCCGTTGTGGCTACGACAAGTACCAGCCTGTCCTGGAGCCAGACAACACCACCAAGTGTATACCCTGTGGTAAAACGAATGGTCTGGACCTTGGAACAAAACAAGAAAAAACTGCAAACAAATCCCAGTGTCTGCGTACGTACTAATAATTCATTCTTGGTGGTCACTACTGTCCATTTGGTCAACAGTGTCACATAAGAAATACACAGCAGTGTTACTGACCACCTCTGCTGATGCATGACATACTGAGCTAGCACAAGTAGTCAGCTGAAGGTGTCATCAATCCAGTACAATAAATGTTATTTCCACATGAACACTTTGCTTTCAAATTCTGTGTTTCAGTACAAAAAGTAACTACAATTTCTTGTGGAAATGGAGAGAACACAGAAATGTAATACTTATAAAATTACAAAATTCAAATTAAATAATGCCAGTTAGTCCAGTACTAGCAGATACAAGATTAAAAGGTCACATGTATGACGTCAATAATATTTATAATAGCATAATAATGGCAATAGTAGTAGAGCACATACGACCTTTAAATCCCAATAATGACAGTACTGCACCACATGATTCCATTGATACATTCTCTGAAAATTTATTTGCCTCCATGTGGTACATTTCATGATTTGTTGTCATGTGAATTCCAAAATTGTGTGCCTTGCACAGATTGGGCTTTTATAGTCATTTTTTTGCAAATATGTATCTCGAGTTTTCTCTATGGCATGTTTCACATGTCGTATAAGAACCTGTGTTACCTGGTAAATAATAATAATGAGAAATTATCTGGTAACTTTTTGTCAGTTTTATGTATTAATGCTGTCTGAGCAGACTGATATGTTGTGAACTAACATCCAGTTGTTGCTACCTGTCTACAGCTTACTGTCCTGCCGGGGAGGAGCTTGTCAGTGGCAAGTGTGAGGTGTGTCAGCGAGGTTTCTACAAGAGCAATGACAACAAAGTAGCCAGGTTTGACAAGTGTAAAGCCTGCCATGTGGATTTCATTACTGAAGCAACAGAGGCCACTCACAAAGATAACTGTACCAGAGGTAAACTATTATCTCTTGTTGGAACATTGACATTACATGAATGTAATAAGAGACCTTCTCAGGACCAACTTGACACTTGGTCATGTCAGTGTAGTCCAGTCCTCACCAGCAGTAACAAGAGACCTTCTCAGGGCCAACTTGACTCTTGGTCCTGTCAATGTAGTCTAGTCCTCACCAGCAGTAACAAGAGACCTTCTCAGGGCCAACTTGACTCTTGGTCCTGTCAATGTAGTCTAGTCCTCACCAGCAGTAACAAGAGACCTTCTCAGGGCCAACTTGACTCTTGGTCCTGTCAATGTAGTCTAGTCCTCACCAGCAGTAACAAGAGACCTTCTCAGGGCCAACTTGACTCTTGGTCCTGTTAGTGTAGTCTAGTCCTCACCAGCAGTAACAAGAGACCTTCTCAGGGCCAACTTGACTCTTGGTCCTGTTGTAGTCTAGTCCTCACCAGCAGTAACAAGAGACCTTCTCAGGGCCAACTTGACTCTTGGTCCTGTTAGTGTAGTCTAGTCCTCACCAGCAGTAACAAGAGACCTTCTCAGGGCCAACTTGACTCTTGGTCCTGTTAGTGTAGTCTAGTCCTCACCAGCAGTAACAAGAGACCTTCTCAGGGCCAACTTGACTCTTGGTCCTGTCAATGTAGTCTAGTCCTCACCAGCAGTAACAAGAGACCTTCTCAGGGCCAACTTGACTCTTGGTCCTGTCAATGTAGTCTAGTAACCCTTCTCAGGGCCAGACAGTAACACCAGCAGTAACAAGAGACCTTCTCAGGGCCAACTTGACTCTTGGTCCTGTCAATGTAGTCTAGTCCTCACCAGCAGTAACAAGAGACCTTCTCAGGGCCAACTTGACTCTTGGTCCTGTCAGTGTAGTCTAGTCCTCACCAGCAGTAACAAGAGACCTTCTCAGGGCCAACTTGACTCTTGGTCCTGTTAGTGTAGTCTAGTCCTCACCAGCAGTAACAAGAGACCTTCTCAGGGCCAACTTGACTCTTGGTCCTGTCAATGTAGTCTAGTCCTCACCAGCAGTAACAAGAGACCTTCTCAGGGCCAACTTGACTCTTGGTCCTGTTAGTGTAGTCTAGTCCTCACCAGCAGTAACAAGAGACCTTCTCAGGGCCAACTTGACTCTTGGTCCTGTTAGTGTAGTCTAGTCCTCACCAGCAGTAACAAGAGACCTTCTCAGGGCCAACTTGACTCTTGGTCCTGTCAATGTAGTCCAGTCCTCACCAGCAGTAACAAGAGACCTTCGCAGGGCCAACTTGACTCTTGGTCCTGTCAGTGTAGTCTAGTCCTCACCAGCAGTAACAAGAGACCTTCTCAGGGCCAACTTGACTCTTGGTCCTGTCAATGTAGTCCAGTCCTCACCAGCAGTAACAAGTAGAATTCCATGATAGGTAAGGCCAGAAATGTCAGCTGTTATTGTAAATGTCACCAGTTTCACAAAGTAGAACGCCACTGTAAGTCATGTCAGTGGTATCTGGTCTTGTTGTGTCACCAGCTACAGAAAGTAGAAATCCACAGTAGGTAACATCAGTGACATCTGGTCCTGCTGTGTCACTCACCGGCTACAAAACAAGATTAGACTTGTATTATTTCATCTCTGTTTCACATTAAAACATCACAACATAATCACGACTCCTCCAAGTTATTTACCTTATGTATCAAGACAGTGCTTAGTATATTGAAACATGACAGTGTCACTTGTTAATCCCAGGTAACTGCAGTGCTGGCTACAAGACAGTTGGAAAAGAATGTGAACCGTGTCCAGTGGGGACATATCAGCCAGAGAAGTGGCAGGACAAATGTACTGATTGTCCAAAAGGAAGTACCACAAAGAGAAATCAATCAATAAGTGAGGAAGATTGCAATGGTTAGTACTGTTCTTTCTTTGTAGTGCAGTAGTCCTGGCTGACTAGTGCACTCTGTCCCAGTGTGGAATGCAATAGTCCCGGCTGACTAGCGCACTGTCCCAGTGTGTAGTGCAGTAGTCCCGGCTGACTAGTGCACTCTGTTCCATTGTGTAGTGCAATAGTCCTGTCTAACTAATGTACTCTGTCCCAGTGTGAAGTGCAATAGTCCCGACTGACTATTGCACTCTGTCCCAAATATATTACATTAGTTAGCATGTCCAGGACATACGTATCCATTTTCCTGCCTCTTTTCTGTATAAAGTGAATTACCCGTAGCATAACAAATTTAGTTGAAATTCAACAATTTTCTCAACTTTGTCTTTGCTTTAAGTTTACAAGATTATCCTTTCTACTTTGAATAACCAAAGAACAGTGCTGATTTGGTGATTCCAGCATATTTCCCAAAGATGACAAGATACTGAAGACAGTCATTTAATGTTAACTAATCTAGATAGCAGACCTGCCTACCATTCCGGAATCATTCTGGAAACACCCCTCAAATTACGGTATTACGGCGAGGGATGAAAATATTATGGATTCTTTCTTTATCACAACGATCGTCAATCACAGCCATGCTCTTCAAATTTAGCTTCCACTATATTCAACAGGTGGCAGCATATATACGCAGCTTGTTGTGACATGGTTTTTCATTGGCAGCTTCTGGTCATTATCTGACCAATAGGAAACACCGTTACAATAAATTCACATTTCCGCGCTCAAACAAAAAGAAGTCACGCGGCACGAATTGATGGCGGAGATCGAAATGGCACAACACCACCAGCCAAGAAGAAATGTGTGCTGAAAAGTTTATAACAGCATACTGACGGTAATCTTACCAGATTTGTCTTGTGTGGACAGTGGACACAACTAGTCGCGGCACTTGTGTAGAATCTGGACCCACCTCGATTTTGCCATTATAACTTGGGTTTTGCCTAACTTTGATACCTCAGGCTTTAGTGCGTTAGTTCTGTTATTCAACATCATCCCAGGCATATTTACTTTTAAGAATATTGCATCTTAGAGCACTTTTGAGGCGTAAATAGCACCCTGGTTTGCACCAACATACGCCTCTATATCGCCCATTTTACGAGCGCGATGCGGTAACGTATGACCGCAGCGGTGCAGACTAGGTCGCTAGTTGCGCTTCAAAAGTACGCTAAGACACACTATTTTTGTAATATAAATATGCCTGGGATGATGTTGAATGAAGGAACTACACAAGTGCCCTAGTCGCAACAGTGTGCAGTATAAAGTTTGACATGCATTCAACTTGCCCCTGTTGATTCTGAACTTAGAATTTGGAGACTACCAAGCATTGTTTCTATCTATAGTAAAGTTTACAATGTGAGTGGTATTTGCTACTTGCTGTTTATTACATAATCTGGCAGTAATGTAGAATTTTGCTTGAGTCAGCATGTTGTTTTTGAAATATACATGAAATCAGAATTACAATGGTTAGTATTAAACAACACAAAATTATTGAGGTTCTTTCAGTTGCTTAAAGTTCGACTTGAAAAGACGGTAAAACAGTTCTAGTCATTGTAAATTAGCTATGCCAATACTGTATAGACACATTTACATTAGAGTTATGCTTCTTCACGTTTGATTTCCACCAATGCTGGTTATGAACATCTACCTTACCTTGTTAACCGGATGCTTCAAAACACCTCACAGTTTATTAGAGACAATTATGTTTTGGGTACAACTATCATTATAGTCACAGTATTAAAATATTACTGACAGTGATGTTCGTTTCCTGACAATAGCTGACCCGGTTTTGAACTATTACTGACAGCAGGCCTATATTCCTGAAAATCAGTGTAAATGGTGAGATGGATTACTGACAGGAAGTTTTTGAGGTAGGCAGGTCTGAGATAGGCATTCATCCCTGGCAAGTGCAAATTATGTCTAGAATCATATCCTTCATCAGCAATAGCACTGAAGAGAATGCTTCTTACACAGATACAACATGTTTTTTTAGTGATACTGCTTATACACAAACATACATCCTTGTTGCTACACTTACTACACAAACACAACATGCTTGCATGTATTCACATAGCTGTTTTGCCTATCCTTTTTGCCATCTTGATGTGTTTTGTCAGTTCAGACAGTGACGTATACGATTTGACATTTTTTATTTATGGGTATGACATTAAATGTCAACATTATTTTGGTACCAACTTCCTGTTAATGATGATAGCCTAAAACAGTGTTTTTCTTCTAACATGCATTGCATTTTTAAGGCAGTTTCCTCAATTGTGTTAACCCTTTCCGGTTCTGTGATATTTCAATATGTGAATAATTTCAATAAATCAGGTTGGTTAGAAAGTAATATTCAACCCCCAAGTGGTCATTGCAGAAGGGTAAAATGGCCAGAAAGCCAACCATCCATCCACAAGAGGGGTTATTTCAGTGATGAAACAGCTATTGCAGTGAAAATCTGTAGGCGGGTGGCAAATGGCGATGGGCGCCACTCAAGAGGGGGACTAGTTTATATTAATTAGAAATTGTTTCAGTCAAGATATGTTAATTAGTAAGTTGGGTTTTGTTTCAAAATGCAAATATTATAAAATTGAGGCTTTCACCCATGTACCGGTAAGTGTTTCTTGAATTATCCTTCAGTCGAACGAGGATAACCTTATAATCTGATATATTATTGAGTCATTGCCCACTAGATTGCACCAGGAGTGACCCATCATGTTGGACGACTATGATGTATTGTAGAAATATTCACTACATTCCCGACTAACCCTTTTCTATTTGTTGCAGTCTACCCTGACCAGACTCGATTCACCTTCTCTCTGACTCTGGGAATCACTTGGGACTCAGATTTCAACAACCCAGACTCAGCAGCATATAAGGAGTTAACAAAGCGGCTTGTGAAATCAGTAAGTACTGACTGATTTTGCAGTGCCCCCTGGCATGCAAGGATGATTTGACTTGAAACAAATTGCAGCAGAAGCAATTAATTTTAACTGTTTTGATTACATTGAAGGTACCTATAAAACATATCAAAAGTCTACAGCGATGAAAATTGGGGAAGTGGCTCAAAACAATGAATCAATATTTTCCATTTTCCCCATGTTAAACAGCATTGATGCCTGAGAGTGTGGCATTATGCAGACATCCCGGGAGCCTACAGCAATTGCAGACTTCCTGTGGCAAACATTGCCCCTGCTTGCATCATCAGTGTCCTCGTAGTTTGGAATGCTGCACTTTATACATCATGTTTCTTTTAGTCATCTGTCGTATGTCTACCAATGATCAATATGACTTCAAGTGACACCACATGCAACTCACCCCTCAACTATGTCGCTCAACATGCCCGACGTCATAGTGTGCCAACTATCATCACCTTTGACCAGCCATTGTGATGACAAGCATTATATCTGTCAGTCTTTCTGAGTGTGAAGGAATCCCATTGTGCCGCATACTACTTAGATTTGATGCCTTCCATATGGAGTCTGTCAGTCTTTCTGAGTGTGAAGGAATCCCATTGTGCCACATACTACTTAGATTTGATGCCTTCCATATGGAGTCTGTCAGTCTTTCTGAGTGTGAAGGAATCCCATTGTGCCACATACTGCTTAGATTTGATGCCTTCCATATGGAGTCTGTCAGTCTTTCTGAGTGTGAAGGAATCCCATTGTGCCACATACTACTTAGATTTGATGCCTTCCATATGGAGTCTGTCAGTCTTTCTGAGTGTGAAGGAATCCCATTGTGCCACATACTACTTAGATTTGATGCCTTCCATATGGAGTCTGTCAGTCTTTCTGAGTGTGAAGGAATCCCATTGTGCCACATACTGCTTAGATTTGATGCCTTCCATATGGAGTCTGTCAGTCTTTCTGAGTGTGAAGGAATCCCATTGTGCCACATACTACTTAGATTTGATGCCTTCCATATGGAGTCTGTCAGTCTTTCTGAGTGTGAAGGAATCCCATTGTGCCACATACTACTTAGATTTGATGCCTTCCATATGGAGTCTGTCAGTCTTTCTGAGTGTGAAGGAATCCCATTGTGCCACATACTACTTAGATTTGATGCCTTCCATATGGAGTCTGTCAGTCTTTCTGAGTGTGATGGAATCCCATTGTGCCACATACTACTTAGATTTGATGCCTTCCATATGGAGTCTGTCAGTCTTTCTGAGTGTGATGGAATCCCATTGTGCCACATACTACTTAGATTTGATGCCTTCCATATGGAGATGCATTTTGGAAGCATAGATCACCTAATCATCTATTCATGAAAAGTAGTGGAACACATTCTGACAGGAAAGGCCATGTCAAGAGTAGTACCTGCATGCCTAATGTTAGATGCAGTTCTGAATGGGGTTCTACTCTCCAAATGTTTAGATGCCACTTTCCTAGCACATGCGATGTGCTACAGCAGTAAGCTTTTAATCCAAGAGGTGAAATGGCAATGTCAGTAGATGGTGACATCCATCCAGACTTAGATGCAGCTCGTCTGTTGTATGAAGAATTAATGACCGAAAGTTAGTAAGTTGATTAAGTGTCCGAAGCTGAAGTCCACGACAAAATCAAAGAACAGATATATCTTTGTACAATACGTATTTGAGTTATGTTATGTATACGATTGAAGCCCATGACAGTTAGCTTAATTACATGTGGAACATAATCTTGTTATATGGGAGACGAATTGGATGTATGTAATTAAAGCTGGTCATGCACGTTTAATACCAACATTAATACAAAAATATGTCAATATTAAAATAGTTTAATGGTTATGCATGTTGTTTCATTTTCTGTATATATATATATATATATATATTATATATGCGCATTTACGAATGCGCATTTGGTTTTATTGAGGTTTACAGAAAAATTATCTCATACGTTGTCCCAAGTGTGAAATTGTGCAGAAAATAGCTACTGAGGGGTTCCCAACGTTTGGGTAATTTTGACAGTTCCACAATTTTTAGAGCTGTGTACTTTCGATATGTTCTCTACAATAAATTACAGCTTTCAAAACTGCAAAAAATGCTTCTGTTGAAATTTGTTCCAACATGACCATATTTTGGCCATAAAAGTCCTGTACTATTATTGCAAGCAACAGCTCAAATTTACATTGTAACAAATGGCAATTATGAATACTATGAGAAACCATATGACGCATTTGTTTGTATATAGTGCCATCCGGAATGATGGGCGTTTCTGCTAGTATTATTAACGTTGTAACGGTGGTGATGTATCTCAATACTTATACTGTTATAAATAACAGAGGTTGTTAATTGTAAGCAGTACTTAAATATGTGTGATCACAAAATAGCTTCTGAATATGTAAGTTTTTAACAAGTTGAAGCCTTGTTGCATTATCTTATTTCAGTGACACAGTGCATCAAGTCACATGTATTTTCTGTTGTAGATTGACTACTTGTTTGAACAAAAACTGTCTGATATATACAAAAAAGACAACAAGAAAGGATCTAAATTACTTGGATTCAGGTAAGTCTGTCCTGCAATATGTATGTGAAATTTTTGGGCAAAATACAATCCATCAATTTTTGTGTGTGACAGAAACTAATTTTTTTTTTTTTGGTCTCAAGAGCGTAAATGAAAATTTGTACAATTATATTGAAACACCATCAGAATTTAAAATCATCAACTGATAGTATGGAATTATATACTTTTGTGTACATTTCAATCCTGAATTTCTTTCCCAGTGACAAATTTCACTCAACTCAACTAGACAAGGACACATCAAGGTCAACACCGAGCATGTCATAACTAGACAAGATTATAGCATAAGTAATAATAAATAGGTGTGTCACAGTTATCAATGACAACCTGGAATAAACCAGTGTGTCACAGTTATCAGTGACATCCAGGAATAAACCAGTGTGACACAGTTATCAGTGACATCTTATAATAAACCAGTGTGTCACAGTTATCAGTGGCATCCAAGAATAAACCAGTGTGTCACATTTATCAGTGACATCCAGGAATAAACCACTGTGTCACAGTTATCAGTGCCATCCAGGAATAAACCAGTGTGTCACAGTTATCAATGGCATCCAAGAATAAACCAGTGTGTCACAGTTATAAGTGACATCCTGGAATAAACCAGTGTGTCACAGTTATCAGTGACATCCAGGAATAAACCAGTGTGTCACAGTTATCAGTGACATCCTGGAATAAACCAGTGTGTCACAGTTATCATTGACATCTTATAATAAACCAGTGTGTCACAGTTATCAGTGGCATCCAAGAATAAACCAGTGTGTCACAGTTATCAGTGACATCCAGGAATAAACCACTGTGTCACAGTTATCAGTGCCATCCAGGAATAAACCAGTGTGTCACAGTTATCAATGGCATCCAAGAATAAACCAGTGTGTCACAGTTATAAGTGACATCCTGGAATAAACCAGTGTGTCACAGTTATCAGTGACATCCAGGAATAAACCAGTGTGTCACAGTTATCAGTGACATCCTGGAATAAACCAGTGTGTCACAGTTATCATTGACATCTTATAATAAACCAGTGTGTCACAGTTATCAGTGGCATCCAAGAATAAACCAGTGTGTCACAGTTATCAGTGACATCCAGGAATAAACCACTGTGTCACAGTTATCAGTGCCATCCAGGAATAAACCAGTGTGTCACAGTTATCAATGGCATCCAAGAATAAACCAGTGTGTCACAGTTATAAGTGACATCCTGGAATAAACCAGTGTGTCACAGTTATCAGTGACATCCAGGAATAAACCAGTGTGTCACAGTTATCAGTGGCATCCTGGAATAAACCAGTGTGTCACAATGATCAATGACATCCTGGAATAAACCAGTGTGTCACAGTTATCAGTGGCATCCAAGAATAAACCAGTGTATCACATTTATCAGTGACATCCTGGAATAAACCAGTGTGTCACAGTTATCAATGACATCCAGGAATAAACCATTGTGTCACAGTTATCAGTGACATCCAGCAGGCCTTGACATTAAGGTTTTGAATCCACTGGCCCAGGGGGCCAGTACATTTGAAAAGTTAATGGGCCGCCTGTGAAAGTTATTGGCCCGGATTTTGTGTTACCGTCAAAAATACGCTCATTCTGAGGTGCAAAACATTATTACCGGTAGTCTTTTTTATAATTTTACCAACAAAGTTGTTAGAAGTTACTATAGAAGTTACTATACACATATTGATTGTTCAAAGTGAGATGTCCAAAGCTAACAATATTGTAATATTGTTCAAGTGTGCACTCAGATGCATATATGCAGTATTTGCCAAGTTTAAATAAAATGTGACCAGTGTGACGACAACTAGTCAGTCCGAGTCGGTAGTCGAGTTGACGCTGCTTTCAAGTACAGGTCGCTTACAGGTCAATCAAGGCATTAGACTATTTCACGGTTCATTTGCTAGGTGGCACCACCCAAAATAGGTGGCCTTCACCTTGCCCTTGCTGATGCAGCGTTACATTTGGTTGCTGTTACTTTAGCCACTAGTTAAATTTGGATTTAAACTGTATTCCTTTCTTATATCTAGAGAAGAAAAAGCGTGCATTATTCTAAAGTCGAGGCAATTTCCAACCACCATACAAAGTGTGTCCAAGGGACGTGGCGGGACTTTAAAAAATGGCGTCTCGTCATAAAAACCTGCGCTGCTGGTGGTTAGAAAATTTATTCGATGGCTTTGCACGCCATCGTCCGCATGATAAGTGTTGGAGTTTGGACTCGTTATTGATCAGAATTAGTATCTACGTTATATTTACAATGTCCTATAACTGAGTCAGATCTATGAATTCTGGTGAACTGCATCTGATAACCGATGCGGTCGTACCATGACTGCCGCTTCATCTTCATTCGAGAACTGGAATCCAGTGGCCCATCGGGCCAGTCAAATATAAGAACTGGTGGCCCGAACTGGCCCGACAGCTTCACAAAATGCGCCGGGCCAGTGTTAATGTCGAGGCCTGCATCCAGGAATAAACCAGTGTGTCACAGTTATCGGTGACATCCAGGAATATACCAGTGTGTCAGAGTTATCAGTGACATCCAGGAATAAACCAGTGTGTCACAGTTATCAGTGACATCCAGGAATAAACTAGTGTGTCACAGTTATCAATGACATCCAGGAATAAACCAGTGTGTCACAGTTATCAGTGACATCCAGGAATAAACTAGTGTGTCACAGTTATCAATGACATCCAGGAATAAACCAGTGTGTCACAGTTATCAGTGACATCTTATAATAAACCAGTGTGTCACAGTTATCAGAGACATCCAGAAATAAACTAATGTGTCACAGTTATCAGTGACATCCAGAAATAAACCAGTGTGTCACAGTTATCAGTGACATCCAGAAATAAAATAGTGTGTCACAGTTATCAGTGACATCCAGGAATAAACCAGTGTGTCACAGTTATCAATGACATCCAGGAATAAACCAGTGTGTCACAGTTATCAGTGGCATCCAGGAATAAACCAGTGTGTCACAGTTATCAGTGACATCCAGGAATAAACCAGTGTGTCACAGTTATCAGTGGCATCCTGGAATAAACCAGTGTGTCACAGTTATCAGTGGCATCCTGGAATAAACCAGTGTGTCACAGTTATCAGTGACATCCAGGAATAAACCACTGTGTCACAGTTATCAGTGCCATCCAGGAATAAACCAGTGTGTCACAGTTATCAATGGCATCCAAGAATAAACCAGTGTGTCACAGTTATAAGTGACATCCTGGAATAAACCAGTGTGTCACAGTTATCAGTGACATCCAGGAATAAACCAGTGTGTCACAGTTATCAGTGGCATCCTGGAATAAACCAGTGTGTCACAATGATCAATGACATCCTGGAATAAACCAGTGTGTCACAGTTATCAGTGGCATCCAAGAATAAACCAGTGTATCACATTTATCAGTGACATCCTGGAATAAACCAGTGTGTCACAGTTATCAATGACATCCAGGAATAAACCATTGTGTCACAGTTATCAGTGACATCCAGCAGGCCTTGACATTAAGGTTTTGAATCCACTGGCCCAGGGGGCCAGTACATTTGAAAAGTTAATGGGCCGCCTGTGAAAGTTATTGGCCCGGATTTTGTGTTACCGTCAAAAATACGCTCATTCTGAGGTGCAAAACATTATTACCGGTAGTCTTTTTTATAATTTTACCAACAAAGTTGTTAGAAGTTACTATAGAAGTTACTATACACATATTGATTGTTCAAAGTGAGATGTCCAAAGCTAACAATATTGTAATATTGTTCAAGTGTGCACTCAGATGCATATATGCAGTATTTGCCAAGTTTAAATAAAATGTGACCAGTGTGACGACAACTAGTCAGTCCGAGTCGGTAGTCGAGTTGACGCTGCTTTCAAGTACAGGTCGCTTACAGGTCAATCAAGGCATTAGACTATTTCACGGTTCATTTGCTAGGTGGCACCACCCAAAATAGGTGGCCTTCACCTTGCCCTTGCTGATGCAGCGTTACATTTGGTTGCTGTTACTTTAGCCACTAGTTAAATTTGGATTTAAACTGTATTCCTTTCTTATATCTAGAGAAGAAAAAGCGTGCATTATTCTAAAGTCGAGGCAATTTCCAACCACCATACAAAGTGTGTCCAAGGGACGTGGCGGGACTTTAAAAAATGGCGTCTCGTCATAAAAACCTGCGCTGCTGGTGGTTAGAAAATTTATTCGATGGCTTTGCACGCCATCGTCCGCATGATAAGTGTTGGAGTTTGGACTCGTTATTGATCAGAATTAGTATCTACGTTATATTTACAATGTCCTATAACTGAGTCAGATCTATGAATTCTGGTGAACTGCATCTGATAACCGATGCGGTCGTACCATGACTGCCGCTTCATCTTCATTCGAGAACTGGAATCCAGTGGCCCATCGGGCCAGTCAAATATAAGAACTGGTGGCCCGAACTGGCCCGACAGCTTCACAAAATGCGCCGGGCCAGTGTTAATGTCGAGGCCTGCATCCAGGAATAAACCAGTGTGTCACAGTTATCGGTGACATCCAGGAATATACCAGTGTGTCAGAGTTATCAGTGACATCCAGGAATAAACCAGTGTGTCACAGTTATCAGTGACATCCAGGAATAAACTAGTGTGTCACAGTTATCAATGACATCCAGGAATAAACCAGTGTGTCACAGTTATCAGTGACATCCAGGAATAAACTAGTGTGTCACAGTTATCAATGACATCCAGGAATAAACCAGTGTGTCACAGTTATCAGTGACATCTTATAATAAACCAGTGTGTCACAGTTATCAGAGACATCCAGAAATAAACTAATGTGTCACAGTTATCAGTGACATCCAGAAATAAACCAGTGTGTCACAGTTATCAGTGACATCCAGAAATAAAATAGTGTGTCACAGTTATCAGTGACATCCAGGAATAAACCAGTGTGTCACAGTTATCAATGACATCCAGGAATAAACCAGTGTGTCACAGTTATCAGTGGCATCCAGGAATAAACCAGTGTGTCACAGTTATCAATGACATCCAGGAATAAACCAGTGTGTCACAGTTATCAATGACATCTTATAATAAACCAGTGTGTCACAGTTATCAGAGACATCCAGGAATAAACCAGTGTGTCACAGTTATCAATGACATCCAGGAATAAACCAGTGTGTCACAGTTATCAGTGGCATCCAGGAATAAACCAGTGCGTCACAGTTATGAGTGACATCTTATAATAAACCAGTGTGTCACAGTTATCAGTGGCATCCAGGAATAAACCAGTGTGTCACAGTTATGAGTGACATCTTATAATAAACCAGTGTGTCACAGTTATCAGTGACATCCAGGAATAAACTAGTGTGTCACAGTTATCAATGACATCCAGGAATAAACCAGTGTGTCACAGTTATCAGTGACATCTTATAATAAACCAGTGTGTCACAGTTATCAGAGACATCCAGAAATAAACTAATGTGTCATAGTTATCAGTGACATCCAGAAATAAACCAGTGTGTCACAGTTATCAGTGACATCCAGAAATAAAATAGTGTGTCACAGTTATCAGTGACATCCAGGAATAAACCAGTGTGTCACAGTTATCAGTGACATCCAGGAATAAACCAGTGTGTCACAGTTATCAATGACATCCAGGAATAAACCAGTGTGTCACAGTTATCAGTGGCATCCAGGAATAAACCAGTGTGTCACAGTTATCAATGACATCCAGGAATAAACCAGTGTGTCACAGTTATCAATGACATCTTATAATAAACCAGTGTGTCACAGTTATCAGAGACATCCAGGAATAAACCAGTGTGTCACAGTTATCAATGACATCCAGGAATAAACCAGTGTGTCACAGTTATCAGTGGCATCCAGGAATAAACCAGTGTGTCACAGTTATGAGTGACATCTTATAATAAACCAGTGTGTCACAGTTATCAGTGGCATCCAGGAATAAACCAGTGTGTCACAGTTATGAGTGACATCTTATAATAAACCAGTGTGTCACAGTTATCAGTGACATCCAGGAATAAACTAGTGTGTCACAGTTATCAATGACATCCAGGAATAAACCAGTGTGTCACAGTTATCAGTGACATCTTATAATAAACCAGTGTGTCACAGTTATCAGAGACATCCAGAAATAAACTAATGTGTCACAGTTATCAGTGACATCCAGAAATAAACCAGTGTGTCACAGTTATCAGTGACATCCAGAAATAAAATAGTGTGTCACAGTTATCAGTGACATCCAGGAATAAACCAGTGTGTCACAGTTATCAGTGACATCCAGGAATAAACCAGTGTGCCACAGTTATCAGTGGCATCCAGGAATAAACCAGTGTGCCACAGTTATCAGTGACATCCAGGAATAAACCAGTGTGTCACAGTTATCAGTGGCATCCAGGAATAAACCAGTGTGTCACAGTTATCAGTGACATCCAGGAATAAACCAGTGTGTCACAGTTATCAGTGACATCCAGGAATAAACCAGTGTGCCACAGTTATCAGTGATACCCAGGAATGAACAATGTGTCACATTTAGCAGCGATATCCTGGAATAAATCAGTGTGCCACAGTTATCAGTGATACCCAGGAATGAACAGTGTGTCACATTTAGCAGTGATATCCTGGAATAAACCGGTGTGCCACAGTTATCAGTGACACCCAGGAATAAACCAGTGTGCCACAGTTATCAGTGACACCCAGGAATAAACCAGTGTGTCACAGTTATCAGTGACACCCAGGAATGAACAGTGTGTCACATTTAGCAGTGGTATCCTGGAATAAATCAGTACGTCACATATAGTAGTGGCGTCCTGGTATACACCGTTGTGTTACAAGTAGCAGTGACATCATACAGTGTGTCACAGTTGTAAGTGACATCCTCGAATTAACCAGTGTGCAGTTAGTAAAATTTTATTTTTAATATATATTTTATTAAACACCATGTTTCTTTGTTTTATGTGAAGAGTTGATATAGAGTAGCATTGTTTTATAAAGATCATGATTTTGCAGACATTTGTTTTGTATCTTGCCACTAAGTAATAGCAAAAGTTGATATCTGAATGTTTACTGTTTCAGCATTCACCATTTAAATGGTTACTCTTTCAGTATGTATCAGTTTGATTACTGTTTATGCATATCTCCATTGAAATGGTTACTGATTCAGCATGTCACCTCTGTGTTGTTTTCTCTTTGCAGCAAAGGTAGTGTGGTTGCTGCTTTAGAGACACAGTTTGACAAGAAAGAAAAAAAATCTACTGAAGTGGTGGAGCTTGTGCAAAATGTGCTGACAACTGCTGTCAAGAGTGGCCAGTTACCTGATATACCAGGCTTCAAACCTTTGAAGACAATTAAAACGGCACTGCCACAGGTGGCTGTTATACCCGATGGCGCTAAAAGTATGTATTTGTGTATTACACCGGTGTATAACATCCTTCCACCATATCACATTTGTGCACAAGGATTAGCTGAATAGCTGTAAAGAAACTACTAAGAATATCTAAACTATTACATGACATAGGGCTTGGGGCTATATAACTCCAATTGTTATTGTAGGTGAGAAAAAAGTACTAAGAATATCTAAACTATTACATGAGATAGGGCTT
Source organism: Paraescarpia echinospica (assembly GCA_020002185.1). Classification (NCBI taxonomy): domain Eukaryota; kingdom Metazoa; phylum Annelida; class Polychaeta; order Sabellida; family Siboglinidae; genus Paraescarpia; species Paraescarpia echinospica. The sequence goes on along the minus strand of CM034535.1, from coordinate 25,311,702 downwards.
GGGGGTATGTAACTCCCATTGTTATTGTAGGTGAGAAGAAACTACTAAGAATATCTAAACTATTACATGAGATAGGGCTTGGGGGTATGTAACTCCCATTGTTACTGAAGGTGAGAAGAAACTACTAAGAATATCTAAACTATTACATGAGATAGGGCTTGGGGGTATGTAACTCCCATTGTTATTGTAGGTGAGAAGAAACTACTAAGAATATCTAAACTATTACATGAGATAGGGCTTGGGGGTATGTAACTCCCATTGTTACTGAAGGTGAGAAGAAACTACTAAGAATATCTAAACTATTACATGAGATAGGGCTTGGGGGTATGTAACTCCCATTGTTATTGAAGGTGAGAAGAAACTACTAAGAATATCTAAACTATTACATGAGATAGGGCTTGGGGGTATGTAACTCCCATTGTTACTGTAGGTGAGAAGAAACTACTAAGAATATCTAAACTATTACATGAAATAGGGCTTGGGGGTATGTAACTCCCATTGTTATTGAAGGTGAGAAGAAACTACTAAGAATATCTAAACTATTACATGAGATAGGGCTTGGGGGTATGTAACTCCCATTGTTATTGTAGGTGAGAAGAAACTACTAAGAATATCTAAACTATTAGATGAGATAGGGCTTGGGGGTATGTAACTCCCATTGTTATTGTAGGTGAGAAGAAACTACAAAGACTATCTAAACTATTACATGACATAGTGCTTGGGGGTATGTAACTCCCATTGTTATTGTAGGTGAGAAGAAACTACTAAGAATATCTAAACTATTACATGAGATAGGGCTTGGGGGTATGTAACTCCCATTGTTATTGTAGGTGAGAAGAAACTACTAAGAATATCTAAACTATTACATGAGATAGGGCTTGGGGGTATGTAACTCCCATTGTTATTGAAGGTGAGAAGAAACTACTAAGAATATCTAAACTATTACATGAGATAGGGCTTGGGGGTATGTAACTCCCATTGTTATTGTAGGTGAGAAGAAACTAGTAAGACTATCTAAACTATTACATGAGATAGGGCTTGGGGGTATGTAACTCCCATTGTTATTGTAGGTGAGAAGAAACTACTAAGAATATCTAAACTATTACATGAGATAGGGCTTGGGGGTATGTAACTCCCATTGTTATTGTAGGTGAGAAGAAACTACTAAGAATATCTAAACTATTACATGAGATAGGGCTTGGGGGTATGTAACTCCCATTGTTACTGAAGGTGAGAAGAAACTACTCAGAATATCTAAACTATTACATGAGATAGGGCTTGAGGGTATGTAACTCCCATTGTTATTGAAGGTGAGAAGAAACTATTAAGAATATCTAAACTATTACATGAGATAGGGCTTGGGGGTATGTAACTCCCATTGTTATTGAAGGTGAGAAGAAACTATTAAGAATATCTAAACTATTACATGAGATAGGGCTTGGGGGTATGTAACTCCCATTGTTATTGAAGGTGAGAAGAAACTATTAAGAATATCTAAACTATTACATGAGATAGGGCTTGGGGGTATGTAACTCCCATTGTTATTGAAGGTGAGAAGAAACTATTAAGAATATCTAAACTATTACATGAGATAGGGCTTGGGGGTATGTAACTCCCATTGTTATTGAAGGTGAGAAGAAACTATTAAGAATATCTAAACTATTACATGAGATAGGGCTTGGGGGTATGTAACTCCCATTGTTATTGAAGGTGAGAAGAAACTATTAAGAATATCTAAACTATTACATGAGATAGGGCTTGGGGTATGTAACTCCCATTGTTATTGTAGGTGAGAAGAAACTAGTAAGAATATCTCAACTATTACATGAGATAGGGCTTGGGGGTATGTAACTCCCATTGTTATTGAAGGTGAGAAGAAACTACTAAGAATATCTAAACTATTACATGAGATAGGGCTTGGGGGTATGTAACACCCATTGTTATTGTAGGTGAGAAGAAACTAGTAAGAATATCTAAACAATTACATGAGATAGGGCTTGGGGGTATGTAACTCCCATTGTTATTGAAGGTGAGAAGAAACTACTAAGAATATTTAAACTATTACATGAGATAGGGCTTGGGGGTATGTAACTCCCATTGTTATTGTAGGTGAGAAGAAACTACTAAGAATATCTAAACTATTACATGAGATAGGGCTTGGGGTATGTAACTCCCATTGTTATTGTAGGTGAGATGAAACTACTAAGAATATCTAAACTATTACATGAGATAGGGCTTGGGGGTATGTAACTCCCATTGTTATTGTAGGTGAGAAAAAACTACTAAGACTATCTAAACTATTACATGACATAGTGCTTGGGGGTTTGTAACTCCCATTGTTATTGTAGGTGAGAAGAAACTACTAAGAATATATAAACTATTACATGAGATAGGGCTTGGGGGTATGGAACTCCCATTGTTATTGTAGGTGAGAAGAAACTACTAAGAATATCTAAACTATTACATGAGATAGGGCTTGGGGGTATGTAACTCCCATTGTTACTGTAGGTGAGAAGAAACTACTAAGAATATCTAAACTATTACATGAGATAGGGCTTAGGGGTATGTAACTCCCATTGTTATTGTAGGTGAGAAGAAACTAGTAAGAATATCTAAACTATTACATGAGATAGGGCTTGGGGGTATGTAACTCTCATTGTTATTGAAGGTGAGAAGAAACTACTAAGACTATCTAAACTATGACATGACATAGTGCTTGGGGGTATGTAACTCCCATTGTTATTGTAGATGAGAAGAAACTACTAAGAATATCTCAACTATTACATGAGATAGGGCTTGGGGGTATGTAACTTCCATTGTTATTGTAGGTGAGAAGAAACTACTAAGAATATCTAAACTATTACATGAGATAGGGCTTGGGGGTATGTAACTCCCATTGTTATTGAAGGTGAGAAGAAACTACTAAGAATATCTAAACTATTACATGAGATAGGGCTTGGGGGTATGTAACTCCCATTGTTATTGTAGGTGAGAAGAAACTAATAAGAATATATAAACTATTACATGAGATAGGGCTTGGGGGTATGTAACTCCCATTGTTATTGAAGGTGAGAAGAAACTACTAAGAATATCTAAACTATTACATGAGATAGGGCTTGGGGGTATGTAACTCCCATTATTATTGTAGGTGAAAAGAAACTACTATGAATATCTAAACTATTACATGAGATAGGGCTTGGGGGTATGTAACTCCCATTGTTATTGTAGGTGAGAAGAAACTACTAAGAATATCTAAACTATTACATGAGATAGGGCTTGGGGGTATGTAACTCCCATTGTTATTGTAGGTGAGAAGAAACTACTAAGAATATCTAAACTATTACATGAGATAGGGCTTGGGGGTATGTAACTCCCATTGTTATTGTAGGTGAGAAGAAACTACTAAGAATATCTAAACTATTACATGAGATAGGGCTTGGGGGTATGTAACTCCCATTGTTATTGTAGGTGAGAAGAAACTACTAAGACTATCTAAACTATTACATGACATAGTGCTTGGGGGTTTGTAACTCCCATTGTTATTGTAGGTGAGAAGAAACTACTAAGAATATCTAAACTATTACATGAGATAGGGCTTGGGGGTATGGAACTCCCATTGTTACTGTAGGTGAGAAGAAACTACTAAGAATATATAAACTGTTACATGAGATAGGGCTTGGGGGTATGTAACTCCCATTGTTACTGTAGGTGAGAAGAAACTACTAAGAATATCTAAACTATTACATGAGATAGGGCTTGGGGGTATGTAACTCCCATTGTTATTGTAGGTGAGAAGAAACTACTAAGAATATTTAACTATTACATGACATAGTGCTTGGGGGTATGTAACTCCCATTGCTATTGTAGGTGAGAAGAAACTACTAAGAATATATAAACTATTACATGAGATAGGGCTTGGGGGTATGTAACTTCCATTGTTATTGTAGGTGAGAAGAAACTACTAAGAATATCTAAACTATTACATGAGATAGGGCTTGGGTGTATGTAACTCCCATTGTTATTGAAGGTGAGAAGAAACTACTAAGAATATCTCAACTATTACATGAGATAGGGCTTGGGGGTATGTAACTCCCATTGTTATTGTAGGTGAGAAGAAACTAATAAGAATATCTAAACTATTACATGAGATAGGGCTTGGGGGTATGTAACTCCCATTGTTATTGAAGGTGAGAAGAAACTACTAAGAATATATAAACTATTACATGAGATAGGGCTTGGGGGTATGTAACTCCCATTGTTATTGTAGGTGAGAAGAAACTACTAAGAATATCTAAACTATTACATGAGATAGGGCTTGGGGGTATGTAACTCCCATTGTTACTGTAGGTGAGAAGAAACTACTAAGAATATCTAAACTATTACATGAGATAGGGCTTAGGGGTATGTAACTCCCATTGTTATTGTAGGTGAGAAGAAACTAGTAAGAATATCTAAACTATTACATGAGATAGGGCTTGGGGGTATGTAACTCTCATTGTTATTGAAGGTGAGAAGAAACTACTAAGACTATCTAAACTAGTACATGACATAGTGCTTGGGGGTATGTAACTCCCATTGTTATTGTAGGTGAGAAGAAACTACTAAGAATATCTAAACTATTACATGAGATAGGGCTTGGGGGTATGTAACTTCCATTGTTATTGTAGGTGAGAAGAAACTACTAAGAATATCTAAACTATTACATGAGATAGGGCTTGGGGGTATGTAACTCCCATTGTTATTGAAGGTGAGAAGAAACTACTAAGAATATCTAAACTATTACATGAGATAGGGCTTGGGGTATGTAACTCCCATTGTTATTGTAGGTGAGAAGAAACTAATAAGAATATATAAACTATTACATGAGATAGGGCTTGGGGGTATGTAACTCCCATTGTTATTGAAGGTGAGAAGAAACTACTAAGAATATCTAAACTATTACATGAGATAGGGCTTGGGGGTATGTAACTCCCATTGTTATTGTAGGTGAGAAGAAACTACTATGAATATCTAAACTATTACATGAGATAGGGCTTGGGGGTATGTAACTCCCATTGTTATTGTAGGTGAGAAGAAACTACTATGAATATCTAAACTATTACATGAGATAGGGCTTGGGGGTATGTAACTCCCATTGTTATTGTAGGTGAGAAGAAACTACTAAGAATATCTAAACTATTACATGAGATAGGGCTTGGGGTATGTAACTCCCATTGTTATTGTAGGTGAGAAGAAACTACTAAGAATATCTAAACTATTACATCAGATAGGGCTTGGTGGTATGTAACTCCCATTGTTATTGTAGGTGAGAAGAAACTACTAAGACTATCTAAACTATTACATGACATAGTGCTTGGGGGTTTGTAACTCCCATTGTTATTGTAGGTGAGAAGAAACTACTAAGAATATCTAAACTGTTACATGAGATAGGGCTTGGGGGTATGGAACTCCCATTGTTACTGTAGGTGAGAAGAAACTACTAAGAATATATAAACTATTACATGAGATAGGGCTTGGGGGTATGTAACTCCCATTGTTACTGTAGGTGAGAAGAAACTACTAAGAATATCTAAACTATTACATGAGATAGGGCTTGGGGGTATGTAACTCCCATTGTTATTGTAGGTGAGAAGAAACTACTAAGAATATTTAACTATTACATGACATAGTGCTTGGGGGTATGTAACTCCCATTGCTATTGTAGGTGAGAAGAAACTACTAAGAATATCTAAACTATTACATGAGATAGGGCTTGGGGGTATGTAACTTCCATTGTTATTGTAGGTGAGAAGAAACTACTAAGAATATCTAAACTATTACATGAGATAGGGCTTGGGGGTATGTAACTCCCATTGTTATTGAAGGTGAGAAGAAACTACTAAGAATATCTCAACTATTACATGAGATAGGGCTTGGGGGTATGTAACTCCCATTGTTATTGCAGGTGAGAAGAAACTAATAAGAATATATAAACTATTACATGAGATAGGGCTTGGGGGTATGTAACTCCCATTGTTATTGAAGGTGAGAAGAAACTACTAAGAATATCTAAACTATTACATGAGATAGGGCTTGGGGGTATGTAACTCCCATTGTTATTGTAGGTGAGAAGAAACTACTAAGACTATCTAAACTATTACATGACATAGTGCTTGGGGGTATGTAACTCCCATTGCCATTGTAGGTGAGAAGAAACTACTAAGAATATCTAAGCTATTACATGAGATAGGGCTTGGGGGTATGTAACTCCCATTGTTATTGTAGGTGAGAAGAAACTACTAAGAATATCTAAACTATTACATCAGATAGGGCTTGGGGGTTTGTAACTCCCATTGTTACTGAAGGTGAGAATAAACTACTAAGAATATATAAACTATTACATGAGATAGGGCTTGGGGGTATGTAACTCCCATTGTTACTGTAGGTGAGAAGAAACTACTAAGAATATCTAAACTATTACATGAGATAGGGCTTGGGGGTATGTAACTCCCATTGTTATTGTAGGTGAGAAGAAACTACTAAGAATATCTAAACTATTACATGAGATAGGGCTTGGGGGTTTGTAACTCCCATTGTTATTGAAGGTGAGAAGAAACTACTAAGAATATCTAAACTATTACATGAGATAGGGCTTGGGGGTATGTAACTCCCATTGTTATTGTAGGTGAGAAGAAACTACTAAGAATATCTAAACTATTACATGAGATAGGGCTTGGGGGTATGTAACTCCCATTGTTATTGTAGGTGAGAAGAAACTACTAAGAATATCTAAACTATTACATGAGATAGGGCTTGGGGGTATGTAACTCCCATTGTTATTGTAGGTGAGAAGAAACTACTAAGAATATCTAAACTATTACATGAGATAGGGCTTGGGGGTATGTAACTCCCATTGTTATTGTAGGTGAGAAGAAACTACTAAGAATATCTAAACTATTACATGAGATAGGGCTTGGGGGTATGTAACTCCCATTGTTATTGTAGGTGAGAAGAAACTACTAAGAATATCTAAACTATTACATGAGATAGGGCTTGGGGGTATGTAACTCCCATTGTTATTGTAGGTGAGAAGAAACTACTAAGAATATCTAAACTATTACATGAGATAGGGCTTGGGGGTATGTAACTCCCATTGTTATTGTAGGTGAGAAGAAACTACTAAGAATATCTAAACTATTACATGAGATAGGGCTTGGGGGTATGTAACTCCCATTGTTATTGAAGGTGAGAAGAAACTACTAAGAATATCTAAACTATTACATGAGATAGGGCTTGGGGGTATGTAACTCCCATTGTTATTGTAGGTGAGAAGAAACTACTAAGAATATCTAAACTATTACATGAGATAGGGCTTGGGGGTATGTAACTCCCATTGTTATTGTAGGTGAGAAGAAACTACTAAGACTATCTAAACTATTACATGAGATAGGGCTTGGGGGTATGTAACTCCCATTGTTATTGTAGGTGAGAAGAAACTACTAAGAATATCTAAACTATTACATGAGATAGGGCTTGGGGGTATGTAAATCCCATTGTTACTGTAGGTGAGAAGAAACTACTAAGAATATCTAAACTATTACATGAGATAGGGCTTGGGGGTATGTAACTCCCATTGGTATTGTAGGTGAGAAGAAACTACTTATAAATGTGTTTGATGAATGCTATATTTGTAGAAACAGGTTGTTTACCCAAGCATTTACTGTTCATATGTATATATTGTTTTAGTGGGATACGTATTAGGTTGTGTTCAGTTGTTGCTGTGGGGATTCACTGCACTAACACAAAGTACTGTAATGAAAATTATTGACTACATATCTATGAGAGGTTGCAGCTGCAATATGTAACACATATCCCATTCTGGTAGGACTAGCAAACAGTCACATAAAAAGTCATGGAAATAAGGTCTTGTAAAAGTGGGAAGTCAAATAAATACAGGTACAGTGAACAGTAATATTACATTAGTTTAGAAGATACAATAAGCTGGACTTTGGTCCTGCCTCCAAATTGTAATTTAATTGATTGTATCTTTCAACTGAATAATAGTAACAAAAAAGCAGCTGTTGTCTTTGCATGGCTCTCTCTTCTAGGCTGTGAAAGAGGAGAACAACTCAACAAGGCTGGCTCTGATTGTGAAGCTTGCCCTGTTGGTTACTATCAGCCCAATAAAGGAGAATACCTTTGCTACAAGTGTCCTTCTGGCTACTCTACTGCTGACAAGGGAGGAATCTACAAAGAAATATCTTGCAAGGGTTAGTATGTCTGTTCTCTGTTACAAGATGTACTTCAAGGATTAGTATTGCATATTCTCTATTAGAATATGTTCTGCAAGGGTTAGTGTTAATTAATTGTAACAGTGTTGTCAATCATTTAACTCTTTACTGTGCAACCGTGACAAAACCACCCACTCCCTCACACATGCAGGCCATCCCAAACCACCCACCCCCTCTCACATGCAGGCCATCCCAAACCACCCACCCCCTCACACATGCAGGCCATCCCAAACCACCCACCCCCTCACACATGCAGGCCATCCCAAACCACCCACCCCCTCTCACATGCAGGCCATCCCAAACCACACACCCCCTCACACATGCAGGCCATCCCAAACCACCCACCCCCTCACACATGCAGGCCATCCCAAACCACCCACCCCCTCACACATGCAGGCCATCCCAAACCACCCACCCCCTCACACATGCAAAATCTATCGTGATCAAATCCTTCTTTTACACTAACTTGCCAGGGCAACTTGGTCACTTAGATTCTATAAAGGTCAAGAATACATGTGCTTTCGCCATCTTGTGAAAACAGATTGCATTTGTGAATTAAGAGAGATTGTACAGACATATGCACTTAAATTGATGGATTGCACATGAAAGTGTTTCCACTTATTTCCAGTGTGGTCCATATTACAGATGTAGTGCGGCAAGAGGTTAACTTGTACAATATACATATACTCAGGATCTGGAATAAAAAAACTAGAACCAACATTTATAATACTGTTTTACAAATTCTGAAATGATAATACTGTCATAATGACCACTGAATCCAGACTGGAGTGGATATATTATTCCATTGCTTGTACAGAACGTTTCAACCTGTTGATGTACAGTCTTTTCTAAGAGCTTTGAAATTAATGTTAATACACTTACTGGTCTATAACTACTGACAAGTTTGCTTTTTTCTTAAACAAGGGTGTTACCTTAGCCCTTTTAGTACAGTCAGGTACAATCTTTGATTTGATAGATATATTTACAAGTTATGTAACTACACCTGTGAGTGTTTCAGCTCCATCTGGGATAAATCTAGGTCCGATGTTATCTAGACCTGTACTCTTTGTGCTATTAATTTGTTTATTTAGAAGGAAGTTGAGTTGTGTTCGTCAAATTGAACTCTAACATCGTGAGCCATTTGGCGGATTTTATTGAGATTGCTGTCAATTTCGAATCAGAAATTGACGTATACGTCGTCGGTAGTGTTGACAACGATCATGGAGTTTTATTATTGCCCATTAACGATGTCACTCATGTCAGTGCCACTTTCAGACACAGAGAGATCCAACAGATGACCCGTCGTTGGCGTCTTCATTTCTCCGTATATATGCAGCCATCTTGTTGATCGTGGCACTGTTCACACCAAGTTTAATTTATTTTTATTCCCTGCCAATGCTTATAGTATACCCTAATGATACACAATGGCAGAAACCTGAGCTTGTTTGCTACAGGAACACACAAAGAGTAAGTATCGATAAAGGTCATTTAATCATTTTACTAACAACACAACAATATACAATGAGAATATAGCTTAGCAGTCAGCACAAAAATGGTCATCAAGAAAATACAATACATGTGTATCAAATGCTTAACTGCTTATACAAAGTTGCTCATTGCTAAACAATTATTAAATGACAAAAGTAGAAGTAGCAAAGGTGGGGCAGTCTTATGTCCCCCTAAGGTGGGAACAGTCTTATGTCCCCCTAAGGTGGGGGCTGTCTTATGTCCCCCTAAGGTGGGAGCAGTTTTATGTCCCCCTAAGGTGGGGGCAGTCTTATGTCCCCCTAAGGTGGGGGCATCTTATGTCCCCCTAAGGTGGGGGCGGTCTTATGTCCCCCTAAGGTGAGGGCTGTCTTATGTCCCCCTAAGGTGGGGGCAGTCTTATGTCCCCCTAAGGTGGGGGCAGTCTTATGTCCCCCTAAGGTGGGGGCGGTCTTATGTCCCCCTAAGGTGGGGGCAGTCTTATGTCCCCCTAAGGTGGGGGCAGTCTTATGTCCCCCTAAGGTGGGGGCATCTTATGTCCCCCTAAGGTGGGGGCGGTCTTATGTCCCCCTAAGGTGAGGGCTGTCTTATGTCCCCCTAAGGTGGGGGCAGTCTTATGTCCCCCTAAGGTGGGGGCAGTCTTATGTCCCCCTAAGGTGGGGGCAGTCTTATGTCCCCCTAAGGTGGGGGCAGTCTTATGTCCCCCTAATACAAGAACATAACAAGGTAAGCAACATACAAACCTAGGAACCCCACTGCAGTGACAACAACTGCAGTGACAACAACTGCTCATAGACAAAACCGTAATGAACCAAAGAAATGTATTTGTAATGTTAGGTAATTATACAGAATATGCTCTGATTGCTGGAAACAAAGTGCTGAAAATGTGACAAGTAGGCAAATACATACACGGTACACCATACGAACAAGAAGGAAACTTCATATCACTGTTCGTACGACCACGAATAGCACCAAACTGTTACAACTTACAATCACAGTTGATAGGGATAGTCCAGAACGCTGGTGCGTAACGAAATGTAACCACCGAATTATTTGGTGTATAATGGTGAATATGTGAACGGTACAACTTACAAACAGGATAGAAACATAACATCATTGTTTGCACAACCACAAATAGCACCAAATTGTTGGGTGGAGACAGTATGAATACTTACATGGTACACCTTACCAACAGGAAGGAAACCGCCTATCACTGTGTGAATACATACACGTTACACCATACGAACACACACCAAGATAATCAAGTCAAAACTATAATCAAGTACAAACCTTGAATTGTTCGAAGAATAACAACTGATGTGTTGGCTCTATTATACATGCATGTCAAGGCACAGCTCAGAGTTCCAACACGAAGGAATGACTCTCATTTGCTACGGGTTCACCACGCATCCTTTCACAGTGCAATATATGCGTACTACAGACCGTTACTCGGAATCCTGACTAACTCTTACAACTAAACAACAAGTCATTTTCTCATCACATTGGATAAACACTATCTTGACAAGAGTATAAAAATATTCATATTTTGCTGTAGTTTGCTACCGTGATAACATTGGTACCGCTAAGGGAACATATAGTTGTGAAAAAGGTTGTCTTTTAACATTTCGAGTGTTGATATAATATCGGAACAGAACTTTCCATTCAGTAATATGATCTGTAGAAAGTAGCCATTTTGTAAATTATTATTTTTATGTTTTCATGCATATTGACTATTTTACAAAATAATGAATCAGAATTGGATAAATGTTTTACTAGGACAAAAGTAACATATATGGCTACATTTGCTTCACTGGTATGGTATGTTGTCGAGATATCCAAATATTAATGTAAACAACACACAATATATTTCACAATTGACTGCCATCTTCAAATTGTCTGCCCACTGCAGGGTGTAAAATAAGAAGGCTGCCTACACAGTACAGAGTTAAACTTGAGAGATGATTGAGAGTTATTTATTCGGGATTCGAGCAGATGATATGACATATTCAGGGTACTTATTTTTAGTACATCATAGTGATATAATTATTCTAAACCTGCTTAGGTTTTAATTATTAATAGTCGTAATACTCCTAGACATATTTCTGCATTGTTCCGGCGGTATGCGTGTTGCACCAATGAGGGGACCGCTGCTATGTAGGGACACCTAGGCTTTGATCAATACACGTGTCCGATGAAGGCAAGGTATACTGTAAAGTTTTACAGAGCTTATAATTTGGGTTGTGACATTGAATTATGAATCCATGAATTGCTTGTGTAACAGGACATTGTGGATATCATCAACTATGCTGTGTATTTGCATCCTGTGGCTAAGTTGCAGATTGCTCGCTGTTTTCAGACATGTGCACGGTGTATCCTAACTATTGTCAGCATGAAGGCACTTGTACATTTGACACGTATGGCATGAAACCTATTTGCCGTTGTCGAGATCGCTACAAGGGAGACCGTTGTGAAACACTGAAAGGTCAGTATCAAGTGATCTTAGAATGTTACAAGGATCTTGTCTGAGGTAGTGCAGATGGTATATGAGAAAGTTCTCATTCCCACAGAGGACGATATGTGAAAGGGACAAATTTAAAAACAAAAGTGTGTTCTAGTAGCACATTCTGTTAACTGACTAGTCTGTATGTATTGTGGTTAGAATGCTCGTGAGAGGTCTCATTCAACTAGTCAGCCATTATCTTCAAGCCAACCTTTCTATGCTGGTACTGAGGGTGGTCACTGCCAGGGTGCATATTATCCGCAGTTGTTCTTTTATATCCCAAAGTGAGACGGGACCGACATTAGCATGATCTCTGAGTCACGAGGGATACACAGGCCCCAATGTTGAGAGCCAGGTTTCTACACCAAATGTACCATGCCTGCCCGGTCTGGGTTTTAAACTCAGAGCACAGACATGCCAGGCAGATGTACTAACCACTGCACTATCACGCTCCAGTGAATGTAAGTCTTACATAATCTTATTTGGTACATATACCTAATAACATAACCTTACACAGCCTGATATGTGTTACTTCATGAAAGCAAATATATGTGGGTGAGAAGAATACAGTTATCTGGATCAGCTGTTTTCTATTTGTTAGGAGGTGGGCATGTGAATATACATTGCACTGAGGGATCGCAGGTCCCTCACCCGTTACACGAGGGATAAAGGGGCGAGCAACAACCTTATAGTTATAGTCTTATATGTTACGTAGGCTTATGTAATCTCGTGTGTCTTACATTACCCTTGTAGTTTATTTTGTTTGTACATGTGTGCTTGCATATGTGTGTTTGTTGCATTACCTTATGTTGTCTTACATTACCCTTGTAGTTTATTTTGTTTGTACATGTGTGCTTGCATATGTGTGTTTGTTGCATTACCTTATGTTGTCTTACATTACCCTTGTAGTTTATTTTGTTTGTACATGTGTGCTTGCATATGTGTGTTTGTTGCATTACCTTATGTTGTCTTACATTACCCTTGTAGTTTATTTTGTTTGTACATGTGTGCTTGCATATGTGTGTTTGTTGCATTACCTTATGTTGTCTTACATTACCCTTGTAGTTTATTTTGTTTGTACATGTGTGCTTGCATGTGTGTTTGTTGCATTACCTTATGTTGTCTTATATTACCCTTGTAGTTTATTTTGTTTGTGCATGTGTGCTTGCATATGTGTGTTTGTTGCATTACCTTATGTTATCTTACATTACCCTTGTAGTTTATTTTGTTTGTACATGTGTGCTTGCATATGTGTGTTTGTTGCATTACCTTATGTTGTCTTACATTACCCTTGTAGTTTATTTTGTTTGTACATGTGTGCTTGCATATGTGTGTTTGTTGCATTACCTTATGTTGTCTTACATTACCCTTGCAGTTTATTTTGTTTGTACATGTGTGCTTGCATATGTGTGTTTGTTGCATTACCTTATGTTGTCTTACATTACCCTTGTAGTTTATTTTGTTTGTGTATGTGTGCTTACATATATGTGTTTGTTACATTACCTTATGTTGTCTTACATTACCCTTGCAGTTTATTTTGTTTGTACATGTGTGCTTGCATATGTGTGTTTGTTGCATTACCTTATGTTGTCTTACATTACCCTTGTAGTTTATTTTGTTTGTGTATGTGTGCTTACATATATGTGTTTGTTACATTACCTTATGTTGTCTTACATTACCCTTGCAGTTTATTTTGTTTGTACATGTGTGCTTGCATATGTGTGTTTGTTGCATTACCTTATGTTGTCTTACATTACCCTTGTAGTTTATTTTGTTTGTGTATGTGTGCTTACATATATGTGTTTGTTACATTACCTTATGTTGTCTTGTATGTCGTAATATACTTATTTATCAAAGGACTGTGCACTGCGGACAATTGATAATTGCATTACTTTCTGATCCGGTCAGAAACTTTAGTAAAATTTGTAATTGAACTGAGCTACATAGTGTCACCGCTAAAAGTTGAATCAGAATGTTAGTGTTTATTGACAGTTTAGGTCAAATGATCAAGTAGATGTACAAGTTATAGTGTGACCTGGGTGTGGTCACGTTGCTAGCATGATTTGGTCATGATTATAGCAGGGCCTGGATGTGGTCATGATGGTAGCATGGCCTGGATACGGTCATGATGATAGCATGTCCTGGATGTGGTCATGATGATAGCATGTCCTGGATGTGGTCATGATGATAGCATATCCTGGATGTGGTCATGATAATAGCATGTCCTGGATGTGGGCATGATCATGGCATGACCTGGGTATGGTCATGATGATAGTTTGTTCTGGATCTGGTCATGATGATAGCGTGATCTGGATATGGTCATGATGATAGCATGTCCAGGATGTGTTCCATAACCTGCATATGTTCATGGTGATAGCATGACTTGGAAATGGTCATGATAATAGCATGTCCTCGATGTGGTCATGATGATAGCATGACCTGGAAATGGTCATGATGATAGCATGACCTGGATGTGGTCATGATGATACATGATCTGGATGCGGTTCCCCTGCACATAACCCCCAGATACATGTATGTCTAGACAAAAAAGAAAGTACTGTGGGAAGAAAAAGGTAACTAATGTGCCAAGTCGTTTGTAAGAGTTGTGGTAATAGGGAGATTGAATGCAAGGAGAAGAATACGACAAATTTAGATATACTGGGGAAAGAAAAGGTGGTAGACGGTATACAGGAATCACACATAAGGAGAAGAGACATAAAGAAGTGACATACGATACAAAGGGCATTGGTCAAGAAAAATGAAGGGAATTACCAGCCTCCTCATGTATTTAGTGACATAATTCTACCACAACATCATTCGTACTGATGAAGCCTTCTTATCAATCTTATCTTATCTCATTCTACACACAAAATTAGTAGTTGTATATGGTGGATATGGTGATAAGACTTGTAGTGAATATGCAATGAATGTTTGTTGTTTCAGATGCCTATGCCAAGTCTAGCATTCCTCTCATCTTTGGTCTTGTCATTGCTATTGTTGTTTCAGACACCTATGCCAAGTCTGATGTTCCATTTAAGTTTGGTCTTGTCATTCGGCTTCTTGTTTCAGGTCCTGAGTCTGGTGTACCTCTCATCTCTGGTCTTGTCGTTGGGTTTCTTGTTTCAGGTCCTGAGTCTGGTGTACCTCTCATCTCTGGTCTTGTATTTGGGCTTGTTATTTCAGATCCTGAGTCCGATGTTCCTCTCATCTCTGGTCTTGTCATTGGGCTTCTTGTTTCAGATCCTGAGTCCGATGTTCCTCTCATCTCTGGTCTTGTCATTGGGCTTCTTGTTTCAGATCCTGAGTCTGATGTTCCTCTCATCTCTGGTCTTGTCATTGGGCTTCTTGTTTCAGATCCTGAGTCTGATGTTCCTCTCATCTCTGGTCTTGTCATTGGGCTTCTTGTTTCAGATCCTGAGTCCGATGTTCCTCTCATCTCTGGTCTTGTCATTGGGCTTCTTGTTTCAGATCCTGAGTCTGATGTTCCTCTCATCTCTGGTCTTGTCATTGGGCTTCTTGTTTCAGATCCTGAGTCCGATGTTCCTCTCATCTCTGGTCTTGTCATTGGGCTTCTTGTTTCAGATCCTGAGTCTGATGTTCCTCTCATCTCTGGTCTTGTCATTGGGCTTCTTGTTTCAGATCCTGAGTCCGATGTTCCTCTCATCTCTGGTCTTGTCATTGGGCTTCTTGTTTCAGATCCTGAGTCTGATGTTCCTCTCATCTCTGGTCTTGTCATTGGACTTCTTGTTTCAGATCCTGAGTCCGATGTTCCTCTCATCTCTGGTCTTGTCATCGGGCTTGTTGCGCTTCTGTTCATCATCATGTTCATCGCTGTCTCCTTCAGCTACAGGTCAGTTCTAAACCGCTTTTAAAAGCCTGTTTTGATTTTCTTCTCTTCACAATTTATTCCAACAAGAATTGACTTAATATTCTTGTTGTTTTAATAATATAATTTATACATTTAGCACACGCAGCATTATGAAAAACTGGTGTTTGTTTCTAACTCTGTAACAAGTAGACACTCCTAGTGATACCTTGATAATTTCTTCCTGTTTCAAGGCTGGTAAATTCACAATGTATTTACAGTTCAGGTAAACTTGCAGAGGATAAGACATTTTATTAATTATTTCGAACCAGAACATAACGTCCAAGTAAACATTCAAATTGTAGAGGTAATTACACAGTATCAGTTATATACAGCAGCACTCTTCCAAGCAGCCACCTCTTGAAAGTGGTCACTCTATCACTCTTTTATATTTCCATTGAAACCTGTGTTAAACTAATTGTATAAAGTGACAACATCCTGCACCATAGCTAAACGTGTCCCATCATGGGTTTCTGATTATAATAGATTTTAGTGAGGAATATGCCCATATCCTGTTTTGATATGGATTTCCTCCAATGGGAAAATCAGTAAAGTATTTATTTTCTTGTACTCGGTAAACAAGTTAGAATTTGAATAACAAATCTGTAGTAGTCTAAAGGCAAATGCATTTTATATTATGCAGATTCCGGCAAAATGCAGCAAACATTTTGTTTGATGCAGGCACGGGTATTTTTAGTAGGCTGGTATAGATGGTGACACTTGTTTAAAATAAGATAGTTAATCAAACAAAAATGTAAAGTGGATATAGATTTATATAGAACTTCGTCAAAGAAATGTGACATATCAGCCATGTGACATGTCGTAAGTCTAAACAGGCCAGTTGACTTCACTTCAAAAGTAAATATACCATTTTTATTGTATACCTTTGAGACCAATATTGACTTTTGTAAAAGTGTAATTTTGTCTTTTAAAAGTACAAAACTTTACCATTTTAAATTAACTTGTGCTGTAAATCATGATTTTACTATATACTAGCTAAGTTATCAGCATTGTCCTGGGAAAAAGGCAGACATGTAGTGATCCCCAACACCCTGAAAGAATTTTTTATTTCAAACCACCCCAAGGGGCCCCCTAGATTGTTTACAAAATGTCAGCCCCATACATGCAAAACTAATGGAGATGTGGGTCCACAAACAAACAGAGAAGCATATTGTTTTATGATATATAGAAGTTATCAGATTTTGTACATTTATTGTACAATCAATGATAATGTTTATTGTTACATTCACACATTTGTATACACAACATTATGCCAGATATGTACATATGTTAAACTATGTATGCACATAAATCTGTGTATGTATACATAATTACTATGCCAAACATCATTGGGGTCACAGTCAGGTGCTTAAAGTAAACTTATATACTTTTTGTAATGAGGTTACAGTATTAATGTCTCTCAGAAGGATGATATTCTTGAAATTAGAGTTCAATTCAATAATTTGTTGAGCAGGAAACGGATGAGAGTGCGAAAGGAGAGAGTAAGAGAGGATCGAGAACGGGAGCTGATGGTGCGACGCCCCAACATGACCCAAGCCCTGCCTGCAGCCTCGGTCTTCGGCGGCTACACTCAACGCAGCCCGCTAGGATCAGCTGCCCCATGGTCACAGCCTGGCCAGTACATGTTCTACAATGATGACGTCGATGAACCTGCTGGCCCAGCTCAATACCCCACCTTTCACCAAACCAGCGCTGTGTTCCAGCGTCATTAGGTGGGCCACTACACTGAAGGGTAGAACTTGTTGATCATTCATACAAAGATTGGTAACATATGGGCAGTGGTAGATAACATTTACAATAAAACAGTTGGTCCAAGTTATGTTGAGCCTTTCATAACTTAGTGTCATCCACCATGTGAGTTGAGCCTTTCATAACTTAGTGTCATCCACCATGTGAGTTGATCAGCAGATTACAAAGAAAGAATCATTCTTCTCATCATTACTTCGTCCATTTTGTTTTCACACATTTATTAAAATTACAGTGTATCACTACCGTTTAAATATTTAGCATGACCACGTTCAGAGATGCCGATAGAATTGAATGTATTGGACCTTATAATATCTACTATAATTGGATGGTTCTGTCAGAAATGTTGTGGATAGTTGTCTGCCAGGAAGATTCTAGAGTTATTGTTTCTAGTGGTGAAGAATTCACTGTTAACTTAACCTCTTTGATCATGTCACAAGACAGGGTCAACACAATTGGTGTTGATGACTCGGTGATGGTGTATTGGTACTACATAATGACCTAGTAGTAGTTGTGTGTATAAGTACTGAATAATTACCTACTAATAGTTGTGTGTATAAGTACTGAATAATTACCTAGTAGTAGTTGAGTGTATAAGTATTAAATAATTACCTAATGGTAGTTGTGTGTATATATAAGTACTAAATAATCACCTAGTGGTAGTTGTGTTTGAAGTGTGACTTCACCTATAAGGAGGGGTCCTACTAAATAATGGCCAAGACTTCACCTATAAGGAGGGGGCCTACAAAATAATGGCCAAGACTTCACCTATAAGGAGGGGGGCCTACAAAATAATAGCCAAGACTTCACCTATAAGGAGGGCGCCAACTAAATAATGGTCAAGACTTCACCTATAAGGAGGGCGCCTACTAAATAATGGTCAAGACTTCACCTATAAGGAGGGCGCCTACTAAATAATGGTCAAGGCTAGATATACTGCTAAATAATGCACTGAGAATAATTCCGTTTACCCATTACTAATCAGAGTGTGTTAAATTAAGATATATTAATTCTGGTTGTGGTGACTGAATTTATGTTATGTAGTAATGTGTTATACATAGTGTTACTAGAAATGTAATATAATAATTATATTTTATTGACTTAAAATGGTAAAGGAAACATTTATCTGCAATTTATATATAACATTATATACTTTTTTGTATTTTCATATATATTCTATGTTGTTCAATTGTTTTATGAACTAATGGTATGTGGGTAAATCAGACTTGGTGCACAGTTTATTCAAGAAGCTTCTACTAGCATTAACAACTATGAGTACATGTTATATATAAGTCACCTGGTACAACACTCCCCTTGGGCAAGTACGTTTACTCCACATTGCTTCAGTTCAATCAGCTGTATGAGTGAGTACCTGGCTATAGACAGTGGTGTATATTTGTGTACGAATAGACTTCGCGCATTAATTGCAGCATGGCTGAATACTTCCCAGAGGTCGAGATGGTGTACTATTGAACAGGCCTGCCAGGGTGTAAAGTGCCTTGAGCAGTCTTGAGGACTGGATACTGTGCTATATAAGAACATACCTTTACTTTACTTTATTGTGTGCTAGGTTGACGTACCATTACGGTGAACTTTGGTGTTGTGATTAACAAGATAATACGTGTATTTGCCATGTATACAAGAAATGTACTTAAAATGGGTAGTATCACATTAATTTATATATATATATACTTTTGACATTTCAATTAAATGAAGTGGTTTAATATATGAAGCCACCAATTAGTTTCATATCAGTTGACCAGTTAAAATCAGTGAACTATTCCTTTAATTGATCAAACTCTATTTGGAATAATTAGAAACATGTTAGCATGTTATTTCAATATATGCATGTTACTCTCTGACTTAAAACATGATCATGAAAATATTAATATCTTATATTTGTAACTTTAATAGCCATTGCACAATAAAATCATTAACATAAGTTGTGTTGACTGTTTTGTTTACGAAACAATGACTATTGTGTATATGTCACCCCCTCTGGCATCACACTAGGGGTCATCCATATAGTATGTCACAACTGGGGGGTCTATGGACAAGTGTGATGAAGTGTCACATGGGGTGGGGGTCTCTAGGCCAGCATTACATTCGTCTAGCCATGAATATCTGACAGCACTATCTGATAAAACATTATTGATATGTTTCAACAGCATTTCAGTGGCAGTAATCCGTCTCAAGCAGTCCTCCAATCTCAGTTGTGGCCTTTTCCTGTACCCTTTGTATTGTTCTGCCTCTGCTATCGATGGTATTTTTTCTGCATCCATCCTTGCCAAGTGGCCTGCCCATCTCATCCAGCTTCTCAATAATACTCCAGTTAGGCTGCCATGCATTCCAAACTCTTCTCAGTTACTTCATCCTTGTGAGTAACATCAACGTCTACCCTCTGTTCTTGTTGGTTTCCGGACTGGAAGAGGAACAAGAGATCACATTTTCAACCTGAAGATGTTAATTCAGAGAATTCAACCATGACTTTAGGATCTGTTTCATATATTATTCAAAAGCTTTTGATAATGTTAGTCATCAACTACTCAGGAAAACTTTGATACACATGGTATTTGACCAGAAAATTACATCACTTATCCGAAATTTATATGATGGACAGCAGAGATTTCAGTGGTTCCTAGTCGGCAAGGTTGTGAGGCATCCCCCCACCTATCCAGTCTATATACAGAGAATATAATGAGAGGTCGAGACTGACACGAGAAGCAAGTTTTTTAATGGCCTGAAAGTGAATGGAGAAGAACTTTAAATTGAGATATGCCGATAAAACAGCGTTAATATCCGATACAAAAGAAGGATTGGATAAATTGATAAATACAGTTAAAGAGCACAGTGAGATGAAATGATTAAAACTAAACGTAAAGATGACTACGATTGTGGATGTGAAGGGATGTCGAGAACCATCAGAAGTCATAGTAGATGTCGAGGAAATAGAATGAGTGGAACGTTTTTAATATCTGGGGTTACTAATAGAAGCGGATGGAGATGGTATGAAAGAGATCAATCGGAGATTGGCAACGGCGAGTAAAACGTTGACGGAGATGAAGAAGCTGTGGAAAGCAACGAACAAACATGAAACTACGAATTATCCGAGTCTGCATATTTCCAACTGCTACATATGGATGCGAAGCCTGGACTCCTAATAAGAATCTTACTAAACGTATAAATGCATTTGAAAACAAGTTATATAGAAAGATATTACGAGTTTCGTGGACTGAACATAGAACTAACAAATCCATCGCAGATGAGCTTGGTGTTATACCCGGGACTTTATTGAACTTTGTAAAGAAACAGAAACTAAGTTATTTCGGCCATGTGAAACGGCATCAATAATGGAAGGAAAAGTGGAAGGCAACAGAAACACTGGAAGACCTAGGAGACAATGAGAGAAGGACATAGAGGAATGGATGGGAGCAGACGTCTGGCGAGTGGGGAGACTGGAAAACGAAAGAGCTGTATATAGACAATCCATCAAGGCTGCAACTCTGGAAATGGATAAGCAAACCCAACCTATTGTTCTTCACCCAATTCCTGCTGTACTCTTTCGAATCCTGTCATCCAGGATCCTCTCTAGCATCTTCCTGGTGTGATTTAGAAGTGTGATGCTTCTTTATATCCCTGGGTCTTGCACATCTCCCTTCCTCTTCCATATTGGGACAATTAGCCCTGTCAGCTACTTTTCTGATACTTTACCTTGCCTCATACATGTATTCAGCAGCTTCTTTGTGCAGTTGACTCCAATCTCCCTCGCTACCATTACCATCTCCACACACCATCTCATCGATACCAGGTGCTCTCCCCTTCGTCAACCCTTTTAACCCAGTTTGCAGCTCTGTATCAGAACCGGTAATACCAGCTAACTCCACGTTCCCGTCTACATACGATATTTATTCCAGGTAGTTGTTATTTCCTCCCTGGTTCCGTAACTCCTCGGAGTAGTTTTCCCAGACCTTCAACACTGCTTCTTGTTCTATCACTATTTTCCCATTTCTATCCTTGATCACCGTCCTACCTTTCACGTCCTTACTATTCCCATCCCTGTCTCGGGCCATATGTGTATATCATCTTCTTACCACCTTCCTCATCTAGCCTGCTGTACACATCTGCTTCCATGTCACCGATCGCATTATCAACAGCTCTCTTTGCCGCTTTTTTCTTCTGTCCGTATATGTGTATCGGGCTTGCATCCGGTTGATTTCCTCTCTCCTTAGTCTTCGCTATTTCTTTCCACGTTTCCTTCTTTTCACGCACTGCTTCTGCAACTTCGTTTGTCCACCACCCTTGGTCACTACTTCTAGACACTCCGCCCTTTCCCGATGTTCTTCCACATAGCAAACGCTTCTTTGTACCTTTTTAATTCTTCTCCCAACGTCGTCACTGAGCTTGTCATACTTAACTGTCACACGCCCCTTGTATTCAACAACGACATCGTCTTTACACCTCCACCGCTTAATAGTCCTGCGGCCCACGTTCTTGGTTTGTTTCTTGTTCTGCATAGGCACAACGAACACTATTGGCTGAAATTATGTCGTGACATGCTCTCTAGCCACAGCTTTACTGTCCTTAATCTTCCCTAGGTGCTGCCTTCGGACTATCTGCAGACCCAGTTCCGTCTTGTGCTGTTCACTTCTGTGTGTAATCGTGTGGCTCTGTCACTTCTGGAGGAAAGAGGTAGCCACTGCTAAGCCATTTCTCGCTATCAGTTCCACCAGAGCTCGACCTTCTATTGCTCACTCCCCACTCGTGTCTGCCAACACTCTTCGCTTCGATCGGGGGATTCGGATGGGGTACAAGGATCGAACCAAGAGGACCGGGAGTTGGTAGAATTGGTGATACGAAATGGGTCGGGTTATTCCTCCAAAAGGGAATGCCACAATTTGTCTTACAAGAGTCCCCACCGTAAGACAGCTAGATCTGCTGGCAGTAAGGAAACAGCAAATACGGCGGGTAAAGGGCCTTAAGATCATCGATTGTGAACAATCTTGATGACTACGCAGCATAAATAACTCTTTTTCGTTGTGCAAAAGAGGAAGGAGACTAAACGTGTGGGTGAAATACCATTAAATAATGAACATGTCACGGAAACATATATAGAGATAGGTGACGTCAGAGTGCGAGAGCAGTAGTCTGCTTGCAGTTAATGAACCACAGTTCGCGTGGAACCACAGCTATCACGCGAACAAGAATGACTTCGTCCAAGAAGAAGTACTGTAGAACAAATGTGACCTACCATATCAAATTAAGTACTACGTTAAAAAACAGAGAAATTGAGTTTTCTACCTTTTTTGATCCCGCCAGGCATAAGCAATTATATATCATGTGTTGAAATATATTCAATAGGTTTTTATTTTTTGCTACAATTTCAACAAACTGTTAAGGAGCAATGTTTTGAGAAATTGGGTTATTTTGATTCATATTGTCATTGGTTTTTAATATGTGGCTTCTTTAATGCATGTATTTTATTAGTCTTGGATTACTTGTTGAGGAAAATAACCTGGATATTGTAAAGTGATATGATAAGGCATGCATTCCTGCCAATATCACAGCGTTGACGGTACATACCCTGGAAAGCTGTTTGGTTCGTGTGCAGAATGGGCCCGTGAAACGAAATACCCGGTGCGCTATGGCGGGTGACAAATAGTCAAACTAACATCGAGGCAGCATTTGGAAACTGGAAAGAAATGCTGAGCTGCATGGACTATTCATTGACCTCTAGGCCGCGTACGACATTGTGAGTTCCAGAGGTCTAACCTCGAAGCATAGGAGCGGGAACGGGGGCAGGGGGGCAACTGCCCCATGGAATTTCGCTGGGGGGGGGCAGACATATAATTCTGCCTCCATAAACGTGAGCGTGAATGTTTTTCTTTGTGGCGAGCGTCAATGGCGGGTGGAAATCGAGATTTTATGAGGATTAAGGTGTATGTTTGCGACCGTGAAAAGTGGGCAGACATGATGGTTTTCTTACCCCCCCCCCCAGTAATACCCGGCGCTGCGGCAAAAAAATCCAGCAGCACCCCTCCCCCGTCCGAGACAGCGGAGAGAAGCCGGAGAAGTTGAAGTTACAGCGGCGCGGCGGGGGAAATACATTTTAGACTCCCACCTCGCCGTGTTCGGATGCCGGATGCCATAAGTGCACAGCCGAGACAGCGAAGAGACGATGAAGTTACCGTGGCGCGGCGGCGAAATTTGTTTGTACAATAATCATTTACACATTGAAGCTTCAAGCTACACGCTGGTCAAGTCACGTCAAAAAAACATACACCATCAAGAACGGAATACCACAGGGTGCTTCATTTCTCGCTCCGATGCTCTTCAACATCTACACGTCGGACATCCCGCACACAGCATCGAAGCTACACATCATCGATCTCATGGAATCGGGACTTAGCTATGGTGGCGTGCAGCAAACGTTAACTTACGACCTGACTGGTACCTCCAACGATGGCGTCTCCGACTTAACGTCAATAAAAAAGCGAACATCTCCCTTCATCTAATAAACAGCGTTTCCGACAACACCAACCCCCAATTGCCTCGGAGTTACATTCGACAAGGTTATTGACTTAAAGCAAAACACGTATCCCAACTCTCGAGTTAAGTCAACGCACTGTGCAAGTTACGTTGACGACTGACGGGCAAAAAATGGGGAGCCACGTTGACGTTATTCAGACATCAACAATCGCATTTGCTACTGTACTGTCAAGTATTGTTCGCAGGCGTGATGTCACAGTGCCCACACATACAGCCTCCTCTTGGTGCCCGGGTGCACCCGATCGACATGCTGCCAGTCGTCGCTTCGGTAACGCCTCCCGACATCCGTCGAAACAAACAATCTCTCGCACTAGCATGCCGTGCCGGAGTGCTTAAGCAATGCACCCTACCCATCGTGGTATCAAGAGCTGCACCTAGACGAAAACGACTGCGATCTCGACACACCTTCTCGGAATACAAGAACATCATCGGTTACGCTGGAAGAGCAGGACCGCGTGAACATACGAGGCATGGACGAGAAGGTGGGACGCCACGCCTGGCAGACTAAGGGAATTTACCACGGTCCGGACCCATCAAAGAGTTCAGTTTGACTTTCATTGGAGTAGTAGAGGAACTGTGTGGCATCACGGTGGAATTACAGCCACGTAGCAGTTGGTGTCGATCTTGCCAGCATGTGCCATCGTCAAAGAAGCCGTATGCAAACAATTATCAATGATGTTTCTTATGAAACCTGTCACCAGCGCAAGGACGTGACAACAGAAAGACAGGGGTGTGGTGTCAGTGGCACCTTTGACAGACCTGCCTACCCCAAAAACTTCCTGTCAGTAATCCATCTTCCCATTTACACTGATGTTCAGGAATATAGGCTTGCTGTCAGTAATAGATCAGAACAGTGTCAGATATTGTCACGAAAAGAACACCACTGTCAGTAATACTTTAATATTGTGACTATGACGATAGTTGCACCCAAAACATAATTGTCTCTAATAAACTATGAGGTGTTTCGAAGCGTTCAATTAACAAGGTAAGGTAGATGTTCATGACCAGCATTGATGGAAATCAAACGTGAAGAAGCGTAACTGTAATGTAAATGAGTCTATACACATTGTAATTCTGATTTTACGTAAATTTCAAAAACAGCATGCTGACTACAAAAACTTGACAAATTATAACAATGCGTCACATCACTGTCTATGTGTGGTGTCATTAAGATTAATATTAGTAGCCGGTATACCTAGGGCCAGTCTATAGACTACACGGTATAGTAGCTTGACTAGATCAAAGACAAACACAAAGTCTTGCCGAGGGACGGCAAAACCATTACGTCGTTACGCTAGTCATCCACATCGTTTAGTCTACTCAACTCCAGTATATACGCTTATCCCTGTATTATAGGCTGTATATGATAGACTAAACTCAACAAATACACTAACTTAGTCTTAGTACAGTCAGCTGGCCTAACACTACAACTACAACACCCACTACTCTGTCATCTGTACTAGTCTAACGACGTAGTCAGTACCTGCAATTATCCCGGCCACCAGTGACCATGGCATGTGAAATAGGAAAATGATTTTCGCGTATCCGACAGTATGTAAAGCCGACCCCCTTCTTTAAACTTGACAATACGAGCCATGTCTACGTTTGCAGCACACGTTTCTTCTTGGCTGGTATAGTGGTGCCGTTTCGATCCCCGCCATCATTTCGTGCCGCGTGAGTCGTGACTTCGTCTTTTTTGAGCGTCATGAGCGCGGAAATGCGAATTTGTCGTAACGCTGGTTCCTATTGGTCAGATTACGAACAGAAGCAGTGAATGAAAAACCATGTCACAACTAGCAGAGTATATATGCTGCCACTTGTTGAATAAAGTGAAGCTAAATTCGAGGAGAGAAGTGATTGACGGTCATCGTGACAACGAAAGAATCCGTAATATTTTCATCCCTCGCCGTAATACCGTAATTTGAGGTGTATTTCCGGAATGATTCCGGACAATCCGGAAAGGTAGGCAGGTCTGCTTTGATGTTTTATCTACCCCGTTCGCAATTTTCACTGTTTAACATTACAGCCCTGTCGGGTGGTTAAGAGAGGTTGGAGAAAACATTCTACCGTCCATGATTGCGTTCACTTTTAGGAAAGCTGATAAAGCAGTGACATGGCTCAAAATAAATTACGAAATTCAAAGGGGATTCTGTGATAGTATATATTCAAGCTTTGGCAGCCATATTGGATGTATGAAAATACAATCAAATCTGTATGTATTCTGAATACATATTTTTGTCCAAAACCCTTTTCTAGAGTTTAAATGACTCAAATAGGCCCTATTATCCTATAGCTCTTCCGAGAGTACGGATTGTCACTGACAACACGGGGACCTTTCGCCACGGGGCAGCCATGTTTACGTCAGGTAACATAAACGAATACTGAGATTGGTTCAGATTCAAAATTACTCCTCGCGAACGAAACAAAATAGTCCAACATAAACGCGAGATAAACGTTTAAACTGGCACAAATACTAAGTTTTCTTGGGGTTGCAACACATTGCGTACTCTGATTATGAATGTTTATTTCTTAATCCCCGAAAGGTCATAATGGGATTAAATGAAAAACGGATTCACACTGCGGCTGCAGTGAAGACGGCAAAATAGTTAGCTTTTCCTCTCCCTCCTTCCACCAGAGCCGTCGGAGCGGTAAGGCCAGTCAGGCCATATGGCCTTACAATTATTTTGCTAAGCAGTTTATAATTTAAAGCGTCATCTGTTGATCCATACACATTTCAATGAACAAAAAACGTTATGTCGCCAGCTCAAATCCAGAAAAAATAAACTTTTTATACTCTTTTTATTGGGTATTTATGTACAAGCGTACAATTATATTTTATATTGTGTACGTAATTGTTGGCACTATCGCCGAAATGAATGAATCCACTCAGTGCTGCCATCTGACAGTAACAGTGGGCGATATATCTTTCGTGAGAGCATCACCAGTACTGAAGGATACACTTCGATTATGAATTTAGCTCTTAATAAATGCCGACGTCGGTGCTATGATGGGTGTAGCAAGGGCAAAGAATGGAGTTTTTGCCGCCACAAGAGGAGAAAACCCGCTTCCAATACATTCACTGCTATGGCCATGCACTGAACAGCTTAAAAAGTGCAGGGTTATGAAAGATGCCATCGATACGACCTAAGAAATTACAAAGTTGGTCACAAAGTCTCCAAAATGTGGTAACAAATCTGAGGAAAATACAAAAATGAATGGCAACACATGACAATAAGTATTCAGACTTAGATATGTTGTGTTACCAGGTCGAGTTACGCGGAGAAGTTCTTCATAGCATTATCACAAATGTGTATACGTTCAGGAACTCTGGATTTGGGCTGTGAACAACTGTATCGATACAGAAATGAAGGCACGTATTCGTGGGGTACAGATGCACGTGAACCTGTTTAGCTTCCGTGTTGGTTTAGTTCTTGGCCAGTGCTTGCTTCAGCATGCTGACAGTCAGAGTGCATCCCTTCAGATCACGTCATTGTCAGCAGCACACAAAAGCTCAAATGACTGTCAATACGCTTCACTGCATGCGCAATGATGATAAATTTAGCTTCTTCTGTAAACAAGTTGTATGTCCTGCCGGTGATAAACGGGTAAATGAGCCTACCCGTCAACGACTGAGGAGAGCCCCGACTAGGCTAGAAGTGGGTTCTGTTCCATCAGAACATCGCAACTTTGCAGATGATGTGTATAGACATATATTCTATGAGGCACCTGAACTTATGATAAATGCAATAACTGGTAGGTTCAATCAAACTGACTACAAGACATGTGTGCAATGTGAGGAATTCTTCCACAAAGCCGCAAAACGAGAGGAGTGATGCACTCAGACTGTACAGTCAATATAACACCCATTTGATATTTCACATTGTTACCATAATGTACATTATTATTATTATATCACATTGTGCAATCGGATAACTAAACAACTCTGCCTTACTGAATGCGGCTCTGACTTTGACTAAGTGACCACCTTCAATGGATCTGACTTGATCCCCACACTATTGCGAACACATCTTATTACATTCAATTCAAAATCAAGCCAATTAACACCACGTGAAGTAGAATTCTTCTCCTTGCGTATACTGAAAGGACGGAGGCGTCGCCACGCGTCGCATTTAAGATCCTGAAGCCAAGCGCGTGCTGTCTCATCCAGCCTGACCAGATCGCTGTTGCATTTACGCAGCGGACACTCACTGGTGATGGGGAGTGCGGTCTGTCTTTCGGCACCGCACTCGCACGAAAAAAAGGTGCCAGCCCCATCTGGTTCATATTGTGTCTGAATTTTCGATGTCACCTAAGGTCGTGTCCGACTGGTTTTGTTGATGGGACTAGGATGAATTCCCTAAGTCTACAGTTTTGGATGATGGATGACAGCTACAAATACCCGCAGAGAAAGGTTAGATACGTTGAATTTAGTGGACGTGACCAACGAATTTTGTGCAGGTATCTGACCATAGACTATCATTGTTTGGAAATTGTACTGTACTGGATTTTGTTAAGTCAAAGGTCCCAGTACGATCCAAAACAACAGTGACGTTGTCCGTTTACTCTTCATGCTGGATACAGGGGTCTCGTCATTGCTTTCTTGTACACGTATCTCCACTTGGTTTTCCTAATGTTGACTTACTTCTAATTACTTGGCTTATTAGTATTTCTGGTTTGCTTAAAATAAAATACAAAATCTTTGCCTTCGACACAACTGTATAATATTTGGAGTAAAGTAAACCTCGCCTAAGTCGGATCTTCGCTTAATTCGGACAGAATTCCGAGGAACAGTTGATTTGTAATGTATTTCCTATAAATAAATCTTCGTGTAAGTCGAATTTTTGCCTAATTCGGACTGAGTCGGTCCATTTCATCCGAGTTAATGTGTTTTCCTCGCCTAAGTCGGATCGCAGTATTCGACAAAAATCACTTGGTTGCTTGGAGTATATGTACCAGATGAACTAAAACAGAAACGGCTAAGAAAATTACCCAGACAGCCACAATAACATACGTAGGCGTCACGTCTTCACTCGCCTAATACAACAAGCGTCACTCCGCAATGGTCGCTTGTATTATCAACAACATGAAGTTCCACCGCTGGTACATCATAGACTATAGGCTTCAGGAGTCGCACCATTTTCTTGGAATATTTTGGCCGCCGCCATTGCCCTGAAATCAGCGTGGACAAACCGGAGACACTTCAAAACTGCTACAAAAAAGCGGGATTAGTCGTAGGTGGTGAACGTCAAGAAGATGGCGACGTCGAAGCATCTGCATCGTTCAGAAACGTATGGAATTAGGCCAGCGATGTGTATTGAGATGATGTATTTACAGTGGACGACTATGTTGTTGTGGAATAGACAGGAGATACTTCGGCTACATTCATTGAAGAGCAGTTCATCGAAACCGTACGACACACCGACGCAGACGGTTTACTGGGCGATGATGACGGCGACGAAGTCTCGGTATCAGAAGATCAAGATACCGAAACTTAGTGACGTACATGCTGCTTTATGGACGCTAAAACACTGTCTGATGCTCGGCAACAGTGAGATCGAAGAGTTGACTAACAAGTGTAAGGCACATGATACATCGTACGAAAGGAAGCACAGAACTACGGGTATTTTAATATTGCGTGATATTGTGTTTGCTTAAGTAATCATAAGCTGTAACGTTAGAGATTCGTGCAGAAATGAAGCACAGACTTATTCTAATACTGCGTATGTTTGTGTTTGTTGCTTGTAGACATCAACATCTGTAGAATTGCCGCAATACCCAGTCACGTTCAGGCGTCATTCACAGGTACCTAAAAGATTTTAGAGGGCTGCCTTTGGTGTTAGCGCTGGGATATATCATTTTCGGGTAAGTCAGATTTTCGCATAACTCGGATTAAATCTCTCGGGCGATTGAATCCGACTTAGGCGTGGTTTTACTGTATTTGTTGAAATGTATAGACTAAAAGGTCAATGTGACATAAGTTTTATGTATTAATTGTCATCTACATCAAACATCTACCTAAGTTGTTATCGCAGTGAATCTGTCTCGGATATACAGTTCACCAGTAATGTCGGACAGTCCAGTTGTTGTAGAAAATAAAGAATATCAACAAGTGTTTTAAAGACATATCTTGGTGAGAGTACAACATTTAATAGATGCTCAGAACACACCATGATGCTATAAGGTTTAAAAATGAATATTTTTACATATGTCAAAATAGTATTTATGCAATGTGATGCGGATAATCCGTCAACAATTCGTTGTCACGATAATCTACCAATGTTCCGAGTTACGTAAGCACCCAGGATCAAAACGAGGCTGGGTGTGGACTGCCCCTTTGTGTTGGAATCAGATAGCAGCGAACGTCTTTGCCGTTTCAACACAAAGGAAGATTTACTTCAATCAAGTTCTCGAGGTTAGTATAGTTCAACGTTGTTCATACTATACTTCGATCTTGTGTATGCAATTTCGTGCGTGGTTTCGCGGATTAGTACTTTGATAATCCTTGAATTATACTGCATTCAAATTTGCTCGTTTACCCCGAATTTTTTCCTTTGTTCGCCGCCATTTTTTAAGCCGTCGATCTTTTTCATTCATCTTATCATGTCCGCTATGGACTGCCCCGCCGATCTCTTAGTGATTGGTCACAGCTTCGTTAAGCGTTTACACGCGTCGCTTATGCATCGTGATGGTACGACGCATGTTGTGGGGGCAGATTTAGGGGTTTCCGCGCAATATTCGAGTGTGTTTTACCACGGTGTGGGCGGACTTAAGATAGACGGTTTGCTGGCCGAGTTGCCGCTGATCAGTGAGCTCGGCCCGCGAGTGGTTATTGTCGACATCGGCACTAACGATTTGTCTCATGCCGGTGTCGTGCCCAGTCAGCTTGCCTCCCGTATTGTCGACTTCGCCCAGCGGGTGTTGGCAGTCGCTTCGGTGACAGAAGTAGTCATTTGTCAGGTTATGCCGCGCGTCGCAGTGCGCCCGCCCTTGCGCCAACAGCAACGGTATCCCGTGCGTGCCGATTTTAACAACGCTCGGTTCGTAGTAAATCGTACGCTGGAT
Source organism: Paraescarpia echinospica (assembly GCA_020002185.1). Classification (NCBI taxonomy): domain Eukaryota; kingdom Metazoa; phylum Annelida; class Polychaeta; order Sabellida; family Siboglinidae; genus Paraescarpia; species Paraescarpia echinospica. The sequence goes on along the minus strand of CM034535.1, from coordinate 25,280,207 downwards.
GCTCTGACATCGGACCTGCCCCATATTCATTACTGGCGACACAGAGGTATGCACACTAACTGGGAGCAATATTTTGATCACTTTGGGGTCCATCTAAACGAAGTTGGGATGCGCAAATATGTGCGCTCCATTAAGGGGGCTGCCATATTTGCTGCCACACAGTGGTAAATGCTCCACTCCTTTCAGTACAGCCCATCTTCTTCTGGCTTTCCCCTCATTGTGCTGGAAATGTATATCACAGTACAATTTTGCCTTTGACAGTTTGTCTCCACCATGTGGTAATTACTGCATTTTGGTCCTTAATACTGTCACTGTCTGGGGGTTTATGTTGTTTGCAGTATGACTGGCTGTCGTTCAATCTTTTCACTGTTTTGCCACAATTGTATTTATATACGCTGTCTTCATTTAATTTACACTATCTATGGGAACCCTAACAGCAGTAATCACCAATACAATTCCCCCCGTGTTTGATTGTTGTGTTACGGTAGTGTTACCAGTGCTGCCACACACAATAGCCTGGGGGGGTCGATTGGTGTAGCCCACATGCTTAGTAGCTCCTTTGTACCATATAATGTGTGGAGGCGCTGTGATACAGGCTGGTTGCTCTGTTTGTCCCACTATCTTATGATCCATGTGTTTTTGTGGGCGTGCTGTGAAACAGACTGATTGCTCTGATGGCCCCACTATCTTATGATCCGTGTTTGTGGGTGTGCTGTGATACAGACGGATTGCTCTGATGGCCCCACTATCTTATATTACATGTTTTGTGGGTGTGCCGTGATACAGACTGGTGCTCTGATGGCCCCACTATCTTATATTACATGTTTTGTGGGTGTGCCGTGATACAGACTGGTGCTCTGATGGCCCCACTATCTTATATTACATGTTTTGTGGGTGTGCCGTGATATTGACTGATTGCTCTGATGGCCCCACTATCTTATATTACATGTTTTGTGGGTGTGCCGTGATACAGACTGGTTCCTCTGATGGCCCCACTGTCTTCTGATTTTCGTTACAATACATCATCAAATATATTACCCGTAATGAGCCTGAACTCTACAGCAAACTTGTCAGTTGTACACAATCAATTCTATTACCAGGCAAGTTCACCGACACATTCTTTCCATTGCCACTCTTATTCCACGCTGCAAAATGCACACTTCCTTTCCATTTGGTCTTAATAAATGCAATTTTTATCTCTGTTTACATATATGTGTGAGTATGTATGTGTGTATAGATTTATGGAGTGTGTGTGCGTGTATCTATATGGATGGTATATATGTATGTATATATATATATATATATATGGATATATCTATGTGTATCTGTATCTATGATTATATATAATTTTTCATATAGAGGTTATATCACCTCATGCTGCCCGTGGGGCGTCCACAGGATTATATACCATATTGGTCCATCCTGTTATGCAGGTAGATAGTGGGTGAGCTGTGATACTGACTAGTTTGGTGCCATGGTTTCGGAGAAAATGGATGTCGTTCCTGCCCTTTGTTTACTACTTTGCAGTATGCCCCCACGCGGACGTCCGCCGAAACCGGTTCGTGCCATGGTGCGACCGCCGTCCCAACGCCTTGCGGCCAGGAAACGCCCTGTCGAGTTTGAACCGCCCGTGCCAGCCCCTCCTGCTCGCCGACGTCGCCCTGTTTCTGCCGCTGCGGGACGTCCGGAGGACTTGCCAGCCACGTCGGACAGTGTGCCGGTGACAACTACCAGCACTCCTGATATGGTAGCCATTGTCACCCGGGAAGTGATGAAACAATTGCGAGAGGACCGGGATGCCACGCGTGCCCATGTTGTCACACCCCCTGTGCCCACGCCATCAGTAGATGTCGCCCCGGAAGTCGCCTGGTCGATGCCAGACCCAACCACCGAGCAGGAGACTCCCATGGACTTTGCTGTCGCTGGTGCTCTCATCACTTTGATGGACGATAGGGGTGAGCCCGCATCCCACTTCTCCGTCCCTCTCCACTCCACCACTTTGGGGGCTGACCTTCCGGAGCGCATTAAGGCCAAGATATGGGCCAACGAATTTGTTGAATTTTTCGATCTGACCCATATTCACCATACCCAACCCCAACAAATGGCTGTTTCTTCTGGTGACTCTCACCGCGTCTTCTCTTTGCTGCCCCAGACCAGGGGAAGGCAGATTTCCACCATCGACCAGTGGACTTCTGCCTTCTTGGTGTTTGGGGCAATATATGCCCAACGATTTCCGGAAGCAGCCCCCGGGTTGTTCAAATATTGCGATGTTGTCCGTGATATTGCCGCCACAGGTCGACCGTTGGCCTGGCGGCAGTATGACACACGATTCCGGTCGCTCCGACAATTTGATCTGGCCGGATTCCCCTGGGCGCAGCCCCGGTGGGATTTATTATTTTGTTGCATGTATGCCAAGGATGTCCATGGGGGGTCAGCTCGTGCTCCAGGTCCCTTTCCCAACAAATCCCGTCGCCCGCAGTCCTTTCCCGTTGGCTACTGCTGGCAGTACCAGCGAGGGGGTAAGTGCCACTCCCGCTTGTGCAAATTCAAACACGTTTGCACCAAATGTCATGTACCCCATCCGTCCAGCTCATGTCGAAAAATCATCACTCCCAACACCAATAAATCCTAAACGCTTACACCAAGCCCTCCTTGGTTATGACCAGGCGGAAGTCACCTTTCTGGTCAATGGTTTCATCCATGGATTCAAAATTAACTATTTGGGTACTCCTTCTCTCCTTTCCACTCATAATCACCCATCTGCTTCAGACCACAAGGCTATAGTTGACACGAAACTGACAAAGGAGCTTTCGCTGGGACGCATTGCTGGCCCATTCATCTCACCACCATTCACTCCCTATCAGTCCTCCCCGCTTGGGGTAGTTGCCAAGAAAGAGCCTAACGCATTCCGTCTCATTCATGATCTTTCTTATCCAGCGGGTAATTCCATCAACGAAGGTATTCCAAAGGAATTCACCACTGTATCTTATGAAACTTTAGATCATGTCATAGCTTTGTTGGGTCAGTTTGGCCGAGGGTCTCTGGTGGGGAAGGCAGACATTGAGGATGCATTCCGCATCATTCCCCTCCACCCGTCATGCTACCATTTGTTTGGGTTCACCTGGGATACTAACTTCTACTATGATCGTTGCCTACCAATGGGATGTGCTGAATCGTGTCGCCTGTTTGAACGGTTTACTTGTGCGTTGCAGTGGGTCCTGCAAAGCAGGGGTGTCATGGCTGTTAGTCACATATTAGACGATTTCATCTTCATCGGCCCCCCAAATTCATCTCGTTGCTTTCACGATCTCAACCGATTCATGGCTCTGGCCAAGGAGCTTTCTATCCCAATCAAGCATGAGAAAACCTGTCTCCCATCTACGCTTATCACTGTTCATGGCATTGAACTCGACACTGTCAAATGGGAAGCTCGCCTCCCCCAGGATAAAGTTCAGAAGCTACAGACATCCCTTGCCGTCATGCGGAAATGCCGTTCTGTGACATTGCACCAACTCCAATCCGTCATTGGGCTACTCACATTCGCAAGCCGCGTCGTTTCCCCCGGTCGTGCGTTCATCCGTCGCCTCATCCATCTTACAAGAGGTCTTTCTAGGCCTAACCATCATATCCGGTTGACGGCTGAGTCGCGCGCTGACTTGGCGGCCTGGCATTGTTTTGTCTCTTCATTCAATGGAGTCACCATGCTCATCGATAGTAATTGGGTTTCATCGGATTCCATTAAGCTGTACACTGATGCCGCATCTACGCACGGGTTTGCTGCCGTTTTTGGTTCCAGATGGTTTAATGGTACCTTTCCGGAAATCTGGGATGGTTACAACATTGCTGTATTGGAACTCTATCCTATCGTAGCCGCTTTGGAGCTTTGGGGACAATGCATGGCAAACCACTCAGTCCTGTTCCTCACTGATAACCAAGCTGTGGTGGACGTGATCAACAAGCAGTCCGCTAAGAACTGTCACCTAATGCGTTTACTTAGACGTCTGGTCGTGACTGCGTTGAAATTTAATGTATATTTTAAATCTAAGCACATTCCAGGAAAGACTAATGTCATAGCTGACAAACTGTCACGCTTTCAGGAATCCGCAGCTCGGCAGATGGCACCTTGGCTCCAACCGCAGCCAACAGCGATTCCGGCAGCAATTCTTCCTTGGCAGCAGTGATGCTACATCTACTAAATGCTGCCTTGACGGTACTAAAAAGGCCTACAAACGATCTATTACATCGTACGCAGCTTTCAGCCGGAAACAATTTCCCAACTGTACGATATTTCCAGCTTCAACAGGTCATTTGGCTACATATATAGCAAGCCTTTTCTCCAAAGACTATGCTCCAGCTACCCTTATGTCTTATATGTCTGCTCTGTCGTATATTCATAAATTGTCTGGTATGCCGGATGCAACTCAACATTTTGTTATTAAAAAATTGTTGGCTGGGGCTCAGAAGCTGGCAGGTACACCTGACACCCGTTTACCCATCACTCCCTCTGTACTATACCAGATAGTTGACGCCTCACAATTTATTGCCTCATCCACCTATACCAGGTATATGCTACAGAGCATGTTTCTCTTGGCATTTCATGCATTCTTGCGCATTGGGGAAATGACGGTCCATGCCCGATCCAGGAGCGACGCTGTCATACAGTTTGCAGATGTCACCCTTTCTCGTTCACACATTGTTCTAGTTTTGTGTCATTTTAAGCACAACACATCTGGGCGCCCTGTCACTCTGTCCATTTCGCAAACGCACAATCAGTATTGTCCTGTGCAAGCACTTTCTCGATTCCTGAAGGTTCGTGGTCCATTTAAGGGCCCACTGTTTGCATTTCCTAATGCCTCCCCTGTTTCTCGAAACTATTTTTGTCAACACTTGCATAAAGCTCTCCAGTGGGCGGATCTAGACCCCAGTAAATATAAAGCTCACAGCTTTCGAATCGGTGCCGCTACCACGGCAGCTGACATGGGGATGAGCGAAACACAAATTCAATCTATGGGCAGGTGGAAGTCCACTGCCTTTAAACGCTACATTCGTATTCCTATGCTGCACATGACCGGCACTTGATTGGTCTCGTTTTCCTGTAAGCGTTGGGTGCTTCAGCTTGGCTGGCGCCCATTCTGTACTGTAATATTCCTACTGATCTACCATATTATATATTATTGGGACACACTCTTTTCTCGATATATTAAATTTTGGTCTACTGCTGTAGGCAGGGGTTGTTGCAGCATGGCTGGCTTCCATTGTTTGCACTAGTATTCCCAAGGATATACAAAATGCCGTTTGTTTGAGACACTCTTTCCCCACCTGCTTTATGTCGCCCATTGTTGTTCGCAGTGGTTGTTGCAGCATGGCTGGCATCCACTGTGTATAGCTTGGCAATAAGGAGCACGACTGATCACCCTGGCATCCAGTTCTTGGTCACGTATCTGTTTAATGTGTGACATTGCCAGGCTAATTGGCGGTTATATTGAATAGACGCTGCAGCATGGCTGGCGTTTGTCTTACTTAAGGTGTATTGATACTTATTTTACTTTTCTCCTGTTCGTACCCGCACGACTCCATAGGCAGTTTAATGCACTGGCAGAGCCCTGGGGTGGGGTTGGGCCTCTAATGCAGGAGGCCGGGTGGGGAAAAATTACCACCCACCTTTGCTAATCTGATTTGTCATTTAATAATTGTTTGTAGTACCTCGATGATAGTATCAGTTGTTTAGCGCTGAAGCTTTATCTCATCGAGTGATGTATTTGGTTTGTTCCTGTTGGTTACAATTATTAAATGACCGTTACCAACTACATTAATTCTTGTTCAATTATTATAGCAAACAAGCTCAGGGTTCTGCCAGTAAGCATCAGCAGGGTATAAATGAATATTTTTACATATGTCAAAATAGTATTTATGCAATGTGATGCGGATAATCAGGCAACAATTCGTTGTCACGATAATCTACCAATGTTCCGAGTTACGTAAGCACCCAGGATCAAAACGAGGCTGGGTGTGGATTGCCCCTTTGTGTTGGAATCTGATAGCAGCGAACGTCTTTGCCGTTTCAACACAAAGGAAGATTTACTTCAACCCACCATCCTCCCCTTACTACCACCATGATACTTTGTTGCATGATACCTAATTATATTTAATTTCTTTGGCAGCAGGTTTTGATGAACCTGCTGCACTTGTATGTGCCTATGTTTTCCTTGTACGTGTTACCATAACGTTGGAGATAGTTTTGTTTAGCACGTCCAATTGTCTATTGTATCTGTGCTGAATATGTATATACACATTATTGTATGATATGGGGGTGGGGGAAAAATTACCACCCACCTTTGCTAATCTGATTTGTCATTTAATAATTGTTTGTAGTACCTCGATGATAGTATCAGTTGTTTATCGCTTAAGCTTTATCTCATCGAGTGATGTATTTGGTTTGTTCCTGTTGGTTACAATTATTAAATGACCGTTACCAACTACATTAATTCTTGTTCAATTATTATAGCAAACAAGCTCAGGGTTCTGCCAGTAAGCATCAGCAGGGTATAAAGGTATTTTGCACTTACCGGTAGTCAGGGTAGGCCTCACCAATAATAATTGGCTTCCTACGGGCCTGTCCATGTGAACATTTCTGCGCTGCTTAGACTGTCTAGTTTAATTAATCGTATGACATAGGCATATATGTAGTATATAAATGACTACCACAGACACTGCTAGTTAATCAATTTGAAGCAATTATAAGTAAGTTGATTGTGATATAATTAAATAATGTGTTTTCGCGTGACTGTCTTTCATACAAAACTCATCTTAACAGAACATCTGTGGCTTCTATATGTAGCAGCAATAATCCAATCGTTATGTAGATAACAATACTTATTTGCGACACAGGAAAAATGTAAAAACACAACATATATAACGAAGTGTACCATCAAACATAGTAAATAACCTGATAAGTGAGAATGATAGATTGTTACTTCATATGTCAAAAAGTCACCAACTATGGTAACTACCCTGATACCGGATAAGTGAAGTATAGGTCGTCACTCCATCAGTCAATGAACCACCAACTATGGTAACTATCCTGATACAGGATAAGTGAAGTATGGATCGTCACTTCACCAGTCAATGAACCACCAACTATGGTAACTCTACTGAGAGAGGAAAGTGAAGTACGTTTCGTCACTTCATCAGTCAATAAACCACTGTAAATATGGTAAGCCTCCTGATACAGGAGATGTCGGTTCATCAAGACATTTCGGTTCGTCATGAGATGTTGGTTCGTGATGGGATATCGGTTCGTCATGAGATGTCGGTTTGTTATTACATGTTGGTATAATTGTGGTTCGTCGTGAGATGTTGGTTCGTCATGAGATGTTGGTTCGTCATGGGATGTCGGTTCGTCATGGGATGTCGGTTCGTCATGAGATGTCGGTTCGTTGTTACATGTTGGTTTGTGGTTCGTCATGGGATGTTGGTTCGTCATGGGATGTCGGTTCGTCATGAGATGTTGGTTCGTCATGGGATGTCGGTTCGTTGTGAGATGTAGGTTCGGTATGGGATGTCGGTTCGTCGTAAGATGTTGGTTCGTCATGAGATGTTGGTTCGTCATGGGATGTCGGTTCGTCGTGATATGTTGGTTCGTCATGGGATGTCGGTTCGTCGTGAGATGTCGGTTCGTCATGAGATGTTGGTTCGTCATGGGATGTCGGTTCGTCATGAGATGTTGGTTCGTCATGGGATGTCGGTTCGTTGTGAGATGTAGGTTCGGTATGGGATGTCGGTTCGTCGTAAGATGTTGGTTCGTCATGGGATGTTGGTTCGTCATGGGATGTCGGTTCGTCGTGATATTATGTTGGTTCGTCATGGGATATCCGGTTCGTCGTGAGATGTCAGTTCGTCATGGGATGTCGATTCCGTTGTGAGATGTAGGTTCGGTATGGGATGTCAATTTCATCATCTGCAAGATGTTAGTTCGTCATGGGATGTCAGTTCGTCGTAATGCATGTTAGTTCGTCATGGGATGTCAGTTCGCGTCGTGAATTAATCAGTTCGTCATAGGATGTCTTGGATTCGTCAAGAGATGTTGGTTCGTCATGGGATGTCGGTTCGTCATGGGATGTCGGTTCGTCATGGGATGTCGGTTCGTCAAGAGATGTTGGTTCGTCATGAGATGTTGGTTCGTCATGAGATGTCGGTTCGTCATGAGATGTCGGTTCGTCGTGAGATGTCGGTTCATCATGAGATGTTGGTTCGTCATGAGATGTTGGTTCGTCAGTTGTCGGTGACATCATCTGGTTACATCATATGCCGCTGTTCTCTTCTGGACGACCAACGGTCAGGTTACGTTGTGGTGGTAATTCGACAGCCGCCCATGTGCATGCATTGGCCGGTGATATTTTATAATTTACTTATTTTACTGTAATGTCAAATTTGCAAAACGAGTCAGTGCTACTTGAATTTTGAATATAAATGGATTATAGCTAAACAATTTTTATGTCGATCGCCGTCCCCAGATGTTGTTTGAGGAACCCCATGTCGCCGATGGATAATGCACCGCCGATTATAACCGGCTGTCACTCCGGGTCGACGATGGCCAACTGTGGTCTATGGGCACCCCGGAGCAGCGCAGACCTGCCAAATGTCCTAGGTTGAGACGTTTTATAAAATTTTAGCTAGTTAGTTTGTTCGTTAAATAATTATCATAAATATTTTGTATTATTTTTTTGATTCGGTGAAACCATCTCCATTTTTATGGGAAGCATTCAGCCACACTGAAATTTATGCTCGAAGATTATTCGGGACTGGGAGGAGAGTTTGTGAGCCGAGTCCCTCAATATTTTAGATGGGTGGGGGCTGGAGATATGATTACCTTACCCCACCCTCTCCCCAATATGTAGAGCTTCAAGGTGAGTGTTTTGGTGAACGTGAAGTGGTGGGTGTAATTGAAGGTTGTTGGGGAGCACCAAGGTGAGGTTTGGCGAGTCCCTAAGGGGGTGCAATTGGAGAATTTTAGAGACTCAGGCGAGCTTTGGGAGGTGCAATTGGAGGTTTTTGGACAGCCTCAAGGTTTGGTTTTAGCGAGTCTCGGGGGGGATTTTGATTTTTTTTGGAGAACCGCAACCCCCCACGGAATAGTCGCCACGTTCCGACGCCAGTTATGCGAACATACATTGTTATTTATGAGCGGCGTCTCGCTAACAGCATTACATGTCTTCGGGAGGTTTAACGGAAATTTCTCAAATATACACCATTTCGTACTACACGGCATGCAGTGTAGACCTACACTGTAAATTACCACGACCAACAACACGGTGTAATTAATGCACCACACATACAAACGTTATAATATTTCACAGGTTACGAATGTTGTGAAAATCTACATTAAACAAACAGCTGCGCAACCGTTGACAGACGCCGTAATAAAGCCCGGGTGACAATAGGGTGGGAACTAGAAAATAATATGTATGTTTGAGTAATTATCTTTTTTACTTGTTTCAGATTTAGTCCCATCATTTGTAATCTACACTTCAATAAATACCTTACAAAATGGACGGGTTCCTATCTATGATGGGACTCAACGATTGGTGAAGACGCTACTGCTACCCACTAATTCCACACCTCTTCGCGATGCCAGCAGTCAACTGTCCCATCGCCGGCTGCAACTACACAACTTGATCTTGATGTGGTGGCAGTCTTAGCGCAGCTCTAATCACTACCCACGCCACCATTCATAATTAATGCAGCTACCCCCAACGTTGCTGCTGCGAAAGTGGAAAATGTGAAACGGCCAACCATAATCTTCTGCCGGCACCAGCGAAGACTGCATGGTCACATTTCACGTCACGATAGAATGACTATGTCGAAGCGACCAAGGTGTCAGGGAAGGACAAAGTGGTTTAGCTGTTGGAATGTTGTGATGAACAACTACGCAAGGATCTCATTCGTACTGCTGGCGGCACGTTGGCCAATCACTCAGAGGCGGATGTCTTGAAAGCCATGAAAACACTTGCAGTCAGAGACGAAAACACAATGGTTGCCCGTGTCACCCTGCATAACATGAGCCAGGACCGTGATGAGCCAATCCGCTCGTTAGATGCCCGCCTCCGCGGCCAAGCTGGTGTGTGCAAGTTTGTGTTAGTTTCCCGGCTGTGCGATGGACGTCAACTATAGCGAAGCTGTTCTCCGCGATGTGCTGAGTCGAGGACTTGAAATCCAGCTCGACCTACAGGGTGACAAAAATCAGTAAATGTCTCTGGAGGAAGTCTTTCAATTCATCGAGGCCAAAGAAACTGGAAAGCAACTGAAAGCAACTGAAAGCAACTGTTTCGCAGATGTTTTCGTTTTGATTTTCTAGAAATAATTGAAGGTTTTATTTTCTTATACAAGTGTAGACATTCATTATTAAATTACACTGAAATGATGACCTTTTAATGTGACAGGCTGACAACAACAACAGAGACAATAATGCGTGCGTGGGCGCTCGCGTGTGTGTAATTGGCTTCTCCTGCTTTGTTTTATTGAGCAGATTGTTACACGTTGTCTGTCTTTTCATTTGGAGGCCATGCCCAGCTAACAAAAACAGGTTTCCAGAACGTTAATTTCACGCTACGATAACGTTATGAGAACATTTTTCTGGAAAGTTTTCTTAATGTTTCTAGAACGTTACTAGTAACGTACTCATAACATCATTGAAGCGTTAAGTTATATGAACGTTCAACGAACGTTCTTCAAACATTGTGTCAGAACGTTGTTGTAACGTTCTCATAACGTAATTGAAGCGTTACGTTCCGCGAACGTTCCTACTGTTCGCATATGCAATTTTTTTTAGAAAACCTGTTTACCATCGTGAAATGTCATGTGTGAAAAACATAATTCCGTAACCTAAATATAACATTGTGCTAACGTTAGCTGAACGTTATGTGTTTGCTGGATAGCAATTGGCCTATAATACCCTTGTATTGTTTCATCGAACAGACCTTGTTGTTTGAATAACGACATTGTACAAAGTGGTTGAAACAACGCGCCCGACATCAGCTGCATCTAGCTGAAGTTGCCTTCCGTTTGACTTTGATGACGTTAAGGCCTACCTGGGTAATCGAGTTCTTACTGTAATGCTTTAGTCCTCCTTGAATGCTTTGAATAGCAGTGAGGAACTGAGCAGATCTTGCGTGTCAAATTGTGTTAGTATAATTGTCTAACGGTACATTCTGAATAACAAGAAAATAAATAGACAGACAGACAGACAGACAGACAATCATTTAGATGGAATTGTATAAATCATACATACAACATGATCAAAAAGGTGTAACAGAAGGTGAAATTACATTAAATTCCGGGCTGACAGCGGAGCCAACCAACGCTGTAACCAGTTGATTTAAACTAGTATAAAATATGTACTTATTGAATGAACTGGTCAACCCCAGAATAACTGTGTAAACAACGTAATCATAATTTCACGTGTAGCGTCTGAATTAAGTTGCTGTAATAGATCAGAGATCATCACCTCACAACGCTCTCTCTCTCTCTCTCTCTCTCTCTCTCTAACCACTAACTCCACATACATTCATTCACACAGAAACTTCTAAAAAAAAATTAAAAAAAAACACATAGGCGGCGCCATCAACTAAGGGGTAACCTCACAACCAATCAACGAATTTTCACACGATCATGACGTCATATTAACAACCACAATATACACCATCCCCACAGTCACCACCAAATTAAACACAAAAGACACCGCTAGGTGGCAGGCCTGATCCGTCAAATCAACAAAAATGAGCACCTCGCAGTGTTAAGCGATAGGAACGATTATGCAAATTTATTCAATTCGATAAACTCATCCAGCAACACTTTGGGCCGACAACCTAAAGGAAAGCTTCTTCCAGGCATGCAACTGGCTGGACGTCTGTGGCAGGAACGGGATAACCCTCAATCCTGAGAAATTCGTATTTGGCCAGGAGACGGCCGAGTTCGCTGGATTTGAAATCACACCAGTGTTTAGCCCTGCAAAAAAATCCTTCAGGCAATCATGGCCCTCCCAAAACCACGAAACACCACTGACATCATACATCTTCACCATGACTGAGCGGCTGCTCCCCTTCCGTAACTTCCTCAAGCCGGGTACTCCCTTCCACTGGGATGACCACCTCAGCAAGCTCCTCGAAGAATCTAAGCGAGCGATTGTGGGCGATCGAGATAAAGAGGAGGGTGTCCGGATCATTGACAAAACCAAGCTAACTTGTCTCGCCACGGATTGGTCTAAGGTCGGGATAGGATTTCGGCTCTATCAGAAACACTGTGACTGCCCGAAGACCGAACTGTTCCGCCGCCCAATACGTTGGACGATAACACTCGTTGGCAGCCGCTTCACACACTCTTCTGAATCTCGCTACATTCCACTTGAGGGGGAAGCCATAGCTGTTGCAGATGCCCTGGACAAGGCTCGATACTTCGTCCTAGTATGCAAGGATCTCATCATCGCTGTGGACCACAAGCCATTCCTCAAGCTGTTTGGAGAGTCACTCGATGATATATCTAACACTCGACTCAGAAACATCAAGGAAAAAATCCTGAGATATAAATTCCGCATGACCCATGCACTGGGTGTGAAACACCGAGTCGCCGATTCAATCTCACGTCACCCCACTGGCGAGAACCACCCCGTCAAGATGCACCTAGTAGATGACATCTCTGTCATCATCCATACACATCAACGTGACATTAGTTCATCAGAACTACGCCACACTTTCCTCGTCGGCATTCGCTTCGTCGAGGAACGCCGGGATGACATCGAGCACTCCATTCGTTTCGATGCAACCTCATCCCTGAGCTCGCTGCAGTCCATCACCTGGGACTAGGTTCGCATACAGACCAGCAGTGATGAGAATATGGCCAAGTTAATTAACACCGTTGGAACGGGCATGTCAGAATTCATCCACGAGTCACCAGCACCACTACATGAATATCATAAATTCCGTGATCAACTGTATACTGTTGACGATGTAGCAGTCTATAAAGGTCGCGTCATAATTCCTCCTTCACTCAGACGAGACTGCTTAACAGCCCTACATGCCGCTCACCAGGACATATCATCGATGATCGCGAGGGCCGAGGCATCCGTGTTCTAGCCTGGGATCACCCCTGCAATCACCGCTCTCAGAAATGGCTGCAATCGCAGTCTACCCATTCAAGTGTGTATGCGTTGACTTCTACAATTACAAAGGCGTGAACTACCTGGTAATCATTGACAGGTACTCCAACCGGCCCATCGTCGAGAAGACTTCAGGCGGCTACACCGGGCTAGTTGACAGCCTCCGTAGATCGTTCGTCACCTATGGCATAGCAGATGAACTTTCCTCTGATGGTGGTCCCGAGTGCACAGCTGCCACAACCCGAGAATTCATGAAACAGCCCTAGCCTTCCCTCACAGCAATTGCCGTGCCGAGGTCGGGGTAAAGACCGTGAAGAGACTAATAACACACAATACGGGGCCATGTGGCGAGCTGACACAGACTCCTTCCAGCGGACGATGTTGCAATACCGAAACTGCCCTGACAAAGACACCAAACTCTCCCCAGCGATGTGTGTCTTCGGGACGCCTATCAAAGATTTCATCCCCATCCTTGACAAAAACACGAAAACTGGCGGGAGACCTTGCCCGCGAGGGAGGAGGCGCTCCGGAATCGACACATGAGAGCTGCTGGACGGTGGTCTGAACACATACAAAAGCACTACCACCCCTCATAACTGGAAACCAAATGAGCATCCAAAACCAGACTGGCCTCAACCACCGAATATGGGACAAGACCGGCCAAATAATCGAGGTTCGTCAACATGACCATGACGTGGTGCGAGTCGATGGTTCAAGTAGAGCGACACTTCGCAACAGGAAGTTTCTCCGTCAATACTTTTTACTATTTCTCCGGAATAGTAAAAAGCAGTATAGGAGAAATTTCCACAAAGGAAGGTATAAGGACATGAGGAAATATTTAGCAAAGATAGACTGGAATAACACACTGAAGAATAAGACAGCAACCGAATGCTGGAATATCTTAAATAGTGAAATTAAGTGCATAGTCGATAAATTTGTACCGTTCAAAAAACAAGGGAAACGGTCTAAAAAGAAACACTTATCGAAAGAAGCCATTAGAAAAATTAAGTATAAACAAATGATGTGGAAGTCATATAGATGTACTGGAAATGATGAAGACTACAACATTTATAAAGAAGCACTTAATCAAGCTACAGCTGAAATTAGAAATTCAAAGAGAAGCTATGAAAAAAAATTAGCTAGTAATATAAAACATGACAGTAAGAGTTTTTATGCGTATATTCGAAGCAAACAGAAAGTTCAGGATAAGGTCGGTCCTCTAGAAGATAGTGCTGGAAATACAATATCAGAGGGATTCTTAATGGCAGAAGACCTGAATGAGTATTTTAGTTCAGTGTTTACCAGGGAAGATATTAGTTCACTGCCAGTACCAGAGGCTAAGTTCAAGGGGGCAGATTCAGACTATTTAGGACAGTTAGTTGTAACCTCGGAAATGGTAGCTAAGAAAATAAGGGCTATGAAGGATAATAAATCACCTGGAGTGGACGGGATTCCGCCCAAACTACTATTGGAAATTGTAGAACAAATTAGCGTACCGCTTGCAACAGTTTTCAATTTGTCATTAGAAGAGGGAGTGGTTCCTTTAGAATGGAAAGAGGCAAACATTATACCGTTATTTAAAAAGGTTCGAGAAACAAGTCAGAGAACTATAGACCAGTGAGTTTAACATCAGTGATTTGCAAATTATTAGAAAGACTAATTAAAGATCACATGGTGGATTTTCTTGTTAAACATAACTTGATAAACCCATCTCAACATGGGTTTTTAAAAGCGAGGTCATGCTTAACAAATATGTTATGTTTTTTGGAAGACATCACTAGGTGGGTAGATGAGGGATCACCAGTAGATATCATCTATTTAGATTTTCAAAAAGCTTTCGACAAAGTACCACATCAAAGATTACTCCTTAAGCTAAAGGCCCATGGCATAGGAAATGGTATAATAAACTGGATAGAAAAATGGCTGAATGACAGAAGACAACGTGTAGTAGTTGATGGGGAGGCTTCAAACTGGAAATCGGTATTGAGTGGGGTACCACAGGGATCAGTACTAGGACCTATATTATTCTTAATATATATCAACGATTTGGACGATGATATAACAAGCAAGGTGTTAAAATTTGCGGATGATACAAAAGTGTTTAGAAGGATTAAAAGTGATGGAGACAGACAGCATTTACAAGATGATCTTGATAGGTTGATCAAATGGTCTGAAAAGTGGCAAATGCTGTTCAATTTTGGGAAATGTAAATGCCTCCACACAGGTCATGGGAATGAAGAGGTAAAATATAAAATGGGGGGTACTGTTCTAAGTACTACTGTAAAAGAAAAGGACTTGGGGTTAACCATTAGTGCTGATATGAAGGTTTCAGAGCAGTGCGGAATTGCAGCGTCAAAGGGAAATCAAATCCTTGGATTAATTAGGCGAAATATAGCGTATAAGAAAAAGAATTAATAGTACCGCTGTAAAACAATAGTGAGGCCTCATTTAGAATATTGTATACAAGCATGGAGGCCATATCGCAAGAAGGACATAGATATGCTAGAAAGAGTACAGAGGAGAGCGACTAAAATGATACCAAAT
Source organism: Paraescarpia echinospica (assembly GCA_020002185.1). Classification (NCBI taxonomy): domain Eukaryota; kingdom Metazoa; phylum Annelida; class Polychaeta; order Sabellida; family Siboglinidae; genus Paraescarpia; species Paraescarpia echinospica. The sequence goes on along the minus strand of CM034535.1, from coordinate 25,264,513 downwards.
CTGAGGGATCTTAGTTACGAAATACGCCTAAAAGAATGTGGTTTAACAACACTAGAGACCAGGAGATTGAGAGGAGATCACATAGAAGTGTTTAAAATATTGAATGGTTATGAAAATATTGATAGAAACATTTTTTTCTCAGTTAAGAAAGATAGAAGGACCAGAGGACATGAAGCTACATTAGTAAAGGAGCAGTGTAGATTAGATATAAGAAAGTTCTCATTCTCACAAAGGACTGTAAATGAATGGAACAGATTATCTCCTGATTGTGTTGGTGCTAGTAGCGTGAATATGTTTAAAAATAAAATCGACACACACCTAAAAAAGGCGGGATACATGTAGATAAAAAGTATTGGACTCTCGATAAGCCAAAAGGCTTCCTTGTCCACCTGCCATCCAGAGTAATTTTCTGGATGGCAATCTTGTTAAATCTTGTTAAATACGTTCCAGTACATCCGCTAAGACTCCGACTCAGCATTGAGGATGATTTCAGTAGTCTTATCCGCAAGCCTTACCATGCCCATGCAGTGAGCCTTCCCAAGAGCACACTCATTGAGCCGGCGAAACCGACTACATCACACCCGCACCTGCTACTCCTCAGTCATCTGGAATGCGCACTCCACCAACCACCACGACACGGCCCCTGCTGCCACCCAGCTGCATCGACCCACTTTTGATAAGTCTACCACCCCCTGCATGCCCTGCTCGAGCTACAGGTGGTGCACAGCTTCCTTCGTCGCCTATTGAGTGTCGTCAGTCTGCCAGGCAGTCACAGCTGGTTCCCCGAAGACCGCTGCCTCATCCCTGGCCAACCGCACCAACTGAGGTGATCAACATGCAACAGGGGACTCAGACACAGCCTCCACACCATCCAGCTCCCTCACTTCAACATCAACCGGTCACCCCACCTGCTACACCTGCCGCCGCGACCGGAGACGCCAAACGGACCAGAAGGCGGGGGGTTTGTGGTGAGCTTAACAAAATTTGAACTTGGCCGCGAAAAATATTCGGCGCTGGTTGATGAAAGAAAACTTTGAATGTGAAAGAGATAGTTGTTTTGTGGAAAAATGCCAATTAGCCAATACCCAAATATGGGTCAATATGCGTGTTATATATTGTGCTTTGTCTCCAATGTAAACCGAGTTTTTATGGTCAAGATGTGTTTTGTAGAAGACGCCAGATCACTAATGAAAGGGAGCCTTAATTCATAATATTTAGTACAAAAACAATCACTGGTGTCCACAAGGTTATCTCTAAATTCTGCATCGTGTAAATAGGGGATAGACCCATCGCTATAAAAGCACACCCAAGTAGTGAATATAAGTAGACCTTACCTCCGACTGACCCGCCCCATACTGTCGATACAACAATGCCTACCGTTAGTACAACAAGTTGTACATACATCCTGTTCAGATGAATGTGAATCACAGCGTTAAGTGTAGAATTCTCGAATGATAACGCGCAGCGTAATGCAACGGATGCTAATAATAATAATAATGCTTTGCGAAAAGCGTCTGACCTGACGTTACTTTCTGATTATGACGTCACTACTGCGGCGGTCTGTCAATCATACCGCTAATGTTCATCAAAACATAATATTATGTTGTCGGTGTCCAATCTCCAAGCAGATGCTCTCTTCAGTAGCGAGCTCCCTCCAAGAGTGTTGATGGAAGAAGCTCGCGACAGGAAACGAGTCGCTGTTTCAGAGTGGTTGGTCATATACACGACGTTTTTTTTAAATACAAAGCAGTAGGGGCGTTGTCTCCCAGGCTTTTCACTTGCCCCCAGTTAGGCCATCTTGCCCCCATTCCTGCCCCTTTTTGTGAGGGTATTTAAAAACTACAATGTGCAACATTGTCAATCAATAATCAAAGAGCACTTTCAATGATAAAACTCCGAGGTATGTATCACATAATAGGACACCGATAGATGCGCGGTGGTTTATTCGTAATAAATGTGATATGGCTGTCTAAGCAGCATGCAACACAAAAACCTGCAACCACACTGACAAATACAAGGATTCATTTGGATTAGGTCATAAATATTATTATAACATCATATCACAATAATATCATATTATTAACATTGAAATCCGTGAGATTCATCAGCGGTTCCGCTCGCTTCCCGTGTCGCGCTGTGTCGTGGTGCTGTCTCTGATCTTGACATTGTAAAACGGCGGACGGGGAGATGCTGTTGACATTTGTTTGCCGTCGCGCCGCCGTAACTTCAGCTTTTCAACTTCTCCGCTGTTTCGTCTCGACTCATAATATTGGAATACAGGGAGGTGCTTTTGGAGATTTTCAGCGGAAATCCGGGAGATTTTTCGGAAGACCCGGAGACGCACAAAAACCAGGAGATTTCGCAGGTATAGTATGCTTATATTTAGACACCGAAAACTTACGGACTTATTCATCGAATCTTTCCGGCAGTACAGGATAACCGTTAACATATTTATTCCAGTATTAAAGGGACGTAGTCTGTTCGTCTACCTGGAATTAGCGGGCGTAGAAATTTGTAACAGGAAGTCTGCTGTGTTGACCGTGGGAAAGTTGAACATCAAAGGGTATAGCAGTTAACTCAGCGTGACTTGGCCGTATTGCAAATAAAGCTTGTTTTGAAACTAGATGTTTTGTTTACTTTTGAACATGTACCCGTGGTCGAACCTTAAAATTGCAGCCGTTGTTAGGGCTTACTAAATACAACGTGCACTGTCTCGAGGACAAAGAAGTATGTATATCTAACAAGGCCATCAGTCGATCTTTGCCATCATAACAACCGCTTGCTCGGCGGCAGTGGGAACTCAGACAAAGCACAAGCATCACGCTCGGGTGCACACACGACTACACTAGCTATAGGCGTATGCCTGAAACATTTGCCCCCAGTTAATTGATATCATTGATACTCGCCCAAACATCACGCCCGTAACTATGGGTTTGGGATGGTCCGAACCCCCTTTTTACGAACCCCATTAAAAAACGAACACCACACACCACCGCTCGAACACTCACCCACCTAACTAACATGTTTGGCTATCAATGTTTACTCTACAATATACAGTCAAATCTGCACATAAGTGTGTATTAAGATAATATATTTTGTGGGTTCGGAGTAATCCCAATTTTTTCAAATCCCTCCATATACGAACCCCAACTCTTTATCATCCCCAAAAAAATAGCCCATTCCCCAGATTCTGGCGAATCTCACTTTCGCGAGCGGCGATTTTTTTAACAGGATGAATGAACATAAGAACAAGAAAGTTTTTGTTGACCCAACTATACAGAAAGTTGTCCAACGCAGGCCCGTCACAAGTGTGAGTTCGGAGGGCTCGAAATCCATTTTTACTAACCCTTCCAAAATCACTGGCAGATAGCGAACGCAATGTATGTAAATTAACTGAAGCAAACGAGTAATTCACTTTGCCGGTCGCTTCTGTTCCACCCGTGAGAACAGTGCATACACCCATCCCAACCGCGCACCAATCCAAAGACGAAGCCCTCGGAGTCCCAATATAGAAATATCTGTGTGACCGTATTCTCTCGAGCGACTGAGCGGCATTGCATATTCAAAATAGTTGTACTTCCCGAATATTACATGTAACGTGAGCAAATGTTGGCTGAAACTAAAACGAGCCCAGCGGTCTAGATTGTACGCGACGATATTATTGGCCGACCTTAACTTCGGCGTTTCGCAAGGCGATGACCTGCCATGGTGTACTGGGACTGGTGTAATCCGCAGCGCCCCTGGCGCGCGAGGTTGTGTTCTTCTGATTCCGGATGCATTTATGTTAATATTGTCGTTGTTCGCCCGGTGAACCGCACGACTCCCGGTCTCCTTTGTTTAAGCTCAACCGACGTCTAATATATTAAACCAGCAAGGTTGTGTCATCGTGAATCCAGTCTCTGAAATCATAACGGCGCTGATCAAAAATGTTCCTGGTAACTTTCACTCATTTAACTATGCTATAGCTTACACCCATATGTGGAGCAAGAAACAGTGATGACCATTCAATTTATCCACTAAAAAAGGTAAATTATATCAATAAAAATAGTTATGTTTTGTTAAATGTATTGCCAATTAGTAGATCAGACGTCACAGGTAGATGGCAACGAATGAACACAGAAAGAGAAGGCAGGCAGGCAGGCAGGCAGGCAGGCAGGCAGGCAGGCAGGCAGGCAGGCAGGCAGGCAGGCAGGCAGGCAGGCAGGCAGGCAGGCAGGCAGGCAGGCAGGCAGGCAGGCAGGCAGGCAGGCAGGCAGGCAGGCAGGCAGGCAGGCAGGCAGGCAGGCAGGCAGGCAGGCAGGCGGGCAGGCAGGCAGGCAGGCAGGCAGGCAGGCAGGCAGGCAGGCAGGCAGGCAGGCAGGCAGGCAGGCAGGCAGGCAGGCAGGCAGGCAGGCGGGCGGGCAGGCAGGCAGGCAGGCAGGCAGGCAGGCAGGCAGGCAGGCAGGCAGGCAGGCAGGCAGGCAGGCAGGCAGGCAGGCAGGCAGGCAGGCAGGCGAGCAGGCAGGCAGGCAGGCAGGCAGGCAGGCAGGCAGGCAGGCAGGCAGGCAGGCAGGCAGGCAGGCAGGCAGGCAGGCAGGCAGGCAGGCAGGCAGGCAGCAGGCAGGCAGGCAGGCAGGCAGGCAGGCAGGCAGGCAGGCAGGCAGGCAGGCAGGCAGGCAGGCAGGCAGGCAGGCAGGCAGGCAGGCAGGCAGGCAGGCAGGCAGGCAGGCAGGCAGGCAGGCAGGCAGGCAGGCAGGCAGGCAGGCAGGCAGGCAGGCAGGCAGGCAGAAGTTCTTTATTTAGACCCATATACGTAACATTCAACAAGTGAATATGTAAAAGCACACATATAGTTATCACATGGTATACAAATTATCATATGTGGAGACTCTCTAAGGCTAAAAAAAGCCGCTCTCATGGGAGCCACCAGTTATATTGATGACAAATCCTGGTGTATAACAAATTGTAGCATAAATCGGTTAACAGAGTAAGTCAGACAAAGCTTTGAACATGACATTATACATGATTTTGGACGATTGGCTATTCATCCAAAGAGGTACACATAAGGACAAATGTAACAAGTTCGTAATGTGTACATACTGGTAAATAAGTCTGCAAAATAATGATGTTTAACATACATTGCAAACCCGTGTAAGCTGTGAGTGTAAATTTTACTTGTTATTAAATCAGGTGTATTATTGATAGTATGCGGCAAGGTGTATCTGAGACTGTGTTTCGCAAATTCGTGTTGTACCCTGATTGTATGTATATTGTATTGTCCACGTGTGGTGACAGACAGTATTTATTTTGACCATCATAAGTACATAAACTACAATATAAAATTCATTGTAAGGTCAGGGAGGCTCCCATTAAGACAATAATATGCCGCTATCATGGGAGCCACTTCACTGATGTAACATAATTATATGATTATCACGTGATCAACTATATATGCATACATATATGTGTGTAAACATAGTATGTTTAATATAGTATATTATAGTATAGTATAATACATAAATTAGTTTAAACAAATGCAAAGTCATGTCTAGTTTAAGAATGACAGATGTAACAGATGTCAGATGTTGAAATTGTGAATGTTGTTGTTCTGATGAAGCGGCAAATTTTGAAGGTAAACAGGAAGTTTGTTATACACGAATTTATCTGGTAATATCTTATGATACTGGATATCGAAAGCTTTGGAAAGGTCCAGATAAATATTTACAGGAATTTCTATCGATGTGTGTCATTATGCTATCGGTTAATTCAAGGGCAGCTAATTCCGCGACATGTTCCTTTCTAAATCCATATTGGTTTTCAAACAAGAGACTTTGCGTTTTGAAAAATGAATCTAGCTTGTTGTAAATTATCTTTTCAACTACTTTTCATATAACTGGTGTCAAGAACCGCCAGGTGAAACGGCCTTGCTAATAATTATCCGGGTTCTAAGATATATCAGAAGGGAAGTAGATATATACAATTAAAGAATTATCCACATTTATTTACCCATCTTCCAAACAACAAAACAAAATACAGCGATTCTTCAAGGAAGACACGCCAGCCTCCCTAACCTCTTATCATACAAAGTCTTACATACATACATCCCTATCATAACATTTGATAGGTACACAAGGATTGACCAGTTCTTCAATCCTATGCTATTTCATCAAAATATTTTACAACATAATCGCCATATAGGCACACAAGTTCAGCACCCTATGGCACTCGCAATGTAGATATGCGAGAACATAATGTTTATAAGGAAGGATTGGGTGTTGGAAGGTAGAGTGTCTGCAGAAGGAGATAGCTAAGTTGACAGATATTGTGAAGGGAATGGAGATGGGAATTAGTAAGGAGACAGGTCGAATGGAGAGAGACGACAGGGAGAGAGGTGGGAATACTGCAAGACTGTAGGAGAATAGCAGTGGCAAAAAGACTGAGGAAAGAAGATTGAGAGGAGGGAAGGTGATTGGAGGGGAAGAAATTGGAAAATCGACGACAGAAAACGTGACAAGCGTGAAGGTGACAGGGGAGAAAGTGACCGTAGAGAAGGAGGGAGGGAAGATGGGACGGGAGAGGAGAGAAGAAAATGAGATGGGAGGAAAGATGAAGGGACGAAAGGAAGTGAGAGCAAATGTGAAAGAAGAGAAGTCGATGAAAGGGACGATGACAGGAGGAAAGGTGACAAGAGAAAAAGCGACAGGAAAGAATGGATCGGAAGAGAATGTGACAGGAGAGAAGACGGCAGGGGGAAAAGACAACAACCAGACAGATGCAAACCAAAGAAGGAGTTACTCTGAGGCAGTGATTGAAGGGGCAATGAGGAAAGAGAGGGTGTTTATGGGCGACTCCATCATGAAAAAGACGGACAAGACACTGAGCGAGGGGAAGGACGTCGTTGTTTGTCTACCGGGGGCTAGGATAGAACATATGACTGACAGGGTAGAGAAAGTATTAGGACATGGCAAGGGAGGGTCTATACTAGTACATGTAGGAACAAATAATGCAGACAGGGAGGGAACAACTGGGATAGTACAGAAGTATAGGCAGTTAGTGAGGAAGCTAACGACCACAAGAGAACAGATAATTTTGTCAGGAATGTTGCCAGTAATGGGAGGAAGGGGGGGTAACGTATAGAAACTGCAAGAGGATGGCGATCAACGCACTAGTTGAGCAGATGTGTGAAGAAGAGGGGGGGTGGGATTCACAGATTTATTGGGATACTTTGTTGAGAGGGAAGATATGTACATGAGAGATGGCCTCCATCTTAGTGGAAAGGGGGCCTCATTTAGAATATTGTATACAAGCGTGGACGCCGTATCGCAGGAAGGACATATATATGCTAGAAAGAATAGAGAGGAGAGCGACTAAAATGATACCAAAACTGAGGGATTTTAGTTATGAAATTCGCCTAAAAGAATGTGGTTTAACAATACTAGAGACCAGGAGATTGAGGGGAGATCACACAGAAGTGTTTAAAATAATGAATGGTTATGAAAATATTGATAGAAATATTTGTTTCGCAGTTAAGAAAGATAGAAGGACTAGAGGACAAGTTACATTAGCAAAGGAGCAGTGTAGATTAGATATAAGAAAGTTCTCATTTTCACAAAAGACTGTAAATGAATGGGACAGATTATCTGGTGATTGTGTGGGAGCTAGTAGCGTGAATATGTTTAAAAATAAAATCGACACATACCTGAGAAGGGCGGGATACACACAGACAAAAGGGTTGGACCCTCGATAAGCCAAAGGGCTTCCTTGTCCATTTGCCATCTAGAGTTAATTTTCTGGGTGGCAATCTTGTTAAATCTTGTTAAATAATGAACGATAACACATTTCGTCATCACCGTCAAATTGAGGATAACTTGTCCCTCAGCAGTCGAGCGAAGTAATTCTCACTCGGTTCATCGGGAATTCCCTCTTCGGGTGTGATTTTTCCTTTGTCGCGTAAGCGGTCTACTCTCGCACTGTTGTTACACGAGGTGTTCCTCGGCGTCTACCGCCCTCGTGTGTACTTTGTCAGACTTCACCCCGCCCCGACACTCCGGTATTTCTTCTACTCTATATATGCATTATATTATATCATTGGGTTTAAAGACTTCGTGTTGCCAACCGCATCGTAATGGTTTCTCTCCACAGAAGAGACCAGATTACATGTCTTTGCTCTGTCGGGTTCTGGACCCGTCTGTTCTATCCTCCCCTCAAACTTCAGTACCTCCACCCTATACCTAGCATCAGTCATGTGATCCCTGCTGATGCTGACGTCATTGTAACAATTTCAACACCATCCAATAGGTGATACTATAAATCAACAAGTATAAAATCGTCATTATAACGACAGCACTATACGCCGTAATATTATTCCATTTAAACTTATGTCCGTATCACCATAATCTATTCATATGGAACGGCCAATCATGTTATAAATATTACACGTTGTATTCGACAATCCTCCCTGTCTACCCTAACTATAATGATATTAGCCCGGTTCTTTAAAATCTGACCTTAGGCCACCACTCCAGTTCCTTCACAGTATTGCATAACCACTGGACAGCCATCAATGGCCTACAGGGCAGTAGATAGTAAGACATGTACGATCTCAAAAGCCTACTTATAAAAAAGAATTTAATGACCCCTAATCGTTTTCGAGCACACCGCTGAGTCAGCAAAAATGCGAGACTAATCCTATGCATAAAAAAAGATCAAAGGCTTTGTGGTTGACACTAATGAGTTTGGGAAACCTACTTATAAAAAACGTGATTGATGAGCGATGTAATTTGATACTAATTGGATGATTGACAGTACACTAGAGAGATGCCACCTAGCGGTGAGTGCAGAGAGTATTTTAGTCCTAGCGATCAACGCCGTACCTAGAGCGCGCTGACGTAAGCAATAATGCGTTTATCGCGCTAACCACGCTAAAACCATGGAACATTCGTACTTTTAACGTAGTCCTCAACGCTGACGTAATGCGTTTGTAGATTCGAGAGGCCACCTAGCGGTGAGATATAACCGGGGCAAAACCCTGGATAATCTTAGGGATCGAAAGGTTTGAACCCTAGTCGCAACTTTTTATTAGTGTCGGTGGTATATAAGCGGTGGCGGTAGCGGGTGATCGGTAGTCGGTACGATGTCGTCGCCTATAAGGTTTGGTGGATCGCGGTCGTTCTTGTCGAATATGTATATGCGTCGACTGTCGGCGTTCGGTCGAGGCTTTCGATCCGTCGAGCACGCCTATCAGTATAGGAAAGCGATATTCTACGAGGACGTGGAATGCGCCGAAATAATCAAAAGTTCGCGAAGCTCTTACGCAGCGAAACGACGCAGTTACGACATTCGACTAAAGAGAATGAGAAACAAATGGACCGACATTAGGGTGAAATGTATGAAGATGTTGTTGAAGAGGAAGTTTGACGGATCGAGCGATTTGAAGGCTGCACTGTTGGCGACCGGGGACGTCGAATTGGTGGAATGGGTAGCGAGTAAGGAGGGTTTCTGGGGTAGCGGAATTGCGGGCGATCCGGGGAAGAACACGCTCGGTAAACTGTTGATGGAGTTGCGCGATGAGTATAAAAACGCGTAAAAAAGTATTCGTCGTTCAGTCGTGAAAAATGAACGGACCGTCGTTGAAGCATCCTTTTACGTGTATAGTAGCCGGTCCTACGGGATGCGGTAAGACGACGTTCGTCGAGCGTTTGATACGTTACGACACTATGATCGATCCGCCGCCGGAGAAAATCCTGTGGTGTTACGGACAGTGGCAGAGCGGCTACGCGTCTATGTCTTCGAAAATAGAGTTCGTAGACGGCCTGCCGGATCCGAAACGTTTAGACGGTAAAGCGAGAACGCTTCTAGTACTCGACGACCTCATGGAGGAGACCGATAGCCGGGTGACGGTACTATTTACTAAAAAAAGTCATCATTGTAATACGTCGGTCGTACAATTACGTCAGAACATGTTTCCGAAAGGGAAAGAAAACCGTACAATCAGCCTGAACGCTCAATACATAGTGCTATTCAAGAGTCCTCGAGACGCGGGTCAAGTAGGTCACCTAGCGAAACAGATGTACCCGGGAAAGGTCAACTACATGATAGAGGCTTTCAAAGACGCGACGTCGTCGGCGTACGGGTATCTATTCGTGGATCTGAAACAGGAAACGGAAGAGGACATGCGTTTGCGTACGTGCATATTTCCGGACGATCGCCTTCAGTACGTGTACGTACGGAAGGGTGGCGGCGGTGGTGGTGGTGGCGTCGGCGGACTATAAGAAGAGAGGGACGACGGGGCGTACGTTTATTAGTCGCTATGACGGGGCGCGTGACGGGAGCGAAGAGACGACCGAAGGTGGCGGGACCGACGAATCAAATAAAGAGACACATCGTCGCCCTGCAGCTGTTGGAGAGACATAGGCGGAACATCGCTCTGCGAAAAGCGCTACTCGCCCACGCGGACACCGGTCTCATTTGTAGTCTGTGCGATTGCGCGTACAACATTCTGAAAGGGAACGTGAAGTTGTCGCCGAAACAGAAACGCGTATTGTCGAAATACCGGGATCACCTGCGTAAACTCGTCGACAAACACGTGACGCGTAAGCAGAAGCGTGTCATCTTGCAAAAGGGTGCGGGTGGTTTTTTGACGGCCCTGCTAGCGCCGTTAGCGAGTACCGTTATCTTGCCGCTGCTCAGACAGGTGTTCGGCGGTGGCGCCGGCGGTAATTGATGCAGTACGCGAAGAAGATGGCGTTGGTCGATCCACGATTGGTGGAAAGCCTCCTGCCACGCGTCGATCAGTCGTCGAGCACGCCTCGATCACGTGTGCTGAGTAGTCTTGACAGCGACATGAAGGACATTCTAGAACGTTCGGATTTATCGGAACGAGAAAAGGTAGCGTCGTACAATCAACTGCTGAGTCGGTACAATACGATAGAGGCGGCTCGAGCGGCGCAACCGGTACGCGTGTCGGTGGTGAACAGCGGCGAGACACCCGCGGTACCGGTGGCGCCAGCAGCGGCGGCGGCGGCACCATCGTCGGAGACGATAGAGCGCGAAATCGTAGCCAGCATGCCGAAAACGTTGAAAGAGAAGACGAGACTGCTGATCGAAAAAATGAAAGCCGATCCGTTGTCTCGATGGAACGATCGCGGTGAATTCGTGTACGACGGTAAAGCGATCGCGGGGAGTAATATGGTCGATCTAGTAAACGATCTCATGCGAACGAGATCGAAGACGACGGCACCCGTAGGATGGCGGGAGTTCGGATTGCACATGAAGGATATGAATATCCCTATGGAATTCGTAGGCAACCCGCGCTATCGTTCGTACGTCGAGCGACGACGGACGCAGCTACTAGAAGAGAGGATGACGAGACCGTCGACGTCTAGTTCATCAGCAGCGCTGACTGAGCGGAGACGTCGTACTCGGATGCGAGGCGAACCTAAACGCAGATCCGCTTCGTTGGGCGTCACGGCGTGGGATACGTTGTCGTGATGACGTCACGACGCGCGATCATCATCGTCGTCGGTTTCATCATCGCGCTTATCGCGTTCTGTATCATCGTATCATCATCGTCGTCGTCGTCGTCGTCATGGTGTCCGGGTGGAGTCGTCGTCCAAAACGAAAGCCTCGACAGCAACGAAACGTCGACGAGGACGACGACGACGAGCTGAATAACGCGTACTTCGATCCGAAACGGGTGGGGAGTTACGGAGGCGTCGACGCGTTCCACCGGGCGTCGAAGCTCCGACGTCCGGCCGTCGAGAGGTGGCTAGCGTCGCAGGACGCCTATACCCTACACAAACCGGTTAGACGTCATTTCAAACGACGTCGCGTCATCGTGGGCGGTCGAAACCAGCAGTGGCAAGCCGATCTGGTCGACTTGACTAGACTGAAAACGCACAACGACGGTATAACATTCCTATTGACGGTGATCGATGTGTTTTCGAAGCGGGCGTGGTGCGTTCCGTTGAAGAATAAGTCCGGAGCGTCGCTCGTCGCGGCCTTCGAGCGCCTGCTGAACGACGACGACGAGACGCCGCACACGCTGCAGACCGATAAGGGGAGCGAGTTTTTGAACCGACCCCTGCAAACGTTGCTAAAGAGTCGCGGCGTTCATCATTTCGTGACGCATAACGAGGAGACCAAAGCGAGCGTCGTGGAACGGTTTAATCGAACTTTGAAGACGCGTATGTGGCGCTATTTTACGAAACACGAAACGCTGCGCTACGTAGAGGCGTTACCGGATTTCGTGCGATCGTACAACAACGCCTACCACCGAAGCATCGGTAGGACGCCGGCGAGTGTCGACGCGACGAATCAGGAGGCCGTATGGCAACGACTGTACGGGGGTGGCGACGACGTCGAACGACGACGAAAACCGAAACTACGCGTGGGAGATCGCGTACGTATCAGCAAGACGAGGGGTCATTTCAAAAAAGGATACATGGCTAACTGGAGCGAGGAGCTGTTCACCGTCGTAGAGGTGCACCCGTCCGAACCGCCCGTTTATCGCCTCAAGGACGACGCCGAGACGCCGATAGAGGGCACCTTCTACGAACCGGAACTACAACGCGTAGTCGTTCCGAAAGACAAACTATATCGCGTGGAGGCGGTTCTTCGGCGTCGTCGGCGTCGTGGCGGCGGTTCGGAGGCGCTCGTAAAATGGAGCGGATATCCGGCCTCATTCAACAGCTGGATCGACGCCGAGTCGCTCGTGGACCTATGATGATGAATCGTTGGACGCGTCACACCGGCTGCTGGCGACTGCACGAGGCGGGACTATGCAACGGATCTTCGTTCTTACCGTATAAAGGTCCCTGTTGCATCGACAGGGCGCAGTGGCGCGACGATGTGCGACGACGACGAAACTACCTCGAGTGGCGAGCGTCGAACGAACGCCGACGAATCGTCCGTCGTCGACGACGAGCGCAACGCGGACTCCATCGACGCTACAACAGCAACCGCCGAACCCGTTCCATGGCGAATCTGCGGCAACGAATGCCCTAAGGCCGAAATCGTGTTCCTATGTCAGGTCGTCGTCCTGTACTTCGTCATCGCCGTTAGTATATACAATCTGACGAAAGGTCAAGGTGACTCCAACCTGTGGACGGCGCTGTTGAGCAGCTGTCTCGGTTACCTGCTCCCGAGTCCGTCTATGAGTGGCGGCGAACGTCGACAACGCGATGGCGGTCTCGTCTGACTTTTACCTGACGCTGCCGAGCAACGCGTCTATGAAACGTCACCCCGAAAATACGTTGACGCAATACGTCACGACGTTGCCGCGACGTTTCGACCTGTCGGGGGAGTGGGAATGTGGCGCCGTGTCGGTACAGTATCCGCACACGTGGTACAACGTGAGAAAGAAGGACGCCTACTTCTATCTGACTTGCGCGGCGGGCGAACGGGGCGTTTACACGCAGATAGACGAAGAAGGCACGACCGTGCTGATATATCGTCAGACGACGATTCCTCACGGTTTCTACAACAACGTTTATACGTTGTGCAACAGGATCAACGAGGCGCTAGAGAAGTTACACACCAGGAAGGTCAAGGTCGTGCTAGAATACTGCGCCGTCTCTAACCGCTTTACGCTACGTATGTCGGCGGGTGTCGAATTTATCATACCTCATACGAGCCGTCTGAGGCACGTGCTAGGTTTCCATAGCAACACGATCATGAGTTCGTCCGCGTACGGTCCCGCGCCGGCGACGAGGCCCATCATCAGCACGTCGCCCGCCGCGTACACGTTCGAGTACGAAGGTCGCGATGCGGTGACCATGTCGGCGGGCATCGAGAGTCTGTACGTGTACACGGATCTCGTGGAACCGCGCGTCGTCGGTGACGTGTTCGCGCCGCTGCTTCGAAACATCGCCGTCCGCGGTGAGAACGGTGACGTCGTTTCGGAATCGTTCGTTCGCGTGCAATACGTTAAGCTGATGCGGAATCAATTCGACGAGGTCGAAGTCGATATAAGAGACGATCACGGCCAACCGATACCATTCGAGCAGGGGAAGGTGGTGACGACGCTTCACTTCAGACGTTGTAAATCGAAATTGTTTTAACATGTCGTCGAAGAACCCGTACGTGGACTACTACGTTCGTCAGGTCGGCGGACAGCTGCCGGTCTTCGTCGGCGCTCGGGGTCAACGAGGTCACGGTCTGGGTAATCTCTTCGGGAGTCTGTTTCGAAGCGCCATGCCGCTTATCAAGAGGGGCGCGATGGCGTTGGGAAAACGGGCGCTCAACACCGGCATGCACGTGGCGCGCGACGTCGTCGCCGGCGGCAATCTGAAACAGTCGCTAAAAAGGCGCGCGAAGGAGGCCGGCGCCGATCTTCTCGACGGCCTATTGAATCCGCAGGCGGCGCCAAAGAAGAAGAAGAAAAAGAAACAAACGCAGCAGCAGCGCCGTCCCCGCGTCGGCGTAAAGAGAGCGCGCTTAGCGGCGACGACCGTCAGTAGACGGAAAAGAGCGCGTCGAACGGACATATTCGACGAGTAACGACGATGGAGCGCGCACTCGAGAACGGCGGTCAGTGGACCGTCTACCAGTCGCCGTACTTTCGAGTGCGCGTCGTAGTGGTGGTGATGGCGCCGCCGCGCGGAGGAGATCCGATCCTGCATACGCTATTAAGTCAACTCGACGTAAGAAAAACCGCCGCGGCGGCGGCGGCGGCGGCATAAAGAGAGCGCGGCTAGCGGCGACGGTCGTCAGTAGGCGGAAGACGTCGAACGGACGACAACGATGGCGTTCGTGAACGGCTCGACGTGCGAGGGCGTGAAGGCCGAACTGGAGCTGTTCAGCGGACCGGTGACGCAGACGAGCATCGAGAGTAGTCATTGGACCGTCTACCAGCCGCTGACGACTCTCGACGCCGGCGGCCCTATCGAGTTCCTCGTGCCGGGTTCGGGCGAAGACTATACGGACCTGGCGAGCATTCAACTGTACGTGCGCTTCAAAGTGACGCAGGGGGACGGTACCGATCTGGCGGCCGCGGCCGCGGTGGCGCCGGTCAACAATTTCCTGCATTCGATGATCAGTCAAATCGACGTGTCGCTGAACAACACCCTCGTGACGCCGTCGACCAATACGTACGCGTACCGGGCCTACCTCGAGACGTTGCTAAGTTACGGTAGCGACGCGAAACGTTCGCATCTCACGGCGTCGTTGTGGTACAAAGACACCGCCGGACGGATGGACACGCTCGGCAACGCCAACGTCGGTTTCGAGTCGCGACGCGTCGCGACGGCCGATAGCCACGAGGTGGAGATGATGGGACGCCTGCACGTCGACGCGTTTATGCTAAACAAACACCTACCGAACGGCGTCGACACGAAAGTGCGCATAGTGCGCTCGAAGGACGCCTTCTCGCTGATGGGCGCGCAAGTCGTACCGGGGTGGCGCGTCGTGCTGCAGGCGATTCGACTGCACGTGCGAAAAGTGAAGTTGAACCCGGCCGTCCAGATGGGACATATCAAAGCGTGGGCGTTGGGAACGGCTAAGTTTCCGATGCGTCGCGTCGACTGCAAATCGTTCTCGATAACGGCGGGCGCGCTATCGCACACGCACGAGAACCTGTACATGGGCGCGATTCCGAAACGCCTCTTCCTGATGATGATCGACAACGTCGCCTACAACGGCGACTACACTAGAAATCCGTTCGACGCGCGTCACAACGACATAAACTTCCTGTCGCTCGTCGTCGACGGACGTCAGGTGCCGAGCAAGCCGCTGCAGCCGGACTTCCCGCACAACCGGTACGTGCGCAGCTACATGAATCTCTTCGAGGCGACCGGAAAGGCGTTCGAGGACGAGGGGAACGACGTATCGCGCACGGACTTCGGCGCCGGCTACAGCATCTTCGGTTTCGACCTGACCCCCGACTGTTGCGACGGCGATCATTTCAACGTCGTGCGTCAGGGGTGCGTGGGCGTCGATATGCATTTCGAGACGCCGCTAGCGCGTCCGGTGAACGTCGTCGTGTACGCGGAATTCGAGACGGTGATGGAAATCGACCGGAACCGGAACGTCATTTACGACTGGTAACTATGGATATGTTTCAACTGATGCGTCGTCTGGAACTCGATACGTACGCTAAACGTATCGTCGTCGGCGTCGTGCCTAAAGACGCGCTACTTACCGCCGCCGGCGCCACCACCTACCCGACGGCCTTCGTGTGCAACACCGACGACGGCGGCGAACCGGGACAGCACTGGGTGGCCGTCTACGTCGGCGCCGACCGACGAGGCGAGTACTTCGATTCGTACGGTCTGCCGCCGCTGCACGCCGACTTCCGCGCCTTCCTGCGCCGCCACTGCGGCGACGCGTGGACGTACAACGACAAGCGCCTGCAGAGCGTCATCTCTAACGTGTGCGGACAATATTGCGTCGCCTACCTTCTCCTCCGATGTCGCGGGATGCCGTTGACGACGTTCCAGAGCCTATTCGGCACCGATAGGGTGAACAATGACTGTCTCGTACACGATTTATTAAAACCTCATTAACCACCGCTTGTAGTAGAAATAAAAACGAACAAATGATGTATACAATTGTTGGTGTTTATTATTACCCACACATACATACATACATACAGAAACTACCCCTAGGGGGGTGGTGGGGGTTAGGTTAGTAGTAGACGAGTTAGACGAGTTTACGAGTTAGACGAGTATCGGCGCCGTAGTGACGCCGTCGTCGAGCACGCGGCGTTTAGCGTAGAAGTAGCTCAACGCCGCGCGCTCTTGAACGTACGTCAACACGGACGAGTCTTTCACTTGGAAACCGCGGTTCCAGCCGACGCCGTTGCGACGGTCGCGCAGTACGGCGAGGAAGGTGTGCTCGTCGATGTCGGCGTTCTGTCGCTTGCTCAGTCCCTTCGTGCTGTACTTCGGACCGGCGACGCCGCCGAAGCAGTAGTAGGTTTTGCTGCACAGCGCCACGATTCCGTCGCCGCGCCACTCTTCTTTGAAGAGACCCGGCGTTCGACGATCGAACAGGCGTCGGCGCGCGCAGCAGGCCGCCGCGCGCCGTCCCACGCTAGTCCGGCGACGCGCCGTCGTACGTAGGCGTCCACGTGCGCGTCGCAGCATTCGGCCGGAAACCAGAGCGAACGATTCCGGAAGTAGTGTTCGCGACGTTCTTCCGGTACGAGCGCGTCGACGTCACGTCCGGCTAGGGCTATGTACGCCGAGTCGGTGTCCATAGCGCAGTACTGGAAGAGCGGACGGGGAATGTAGGCGTCGACGAAATCGTAATAAAATTCCAGCATTCTCAATTTTGCGTACTGCAATACGAAATAGCCGATATGTATCGGCAGGCCGTAGACGATTTTACGCTTATTCAGCGCCACCTCGTACAGCGCGTCGTCGACGACGACGTCCAGTTGCCGGAAGCGCCGATTGTTGACGAGCATCGACGCGCCGACCGGCGTCGCGTACTTGATTTCCCGGTGCCGATCGACGCGCGTAATCGTTTTCCCGTAGGAACTGTTCCCGAGAAGTTTAAATGTATCGGCGATGATCGATTTGTCGGGATCGATATCGCCCTCGCGGCGCGCCGTCGAAACCGCGTCGCCGAAGCGGCGAAAGCACGCTATCGGCGCGTACTCGACGATCTGGTAGACGCGCTCGACGACGAGCCCGTGCGCCAGATACCAGCGTAGGAGCGGCGTCGCGAGCAAGATCGCCGCGCCGAAGTAGCTACCGACGAGCGTGCGTTGAGGTCGCGTGAGGAGATCGTGCGACTCGGCGTAGTCGCGCATGAACGGGCTGAGATCGTCGCGCACGATATCGACGTTCTTGAATACCGGCTGCATCTCGGCGAACTTGTCGCGCAGCGCTTCCGGTACGGCGATATCGCACTGCACGAGGCCGAACAGAGAGCCGTCGCGCACCGCCTCCAGTATCGTCGAGAGCGTAATGGCGGCGGTCGGTTGCCATCGTGACGCGTCGGGCGGCGTCGGCACCGCCGGCGGTTGCACGGCGTGCCACTGGCACTCCCACATTTCGACGACTTCGTCGACGAAACGGCGCAGGTAGGCGGTCACGGCGATCGTCGCGGCGTACAGCGTCGTCATCGGTTGACCGTTGACGGCGTTCGTCGTCACGTGCGCCTGACACGTCGGGCAGCCGTGAAAATAGCAGCCGTGAAATTGATACGCCGTTCGCGTGGCGGCGCACCAGCCGTCGACTCGGTGCTTTCCGATGCGCTTCTCGCGTCCGTTCAACTGGTGACGTATACGCGCGCCGGTTTCCGCCTCCACGCGCGTCAACCACTCCACGGCCATACGACCGTAGCGGTGCACGCGTTCCGCTCGAAAGGCGTTCTCAGCGCGTCGGCGCGTGTACCAGCCCGTCGGCATCTCCTGCATTATCGCCCATAGATAGAGGCCGTTTGCGTCGAAGCCTACTATCGATCGGCACGGCGCGCCGCCGTCGCCACGAATCGACGTCACGTCGGCCTCGTGGTGGCGCGCGAAGATGATCGACGGGCCGCCGACGATCTGCGCCTGCAGCAGACGGTGCAGATCTTTGTTCGGCTCGTTGAAGAGCGAGAAATGGATCGACTTCGGCAGGTCGTTGAACAGGTACAACAACGTCAACCCCGGTACGCTGATGGCGTCCTTGAACATGTCGATACGTCGGCGCCGATAGAAGGCGAACTGGCGATCGACGGCCTCGAGAAACGGCGCCACGTCACGATTGTTATACCACACAAGAAAATCGCGCATCGACGTCATGCCCTCGTCGCGCCACGCCGTCGCGCAAATCTCGTACGCCTCCGCGGAGATTCCCTCGCGTTTCAGCTGGCTGTAGAAAGCTTCGCGCGACGGCAGGGCGGTTTCGTCCAGACGCGACAACGCGTCGATGTGCTCGTACGGGAAGTAGCCCTTCGTTGCCGAGCAACCGTACGCTTTCAGAAAGCGATCGTAGCTAACGCCGGGCGCGAGGTAATTCGTTATGTCCAGGAACTTCAACGTCGTCGTCGACAGGCACATGTAATTGTTCTGACGTTTAATGGTAAACGCCGACGACGTGTGCTGCGCGTCGTCGGTTATGAGCAGGGGGGTCAAGTACTTTTTGACGACGTTCAAGTCGTACTTACCCGAATTGAATCCCAATACGGGCATTTGTCGAAGGTACGTCCACAGCCGGTCGGCGAGAGTGGCGTACGGTGACGCGTCGGCGTCGTCGTCGTCTTTGCATCGTCGCCGCCAGTCGGCGTCGAGCGCGTCGAGCGCCTCGAAGGTCGCGTCGTAGCGGGGACGTAGAATCGCGCACGCCGCCGCGCTCACCGCTTCCAGGTCGTCGATGAGGCGACGCGCGAGTTCCGACGAATCGCCGGTCGTGACGTAACAGCGCGCCGCTTCGTGACCGGGCACGTTCGACGCGACGCTCACGCTGAGCAGTTCGTGTCGCGCTATCCAGCGGCATTTGTCGCTATTCGTCGGCAGATCGTTATCGGCGAAATAGCACTCGAAATCGAACGTCGCGCGGTACGGGTAGTAGCGCAGGTCGTCGTCGCCGACGTCGATGCCTTCGTCGTCGAGCCGCTCGAATACGGACGCCGTCGGTCGGTAGACGCCGCCGGGGAACACGTGACGAACGCCGCCTTCGCACGTCGCTTCGTGACGTCGTAAATCGCGCGCGATCCGCCAGAGGACGCTGCCGCATTTCCCGCACTTGTACGTTTTCGTGTACGCGCGCCGATCGCTTATGTACGAGAAGTGCGACTCGTACAGGTTGACGTTCAGCGTCGTGGGGTGCGCTTCGAGCGATCGACGGACTAGTTCGGCGACGTCGTTCGTCAGTCGACGATAGACGACGACGTTGATGCCGAAAACCGTCTCCACGCGATCCAGTTCGTTCAGGCGCACGCCGCCACCGTTCGAGGTCGTCGCCGTGTCGCGACGATACCGCGCGTGCAGACGTTTAGCGTCTTTCGTTAAACGGTTCGTATGACGGATACTTTGGCCTCGTCGGTGACCTTGCAGGTGAAGGGCGATGCATCGGAAGAGACACAGATGGTCGTCGTAGGGCGCGCCTCGAACATCGTTCGTCAACGACACGATGGACCTGTTGAGGCGCACGTAGGCGGGAAGCGTCGTCACGCCAACGCAGCCGATAGGATGATTGATGATGACGTTCACGAAGTAGGTGGTGTTAGTTACGAGCTCGACGATCCATCCCGAGTCGTGACGCTGCGCGATGGCGTACTGCAGTACGTCGGTAGTGCGCACGGCGTCGAGGAATCGTTCGAATGAACGGCTATCGGTAACTAGGGCGGGTGTTTCGAGGAGGCGTCCGCAACAGTTACACGAAGAATGAAAATATCGGTACCGACCCGACACCTTGTGGCGTAATACAAAACCATAACTAACGTTAATTTTAAACGCGTTCTTTTGCGCGCGAAACATTTCCCTCAGACGCGGTTAGAGTACGCGCGTACTCGTACAGGCGTTCATACGATAGTTGTAACGCGACTGTATGACGCCGCGCGCCACCGACGTCTCTATGCTACGCCGGTGCTCGTCTACGACACGCTGTAGATCGTCGGGCGACGGCGGCGCACTAGCGGCGGCCTCCACTTATTCACTAGGTGGCGAACGGCCACACTGCAGTCTCAGATGTCGTAGCATAGCGTAACGCGTTGTGTATAGCTTGCCACATTTTGGACATTCTCGACCTTTTACGCATAGCGCTTCGTCGCCGCACATTTTCGAACTCTTTACGTGTCGTTCTAACATCGACTGCGTCGCGAAATAGCGCCCACATTTCGGACATTGCCATCTTGATGGTGGTGGCATTCTCTCTAATGATATTTTTCGAGCGTCGCTATTTATAACGGCGACGGTGACGGTGGTGGTGGTGGTGGTGGTGGTGGTAAGTACACCCTAGCGGGAAGAATGTTCTAACTGTGTGGTGGTTTTTCTAACTAGTGTTTCTAACCCTAGCGGTGGAACTGATCCTAGCGGTGGTGGTGTGTACACCCTAGCGGGAAGATTTTTCTAACGGTGGAATGTTCTAACTGTGTGGTGGTGGTTTTTCTAATCTAACCCTAGCGGTGGTGGTGGTTTTTCTAACTAGTGTTTCTAACCCTAGCGGTTCTAACTGGTCCTAGCGGTGGTGGTTTTTTCTAACTAGCGGTAATTTTTCTAACTAGGTAACTCGGAAACGGAAAGAACATTTTCAACGTTTTATTCGGTACTTTTACAACAGTGTGAAGCCTTCGTTTCGATAGCAAGCAAATGTTCTCTATTCTACTAGTGTTCGTTCATTCCAGTCCGCTCCGACGTTGCACGTACGTGTGCACGGCCGACTCGAGTTGCACGCGATTCATGTAATCTCGCCAATTCGTCCCCAACAACCAGTTGGATACAAACTGGACCAAATACAATTCTCCTGCACGGCCCGTTTGCGGCTGCTGATCACCGGAAGAAATCGACACCGTAGTCTCGCTTAGTATATGCACTAGTCTCGTAAAACACGGAATAAGTGATCGACGTAGGAACGTTTCCATGACCTCGTTGAAATACCGCGTCACAATACAGCCCGGCTTAACGAAACGTTGCATGTAGACGCGATTCGGCCGTCCCGCGCGATAGCCGGCCATGTGAACGTAGGGGCAGCCTTCATTTGGTTCGCATAGCCCGCAATGATCCCGCGCCTTCTCCAGAACCATTTCGCCGATAGTCTCGGCGATGAGATCCATAGCCAGTCGTTCGTAACGTACGATCAACTGACTCCGGCTCGGCACGACGAGTTGCCGACACGTCCCCAGCTCCTCCGATACGCTCCAGTACGGTCCCATCGTCGCCAGGCTGTCGTTATACGTCGGTGGAGGGGGGCGCGTTCGGGGCGATCCCAGCGCCTCCTCAATTATCGCCTCCAATACGTGAGCGTCACGTACTCCTCCGCCACTACCCTACAGCACAAAGCAGTTCTACTCTTTACGTGATATCACCGTCAGCAACGCGTGTAGGAAGTCGCTCATACACTCACGTCTGGTGTGTTGCATCAGAACGTCCTACAAACACATTATTATGATTAGTCCTCATCCTCCTTCTTCTCCTCCTCCTCCTCCACTGACCCCGCCGGCACACCCCGTTCCAACAACGATCTTACGAACGTTGCAACCTCGTCGTACTGAGCGCGAATCCTTTCGTTGTTTGCAAGCATTTTTTGGAGTACGCAGCGCACTTCCTAAAGCACATAAAGCACAACTGTTAGTACATCAAACTACTACGAAATAGGCTTGCTTCATAGGCCAACCAAAACGCTCTTATATATTGTTCGGCCGACTCGGCTAATAGTTCAAAGCTCTGCTTGCTTAGTTCCAGCCCCTGACGATCTCTCATTCGTTGTCGTTCGTTGGCGTGCTTCAATAAATCTACCAGTAGCGGCCAATTTTCCTCCTCTTCCTACAAACAACACAACAACAACAACATTAGTCATCGTCGTCGTCATATCTTTTTAGTGTGCGGACTGTATACGAGGGGTCCCCGTTCCAAGTCGTCTTCCGCACACTAATCTCCACTTTAGTACCGGTTAACTCGAGCACGGTATCGCGGAGATCCTCCTCGTTCAATTCCGTCAGGTACTCGGCCGTGAACTCGACGAGATTAGACATTTGGCTATCGAACAACGTAAGCCAAAGCTCATCTTCGTCCTCCTCGCCGTCCTTCACCATCACACGCAACGCGAAGAAATATTTCGGTACAAACACTTCACCGTGCGTTCGACATATCAGGGCCCCGTCTTTGTTTGTCTGTAATTTCCGGCGACAACGGGAACATCCCAAATAGGTGGTGCCGGGTTCGCCTTTGTACGAGACGGCCTCGATCGTAACGGGTGACAGGATTCTATATACGCCGTTGACGGCGCACTTCAGATGTCTCAGACTCACCGCTGTGGCGCGTGTCGACGCCGCCGATTCACGCTCCATAGAACCGCTCCGCGACAGGACCGGGGGCTGCGCGGCCGTCTCGTCGGGCTGTTCCAAGTGCGCCTCTTCGGCGCTTCGTTTTCGGCCGACCGTCAACGGGGCCGCGATCAGCGTAACGGGGCGCTTAACGGGTGGTGACACCCCCGTTGACAAGGCTGCAATCAGTGCCGAAGGTTGACTGCTGCTGGCCGCCGCCGCCGCCTTCATCGACTGCTTACGCGGCGCCTTCGACTTTTTTGTTTGTTGTTGTTGACTTTCATCCGCCATGTTGCGGAAGAACGTCTGCTGCTTGCTGCTCTGTAGAAAGAATACACGGTTAGAAGTTCGGCGTCATACAATATAACATTTTCTCACCCGTTTTATACCTTTTCCAAATAACACGCATGCGCACTTCACCCTAATACGTCATCTTATTCAATTATCAGTGTGAGTGCCTCGTACATTTCAGACATTTTGTTTTCGAAAAAAAGCATCCGGTCACCTCGGTACATTCGCCGTTAAATCTCTCCTTACATCGATTTTCTCTAATATCGATGCACCTCGCGTGTCCTGACTCCACAGAGAATCTATACAACGTTTAGTTTCGTGCTTTTAACGTTTCGTTTATTGTTTTTGAAATGTCATTGTCTACACTATAACGCGCATGCGCACTTCACACTCATATCCTTATCTTTTTTCAATTATCGTCGCGCATACTTCATCCAACCCAGGCATTTTGTTTTCGGAAAAAAGTTAGCGTTCACGTCAGTGCATACATTGTCAAATGTGACTTTTACCGCAAATTTCTCTAATATCTATGCATCTCGTGTGTCCTGATCCCCCAGCGATCTTATACAACGTTTTATTTCGCGCTTTTAACGTTTCATTTATCGTTTGTAAAAATCCATTGTTCTCCGTTCACATTCCAACTCGTTAAGTCACGCGCAACAGATGTCACACATGTGCGCTTAACGCATTCCGTTTACTCTCCGAGGAATTTGTTTTAGGAAAAAAAGCTAACGTTCACGTCAGTGCATTCATCGTCAAATGTGACTTTTACCGCAAATTTCTCTAATATATACGCATCTCGTGTTTCCTGACCCCCCAGTGATCGTATATAACGTTTAATTTCGTACTTTTAACGTTTCGTTTAACGTTTGTAAAAATCCCTTTGTTCTCCGTTCACATGTCAATCAAAATCAGTCGTAGTGTCATGTCATTAAATTTTATTTAAATGCACGTTTTTATTGTTATTTAAACACATGTATTTTTAACATGCATGCATTTTATTTAAATGCACGTTTTTATTGTTGTTTTATTTAAATTGTTTTATCGTTTAAATGCATGTTGTATTATTTAATGCATACTAGTACGCATTTTACCGTTTAAACATGCATGCATTTTATTTATAAGTACATTTTATTTAAACAATGTATTTTACCAAGACAGTATTTTATTTCAATTTACTATCTCACTCATTTTATTCATCCTTTGTCTATTTCATAGACCGATCCAACTGCCTACAAGGGACACATATACCCCGCGTAGGGCGATTGTGCTCCCCGACGCGTCGACGACAAAGTCGACACGAACAACATGCGAGGTCACGCCGTCCGTCCGTGCGCCGCCTTCGCCAGCACCTGTTACGCCGTCGCCCAATGTCACAGCAGCAGCAGCAGCTTACTACAGTGACGATGATGAGATTGTTCCCGATCTAGCGCGAGTCTTTCTCGTGAAGCTACCAAACGGCTTATGGAGGACACTAACGCCTCCAGAACTCTATCGGCGGGAAGGCTTCGGTCTTCCGCCGGAGATCGGCTCCCCGCCGGCGACCGACAGGCGCCAACCCGTCGGTCGCGGGCGAACGCTGCTATATTACACACAATAAATATTCCAGTCACTACTCACGTTTTCACGCGTCTATTTTCAATGCATAAACACCCTACTGAATGTTAGTGTATTTATGCATTTGATAATCCCACGACTAGACGTATTTAAACGCATTGCTTTCGTTTTAATCCGTCCACCAGAACAACGCCGTTAGCCAGCTATGCTGTCATCCAGGGGTCAAAGACCAGTAGGGCAGCAGCCCTTATCGCTGCAGCAGTCGTCGTCGCTCCTCTTGCTGTCAACATCACATACGGGGACATCTCAACGTTTATACAATGGTTTTAATACACAATGGTTAGCGTATTGCTTACGTCAGCACAACTCCTACCCCAGCGTATTGCTTACGTCAGCACAACTCCTACCCCAGTTATAGGTGGTCCACTTCACTTTAGCGTGGTTATAAAGTACGAAACTAAACTTATATACTTTAGCATGGTTATAAAGTACGAAACTAAACTTATATACTTTATTATTAAACGCATTATTGCTTACGTCAGCGCGCTCTAGGTACGGCGTTGATCGCTAGGACTAAAATACTCTCTGCACTCACCGCTAGGTGGCATCTCTCTAGTGTACTGTCAATCATCCAATTAGTATCAAATTACATCGCTCATCAATCACGTTTTTTATAAGTAGGTTTCCCAAACTCATTAGTGTCAACCACAAAGCCTTTGATCTTTTTTTATGCATAGGATTAGTCTCGCATTTTTGCTGACTCAGCGGTGTGCTCGAAAACGATTAGGGGTCATTAAATTCTTTTTTATAAGTAGGCTTTTGAGATCGTACATGTCTTACTATCTACTCAGGGCAACCCTAACACGAGTCAGCCAACCGTAGATTTACATTGTAACCCTCAATGTAGTCTTTCACAGACGCTACCAACCTATGTTAAGTTATAAAAACCACAATCTTGACATTACCCCCACCACAAGACTTAACATAAGTAATATAATTTTCTTTATCCCATCGAATAACCCAACTTCCGCTCGTTTCAATATATCATAACTTATCATTCAGTTCTTCTAAGATAATCTGCACCCACATTCTCGTTTCCCGGGATGGTTTCAACCCGATATTGGTATGGTTACAACTTTAATGCCCAAAGCACAAGTCGAGGATTGGTCATTTTCGCAGATTTGAGAAATGCCAACGGTTGATGATCGGTCTGTAACGTAAATTTACGTCCATACAGGTAGGTATTGAATTTCTCAATCGCCCAAACAATCGCTAGACACTCTTTCGCTACGGTTGCGTAAGATTTCTGAGCTCCGGTCAGTTTCTTACTGGCATAAGCCACCGGAAAACACATTTCATCATGCGTTTGAAGCAACACGGCACTAGACCAGTGTCAGAGGCGTCGGTTCCGAGGATAAAATCCTTATCCCACACTGGCAATCGAAGAACTGGTGCATTACACATGCAGGACTTCAACTCGTTGAATGCCTTATCGAGCTCTCCGGACCATTTCACCACATTGGGTGCCCCTTTCTTCATCAAATCACTCAAAGGAGCTGTAAGACTGGCATAGTGTGGAATGAATTTCTGATAATACCCAGATAATCCCAACAAAGACCTTACCTGAGTATTAGTATGAGGAATTGGTGCATCTTTGACTTTCTCTACCTTGTCAGATTGGGTTACCACTTGGCCTGCTCCCACTTTGGGTCCCACAAAGTCTACCTGAGAGAAACCTACTCGACATTTCTTTGATGATTCTTCTGCGCCAGTCGCCTTCCTCCTCTTTGGTACCACACACTCCCCTTCCTCTTCCTCATCATCTTCCTCTTCCCCGTCGTCATCTTCTTCATCACCGTCATCATCACTATCATCCTCTTCAGCGTCATCATCCTTAACTTCCATGGCCGGTGCCTTCTTGGCTTTCGTGGCCTGCTTTGCCTTCAGTGGCACCACTTCCTCATCCTCACTATCTTCTTCATCCTCGTCGTCATCATCATCCTCTTCTGCTTCCTCGTCCACCATCTTCGTCCTAGTACCATTCACTACCTTTTTCGCTTTTGTCGCCTTTATTTCCTTCGTCGGTTTCTTCTCGATAGGCGGTTTCTCGTCCTGTGGTTTCTTCGCCTTGGTTGACGACTCGGACTCGTAATTCTTCTCTTCCTGCTCCATCTTTATCTCTGGTGCCGACTCCGTCTCCTCCTTTACTTCTGGCGCCTTCCTTCTCCACCTCTTCATCATCTTCCCGGGTTTACTCTTCCCTTTCTTCTTCCTCACCCCATCGCTGTCCTCGTCTCCCTCTTGCGTCCGCCGTCTCTTGTCTAACTCTCTGGTCCTCCCTACTCATTTCTTTCTCGGTCCACAATCACCGTCTCAGTCTCCGTCTTCGTCTCCGGCTCCGGCTCCGTCTCCGTCTCCGTCTCCGTCTCCGTCTCCGTCTCCGTCTCCGTCTCCGTCTCCGTCTCCGTCTCCGTCTCCGTCTACGTCTACGTCTACGTCTCCGTCTCCGTCTCCGTCTCAGTCTCCGTCTCGGTTGTATCCCACAGCCTGCGTCTTCTCCCCAACGTCTTGACAACCTGGACGACCCTCTCTATTATCTCGTCCTAGGACATGAGGGTGTATCCCGGGATTATTTCCTATAATTAGTTCGCAGATGGGATCGGGTAAGCACAAGGTTTCCACTTCTCCAGTAAACACAGGGGTGTCAATAAAACATTTCGACACAGGTGCTTCCATGATTCATTGATCCATTAATACTAGTTTCTGTTCTGTTAACCATCTCTCGTCGATAAGGCCTCTCTTAACTATTACGCCATTACACTCGGTATCCCTGAGTACCGTAACAACCTTACCGCCAACTCGTCCTTGTATAAGGGGAAGACTGTTTTGTCCATAAACACCGACGCTTCCAACAATGGGCAGGGCGCATCCTTCCCATCAACAAAAGAACATTCATGCGGACAAGAATTAACCGTTACTCCCGAATTTCCACTTATCGCTGGCCTGGGTAATCTTCCCCTCTATTCCCGGGTGCAGTGGGGCGTCCCGTTGGGCAGTTACGCGCTATATGCCCTGGTCTCTGACATAGGAAACATAATCTTTCACTCGGATCGTATCTCGAAGGATTACCATCGAATCGACGTGGCGATGGCGTCGCCGGAAGCGGTGATAATAGTGGACTAGCTCGTGTCGGAGTAACGTGTGGTGGAGATAATGCTTGTGTCGGAGTAACGTGTGGTGGAGATAATGCTTGTGTCGGAGTAACGCGTGATGGCGATAAGGGTCTTCTTGATCCTGATAATCCTACCGATTTTCTGGCGGAGGTAAAGATCCCAGCTAATTCCAAGACCTTAGTCAAATCCTCGGGTGAACGTTCCCGAATGAACAGGGCCAGTTCCCAAAGGGCACGCATGTAAGAATTGTTCCATGATGATTAACTTTCTTAATCCTCCAAACGTTGCCTCTACTTTGGACAAGTTTACCCATTTATCAAATTGATGCTCTAACTGATCCAAGAATTGCGAAGCTGATTCGTTTGATGCCATACGTCCACTATAAAATTTCTTTCGATAGTCTTCTTTTGTCAATTGGTATTTTCTCAGTAATGCTTCCTTTAGTTTATCATAATTGCGTGCCTCAGAGGCTGGCAACCGCGAATACACATCTAGTGCTGATCCTGATAGAAGCGACCCTAGGTATGTACCGTAACAATTGACGTCCCATCCTTCGTTTTCTGCATACTTCTCAAAACGTTGGAGATATGAGTCCATGTCATCTTTCCCATCGCAGAATGCTGGTAATTTGTGACTTCTTCCAACAACCTTAACTCTCTGTCTGTGAAGTGTCGCCCACTCCCCTATTGTCCTGTCTTTGCTGGTTCTCAGCTTCCAGCTTCATTGCCAACAGTTCTTTCTCGTTTCGCCGACACGATTCCATTTCTCTCTCTATCTCCTTCTCTCTCTCTCTCTCTCTCTCTCTCTCTCTCTCTCCTCTCTTTCCTTCTCTCTCTTCTCTCTTTCCTTGTGTCTCTCTCTCCTCTCTTTCCTCCTTTTGTTTTTTCTCTATCAAGAGCTCGCTCTGATCTGGCTACTTCCTGTTCTTTCGTAATACAGTTTCTAAGTTCCTCTCCCTCAAGACCTAATTCTTTACCTAATCCAATTAGTCGTTGAGTCTCCATGACTACCCTATAAATCAGTACTATTAATAATCATATAATCCTGAAATCAACACATCGAGTTTCCACTTCGATATATCTATCTTCCTCCAAACTACCCCTACCCGTGTAACACGAAAGGACTCCTGAAAAGGAATATATCCTACGTCAGAATATCGGCCTACCGCTCCGACATTGTAATAACAATACTAATACGTTCATCGACAACCTGAAGCAAATCAAACGATCCTGAAATAAACACCTGAAATTTCAACCTTGATACTTCTACCCGTCCAACACAACAGAACTCCTGAAAAGGAATATGTTCTACATCATAATATATCGGCATACTGCTCCGACATTACAATAACAATACGTTTCGCGACGACCTGAAACGCTCACCTGCAAAGAAACGTATTAACCGGAATGTCGGGACACATAATAATTAATTACTCAACACCTTAAATAAAATAAATTTAAACAGGGTGCAGTTTACCCGAGCAGTTCACAATAGGTATGCATCGCCTCTAGCAGTGGCATAAAACACGAGTGCCATTTCCAAAGCACCGAGTTATATTCCGGGGTCCTGAATTCTCCCCTTTCCGCTTGTGATATTCTACCTCACCTCCCCCTATTTCTTAGGTATCACCTTACCTATAATCCTAACTGCCGAGCCCCCATTGTCAAGAACCGCCAGGTGAAACGGCCTTGCTAATAATTATCCGGGTTCTGAGATATATCAGAACGGAAGTAGATATATACAATTAAAGAATTATCCAAATTTATTGACCCATCTTCCAAACAACAAAACAAAATACAGCGATTCTTCAAGGAAGATTCGCCAGCCTCCCTAACCTCTTATCATACAAAGTCTTACATACATACATCTCTATCATAACATTTGATAGGTACACAAGGATTGACCAGTTCTTCAATCCTATGCTATTTCATCAAAATATTTTACAACATAATCGCCATATAGGCACAGAAGTTCAACACCCTATGCCACTCGCAATTTAGATATGCGAGAACATAATGTATATAATGAATTATAACACATTTCGTCATCACCGTCAACTTGAGGATAATTTGTCCCTCAGCAGTCGAGCGAAGTAGTTCTCACTCGGTTCATCGGGAATTCCCTCTTCGGGTGTGAATTCTCCTTTGTCGCGTAAGCGGTCTACTCTCGCATTGTTGTTACACGAGGTGTTACTCAGCGTCTACCGCCCTCGAGTGTACTTTGTCAGACTTCACCCCGCCCCGACACTCCGGTATTTCTTCTACTCTATATATGCATTATATTATATCATTGGGTATAAAGACTTCGTGTTTGCCAACCGCATCGTAATGGTTTCTCTCCACAGAAGAGACCAGATTACATGTCTTTGCTCTGTCGGGTTCTGGACCCGTCTGTTCTATCCTCCCCTCAAACCTCAGTACCTCCACCCTATACCTAGCATCAGTCATGTGATCCCTGCTGATGCTGACGTCATTGTAACAATTTCAACATCCAATAAGTGATACTATAAATCAACAAGTATAAAATCTTCATTATAACGACATCACTATACGCCGTAATATTATTACAATTAAACTTACGTCCGTATCACCATAATCTATTCATATGGAACGGCCAATCATGTTATAAATATTACACGTTGTATTCGACAATCCTCCCTGTCTACCCTAACTATAATGATATCTGCCCGGTTCTTTAGAATCTGACCTTAGGCCACCACTCCAGTTCCTTCACAGTATTGCATAACCACTGGACAGCCATCAATGGCCTACAGGGCAACCCTAACACGAGTCAACCAACCATAGCTTTACATTGTAACCCTAAATGCAGTCTTTCACAGATCCTACCAACCTATGTTAAGTTCTAAAAATCACAATCTTGACAACTGGTAAGAGTGATATTGGTTTGTAATTGCAGAATTGCGCATGATCACCTTTTAAAAAAATTGAATTACTTTAGCGATTTTAAGTGTATCAGGGAAGATAAAGCTAACATTTGATTTGTAATTAGTGTTACTGATTTTATTACTGCGGGTTGAATTAATTTTAATAAACGTGACGAAATACCGTCATACCCACAGTTTGTTTTTGGTTGTATTTTATCTATTGTTTTATATATAGTTTCTTCGTCAATACGTTCAAAAGTTAGTGAATTGGTATACTGCTCATTCAGATAGTATCTGTAATTTCTATTTAAGGGATTACTGATTTATTTGGCCACATTTGAGCCAATATTGGTTAAAAAATTATTAAATGTGTTTGCAATAACCGTCTTGTTTGTTTTGTTATAATTTCGTCGTTATATATAAAGGATTCATGGAAAGTTTTCTAGACAGAATGTCGCTTATAGTTTCCCACGTTTTGTTATGTTATTTTTGTGCTTTTTAAAACAGGATTCATGCAATTGTATTGCTGTTCGTACGCTTTTTAAAGTATGCTGTTATAATTTTGAACATAACTATTTTGTATGGCATGTGTTTGTTTTTTGCGCATTTAATTGATTCGTATAAAATGTAATAATTTATGTTTGGGTCAGCAGATGGCGATTGATTAAATTTATTATAAACGTATGTTGAAGTGATTTCATTTATGAATTTGGAAATTGCTTCTTGGTTTTGTATATTAATTTTAATATATTTAGGTGGTAGTTCTTTGTGGGGAACTGTGTTTAGAAAGGTAAAGTATGGTTGATGGTCCGATAATTGCTCCGTTGGAATACCTGATTTCGGTGTAATTGTAGGATCAATTAATGTACAAAACAAGTTATCTATTAGAGTTCCATTAGTATTTGAAAATCTTGTGGGGAGTGTAATATGGTAAAAGCTATAAGATATTAATAAATAAAAAATCAATACAAACCTATTTTTCGTTTATTTTAAGAAGGTTACTATTGAAATCACAAGCAATAATGATGTCGGATTTTGTTTTGTCAAAGGATGGGATGATTGGTGTGAATTCACTAAGAAACTGTTGATAATTTTCATTAAGGTCTCTTGGAGATCGATAAATATTTCAAATTATAATATCCATTAAAAGCCCACCACCAGTTATTTAATAAATTGTCAGTGTGGACCCCAGCACCTTAGAGGAGATACGCTGACGATAATCCAAAGTTGGCTACTCAATATCACTGCCGCCGGAACGAATTAATACTGGGCGGGCTGGGCCGAAGCTTCAGCACCGCGCCGCTGTCAGCTCAAGATATCGGAAGACGGGGAGGAGGGGCATTCAAAGTCACCAGAAACCTCCAGTCGCTTCACCTCGAGGCTCGCCAAAAACCACACCTTCAGGCTCGACTTACACCCCTCTCCCCCGAGGCTCGCCAAAAAATCAGCTTCAAGTGCACCAAAATATCAATTTCCATCCATAAGTGAACCCCCTTCTCCAAATATTGGATATAATCCTGTCTCCAGCCCCCACCAGAAATATTGGGGGCTCACCTCTCCCCAAGCCGAACCGGTTCCGGCGCCTTTGAATATACAGATGGTTGCTTCGCTGTTGCCGTCTTTACAACGACTCACTGCGTACATCTCAGCACAGAGCAAGTCTGGTCAGTCCTTTTCATTTGGGTTTACAAACAGAGTCGAAACGTCGTCAACAACAAGTTGCATTTCAAAGGGCAGTACAATATTTAGGTTTGATGTGAAATGAAGCGTCGACCGAAAGCGTGCGTCGAATGCGAACGGTAGGCCTATTGCCAGGAACGCGCTCGCAGAATTAAAAGTAAAAAGGTAAGTTCTTACATAACGCAGTATCCAGTCCTTTGGACTGGTCAAAGCACTTTACACCTTAATTACTCACTGGCAGACCTGTTCAATCGAATACCATATCGATTTATCTGGGAAGCATCCAGCCACGCTTCAATTAATGCGCGAAGGTTATTCGCACACAAATATCCAGCTCAGCATATAGCCAGGTACTCAATCATACAGCCGAGTGAACTGGATCAACGCAGAGCGAATGAACTTGCCCAAGGTTTCGCACGGCAGCACAAGCTTCGAACCCGGGTTCTCTAAGTCCAGAGGCCGATGCTCTACCTACTGCGCCACTACGCTCCACTTAATTAATTAAAGACATCTTAGCTGAAGGGTATTTCACAACATAGGGGGTTGAGTTCGCATTCTTGCGAATTGCGAACGTTAGCATATCCCTTCCCCTGTCGTTCGATGCGAGAGGCTGTCAAGAACACGCTTACCTGTCGTACCGTCACACCCCACTGGTTTTTGCTGCATGGTTCCGTGTCATGGCTATTGTAACATGTAGTGAGAAACTATGTGTAATCTTTAAGGCATCGTGCACTTTTAATAGTGGCAGTGACGGGTTGCTGTGGGCGCTTACGGACGCTCTTTTCGTGCAGCCGCGATGGCTACAACCGGTCGATTATCACCCATGGGACGGTTCCTGGTGTCAGTCGCCTTCTCCAGTGTCCTGCTGTCGTCGGCAAATATGGTTGGCGCTAGAAATGTATTTACTTGAATGGATTCTAATGTCTGAAGCTACGTGTAATATTGTGTGGCACGTGTAATATTGTGTGGCAGTTCTGTGGCAGACGCACACACCATGTCACGTTTTAATTAATGCTATATCTTTTCACTGCCTAATCTTATTGCCTATGCATTATGCATCACGATTTTAGCAATTTATTGTATCTATTTATTTTTATTATTGTTTATTTAACTAGCTAGTTTTAATATTCATGTATTAATCTATTTTAGCGCCTCTGAATGGACTTTTGTCTAGAATTATGGCGCTCTACAAGTTGACTCGTTATTATTATTATTATTATTCTATATGTGGATGTAGGATAGTCCTACTTATGCAGGGGCAGATCCAGAGAGGGTAGTCTACGGGGGCCCATCACCCTCCAGTTGCATCCCTGTGAGGTTTGCCACAAAACCGCCTCTAGCGGTCGAACCAAATATATATTAAGTGGGCTGAGTCGGAGCTTTAGAGCGAATCCGCTGTCGGATCACGACATCGGGGGAGAGGGGGTGCTGTTTATGGTTTTTTCGCCGGAGCTTCTGCCCCACTCAGCCTTCGCGCTGTTGGATCATGACATCGGAAACCCGGGGTGGGGTGCTGGGGACCATTTTTCGCGGCGACGTTCACAATTTCGGACGCTCACCAAAACCTCTTATTGCACCCCCGAGACTTACCTAAACGGAGGCACATCCCAAAGGTCTATGGGAACATACCGGGGGCACTTCAAAAGGTCCAGGAGGACGGGTCCCCAGGCCCCAGGATCCATCTATGCTACTTCATGTTGTGTGTTAATCCTACTTGTCGTTATGTGGTAGTCCTTACTGTGATTGTGTGGTAGTCCTACCTATGGTTGTGTGATAATCCTACATGTGATCGTGTGGTAGTCCTAACTCTGATTGTGTGATAGTTCTACCTGTGATTGTGCGGCAGTCCTATCTTTGATTGTGTGGTAGTCCTACCCGGCCGTGATGGTGTGGTAATCCTACCTGAGATTGTGCGGTAGTCCTTCCTGTGATTGTATGGTAGTCCTACCTCTTATTGTATGGTATTCCTACGTAAGGTTGTATGGTAATTCTACCTGGGGCTGTGTGTATTTATATCACCCAAGAACTATACAAGTACATAAACTAAATTTTAAAGAAAATAAGCGAATTGCGAAAACGATGGAAACGCCGCGGCAATGAGCGTTTTCGAGTTGTTCTGGTTTTGCCGCATTGCCACATTAGAGGCGCCTCGTACTGGTCTAGCGACGAACCACCATTTGCCGTTATGGCGCCTGGGGCCGAGTACACGGGTTTAATATAGCGTTACATATATTCGTCCTCTAGCGTTCTCAATATATTTAAACATGCAATGGACTTAGAGAAGTCCACGTTGATAAACCATCTTTGAACATTGCAGGCGTTACTACCACTGGTCGTGTACAAATGTCCCTTTTTACGTGATTCCAATGACTGATATGAATAATAGTTGGTTGATGTCCGTACTGAATGATAAGTGATGCAAAAACAATGTCACGATAGCGTTATCGCCTCTAACAGCTGAATGCGATCGCAACCCGGGTTGGTAGTCGCGATCGGTGGTATGAGATAGCTGCACAAAGGTATGCAGAAATAAAGGGCCCTACTACGAAGCGCTTGGTGCGATATGTTATCATATTGACCTTGCAGCTAGCGTCTCTGAACCAAGCTGCGTGACGGTATCGCAGTCACGCGGGATGTAGGCGTACACGCATGGCTTGATTCATACTTGGGGTAAATGAAGGAGTTAGCTAGCTTTTTTTGG
This sequence comes from Paraescarpia echinospica, assembly GCA_020002185.1. Taxonomy (NCBI): domain Eukaryota; kingdom Metazoa; phylum Annelida; class Polychaeta; order Sabellida; family Siboglinidae; genus Paraescarpia; species Paraescarpia echinospica. The sequence goes on along the minus strand of CM034535.1, from coordinate 25,229,334 downwards.
CGCTAGGGTTCGTTTCTAGATAAGGGTACTGCACACACGCACACGCACGCGCACACGCACGCGCGCGCGCGCGCGCGCACACACACACACTGTCCTGCAGATATAATCCAGTTATATATTTTGATTTTTCTTCATAATATACTTCCAGAATGGTAATGGTTAAAATATCGAATAACATATCGATGACGTCGATCCTACAGTAGGCCCTACAAAGTATAGATAAAGTAGCTGTTTATTAATTTTAACCCCGTAATAAAGACATGACCTTTGTGTTGTGGTCGAGACATTTTCTCCTCTTCAGTCGTGACGGAGAAAGATGCTTCCTTGTTCTAGCCTATGTTACCTTTGACAACTGCTCCAGTTGCTGGTGCAGATCTTCCGGGCGTTCGTCAGGCTCGAGGTGCTCAGTGAACTAGAGCAACGTGGAGTGAATGAACTTACCTAAGGTTCAAAGCGGCAGCTAGAGGATTCGAACATGGAATATCTTGATTGAGAGTCCGATGCTCTTAAAACAACGCTACTGCACACTGCGTATAGCAAGTTAATGGAATGAGCGCTACATTGAAAACCTTAACTGTAGTTGAATGTTATGGTATAATAAATTGCCAGATACTTGAGATAGCGTTGTAATTTTACGAAGGTAATATACATCGCGGTTGATTGTTAAATTGATGAAGCCGGGATGCCACTGTGTCTACGCAAAGTTGTATAAATGTGGCAGTTTATACAGTGGCTGTATCTGTGTCCGAAGTCTAACTAAAAGAACAGTGAGATAAATGAGAGTCGTCGCATGGTATGATTTGTGATGATATAAGACAGTGTTACACACGCACGCACGCACGCAGTCACACGCACGCTCGAACCGACGCACTCACGCATGTACGGACGAGTTGGTGGGCTCTAGAGAGGACACGCGTACATATACTTATAATTGTTTTTTGACTGAGAATAATTCGTTACGCTTCATCGATTTCCGATAAAGAGTAGATTAAGGTCTACGGCAGACATTGGGAATGAACACAGACAATTATGTAAATTTGGCAAACACGTTCAACAAAGCAGTCACTCTTTTCACTGCTGGGCAGCTGGATACCCCAGAAGGCAGGAAAACAACTTTATTTGGTGTTACCAGATAGTAAGACGATGCCACGTTTTTTGGAGTTGGAGCGAAGTTGCGCTTTTCTGATCAGACGACGAGAAACCATTCAGACGCTGCTGACCATAAGAGGCTTCAAACAAACAATTCACAAATCAGCCTGGAACACCTCTGGTATAAGCTCTTGTCATAATCCTGAATGGTTCACATGGTCAACCAAGGCACTGTGAAACCGGTAATTGAGGTAAAACGCAAAGGACTCCTGGAATTCAAAAGCAGACCAAATGAGACCACCAGTGCTTGCTAGAGGGCTTCCCGAAGTCTTGCTCAAAGAAAAGCCAGGCAAGCGCTTAACCAATACTACATTGGCCTACGTGAGTATGTTGAGACAGCGGCAAACACTGGGAACCTAAAAAATATGTATGCGGCATAAAAACAGCTATAGGTCCCACAATAAGGAAAACTGCACCTCTCAAATAGAAAGATGGTGTCACACTAACAAAACGAGATGTCCAAATGAATCACTGGATTGACCACTTCTCCGACCTTTATGGCACGGAAAGACCGTATTTTGTGTCTACAATTCACAAAGTCCCTTCTATGGAGATTATGGAAGAACATTTGTTGCCAGACTGTGAAATAATAAAGTCTCTGGTCGAGATGAAATACCTGCAGAGCTGATTAAAGCTGGCGGTCAGGCATTGCTACCGCCACTCTACAGCCTTCGCCTGAAGTGCTAGCGGGAATGCTCAATTCCACAAGACATGAGGGATTCAAATATAATCACTGTACAAAAACGACAGAGGCGACTGCAATAACTACAGAAGATTACCTCTGCTCAGTGTTGTAGGGAAATATTTGCACGTATCATCCTCACACGTCTACAAACTGGCAGAATAGAATCTGAGCCCTTCCCCATCACAAATTGTGTGAAGCAGGGATGTGTTCTGGCCCCGACGCTTTGTAGAATATTTTTCTCCATTCTACTCAAAGAACCTATACAAAATGCCAACATTGCTCATCCTGGAGTGGGTCTGAGGACCAAACTTGACGTAAACATCTACTCAACGTCACGCGTGAAGGCCAATACAAAAACAAGAGGGCTTCACGTGTGCAATGCCCTCTACGCTGATGATGCTGCTTTCTGCTCCCGATTCCGAGGAAAAGTTGCTAATCTTGAATAGCTTCGCAAATACTTTCACAGCTTGTGGCCTCAAAATCAATGTCAAAAAGACTGTCACCATGAGCCATGGGAATCAAGAAACCAAAATCACTGTTAATTGTGAACCCATCGAAACTGTGGAGATTGTCCCCTACTTAATCAGTATAATGTATAAAAACTTTACACTTAACAAAAAATTGAACACAAGACTTGGGAAAGCAGCAACATCGATCCTTTGGAAGACTCACGGATCGTGTCTGATCCAACAAGAGCCTAACATTGCACACGAAGCTGAAAGCGTATCACGCTTTTGTTGTCAGCATATTATTGTATGGTTCAGAGCCATTGACAACGTATCGCAAACAAGAATGGAAACTCAACAGTTTTCATCTTATTTGCCTGCGAACAATCCTTGGCGTACAATGGCAGGACAAAATTACTCATCTCGAGATCCTACAGTGCTGCAAGTCAACACCATTAATAAACATCCTCAAACACAGGCACCTACGAGGGTTTGGACACGGACAGCGTATGCCCAGTGACCGCCTCCCAAAGACCATCCTCTATGGGGAGTTGGCTGAGGGCAAACGTCCAGTAAACAGACCCAAATTAAGATTCAAAGATGCGGTCAAGAACGATCTAATAGACTACGGCATCGACCCTCTACGCTGGCAGACTTTTGCTGAGGACAGAGTCGTCTGGTGAGCCTGTTTCACTGGTGGTTCAGCAAATGACATCGAAGCATACCTTATAAACCAGAAAACCGTGCGAGACGTCATGCAAGAAATCCAAGTCAACCTTCTTGATGGAGTTATAGCAAGCATTGTCTCTCGAGACAGAAGCTGGCCTCTACTACGGAGCCGACTGGCGACGGGAGGTAACTCGGCACCTGCTTAGGGAATATGTTTTTGTTTTGGGGTGTAATCACTTGAATGACATAAGAAGACTGGTGATAGTTCTGGTTTCTGATTGAAAAAATTAAACTAACTAAGCGATGGAGGAAGTTTTATAAGTAAACATTTTACTGTAATCGTTTTAGCGGTGGTTACAGCCGGATACCTGTAAAACAGCCCGGGTGATGACTGATAAAACTGCCCGACGTCAAGTTACGACGTAAACACATCGCCAGACCGATATTGCATGTATCCAGTTATAACTAACGCTAAACTCGGCTACTGTAACGTTGTTACTTACCACCCTTCTCCAACCTGTTTTTTTTTATATCAGTCGGAAACAGGAACATTTATCAGTCTCCTGTACCATTCCTATGATTATACCCCAAATGAATAAATTAATATATATCACATTCCCTATGCAGGCAACAGCGCAACGGGTGTCGCCAGCTGACTCCAGAGTGAAAACGAGGCGCGAGACTTACAGGCCATATTCCAACATCGGGACTGGGCATAGAGAATGTGGAATCAGGTCATATTTTCAGATGACTCCCTTTTTGTGGTTTTCTAATGCCGATGACCATGTATGAGAGTACCGTCTATGTGAAGAGCGGCGCTCGGGTGCACCAGTTATGCATCATGACATATGAAATATACCGAGATAGGGTCAATGGGCTGGCATGTCTACAACTGCAAGGACCGAACTAATCACCATCGATGACAATCATAATTACCTCAGATATCGAGATGAAATTCTTAATCTTGAACTGGTACCATTAATGCACCAACATCCGAATCAGCGTTTGCTCCAGCAAGAAAATGTCCGACCTCATGTCGCACGGATTGTGCAAGCATACCAGCACAAGCAGCAGCCGCACCAGCAGCAGCAGCAGCAACAACAGCAGCAGCAACAACAGCAGCAGCAACAACAGCAATATCGTGTATCGACACTATCGTGAACATGTCTCCAATGGAAATTGCCTGGGAGAGACGGCTTCATCAATAACGACAACAGCCAACCAACATCAGCTCACAGGTATGCTGATTGAAGAATGGAGAACTATGCCATGCAGGCCCGTAGCCTGCTTTTCACAATGGGGGGTGTCACATTTGACCAATTCAGACTCCAGGGGCGCCACAAGTTCATGTGGGGTTATATTTTGTTCACAATGCAGAGGGCCCCACATGTTCACGTGGGGGCTCATAATGCAGAAGGTTACATTTCTAACTGGAAGAACAATGAAGTGGGTGTGAGATTGGTGGACCATGTGATGTCGTTATATTCTTTCATTTTATATACAAATACCACATTAGCATCCCCAGCAGGTCCATAACGAGGTCGTTTTGGGGAAGCGTTTTCAAACAAAGTGGGACTCATATGTGGTCTGTGGAGATTGGTTCCGTTTTGTTGCCTGATTAAGCCTAATGTACACCCGATTGTATTCATAAACGCCAACACGCAGTGACAGCATGTTGTTAATATAACTGAATTATTTACTCGAAACCCTTCGCCGTGTGTGCAATTGTTTTGAATATGTTCATATTAATATACTAAACGAGGCACCGAGGAGTGTGGGTGTGTCCAAGTTATTTTTCAGAATAAACAGTTAAAGTGTGACTTTTACAATATGGTTTTCACTCAATTAATACATTATATTTATCTGATCTGATGTGCAAAAGTTCCATAATTTATCATAAACATAATTAAGTTAGAAAATTAACAAACCTGCACAAAACTTGCCTGGTAAAAAGACGATTAGAACAATTATTGTCCTCTTGTGGAATTTGAATTAAATTCTATGTGTTAAAGAGTCAAGCACCATATCCGGTACACCATCCTGACTCCAGGAAACACAAACTGTATTTTACAACTATACGGAACACAAAATGGACATAATAATTTATAATAAAGGCCCTTCACACATTCTTGCCTCCTCATAAGCGATAAGGCTCCCCATTCTGAGATCTACAAACATGCAACTAGCAACCACAGTATTTTGGCAACCATACAGCTACATAATTACAAGATTTCTCAATTTTAAAATAGGTGAAGCAAAACTTTATTTTGTATTGGTTAAATACAATTATTCATCGAAATTCGCGTTCCAGCTCAATAGTTGAAAATTATGATTTGTGTTAAGTCAGATGAGTTTGTCTACCGAGTTTGCAGCTTGTAAGGGGTTCACATGAATCCCGTGAACCCCCCTGGCCTGCCATGGTACAGACTACAGGAACTCATACGGTCAATGCGAAGCAAAATCCGGACTTGCATTGCTGCAATAGGGCATACGCACACACGCACACACGCACACACGCACACACGCACACACGCACACACGCACACACACACATATACACTTTATATGGTAGAACAACAACAAGCGCCGACCCCGTGAAGACAACTGCCAGTGAACACATTTTAGGACCACATTGGAAATAAGTGTACTTGTACGTGTACTTGTACGTGTACGTGTACTTGTACGTGTAATTGTACGTGTACTTGTACGTGTACTTGTACGTGTACTTGTACGTGTACTTGTACGTGTACTTGTACGTGTACTTGTACGTGTACTTGTACGTGTACTTGTACTTGAGTGTGCTTTCATGTGTTATCATCTGTAATGTCATTATATATGACTCTGTTTTTTCTCAATACGTATGTTCATGTTTATACCGGTAGTTTCACTAAACAAACTCAATCAATCAATCAATCACTCATTTCTTCATGTCAACACCCCGGGGTGTTCTAAGGCCGTTCTTGCATCAACACAATGTAGCAGTAATGGTCATTAAAAAACTGGTTTCAATTATTAATTGGGTTTACTGGATACGGAAATCGTATCAGATAGCACCACGCGTGATTCGTGTTTCTGTGACAGTTATCAAAATGCACATTCAACCAAACAAGAGCACCTTTCTCAGCGCCCATCCCGCTTCAGCTGTTTAGCATAGAAGCTCCGGCCACTGAATCGTGACTTCCTATTGCATGACCTAGTTCGGTGGCTTTAAGGAACAAGAGTCCTTGCTAGCTTGTAGGGTCTTACTTGATCTACGCTGAACCCATGACCTCTTGCTGAACGACGATAATATTTGTAAGGGAACATGTGTTGCGGTTGGGTACTTTGGTCGTACAGGGTCAACGCTAAAACCGTGCCCTCTGTTACAAGCACGTTGACGGTTTAATCACCATTGATGATAATCACAATTACCTCAGATATCGATATGAAGTTCTTAATCCTGAAGTGGCATCATTAATGCACCAACCTCCGAGTCTGCGTTCGCTCCAGCAAGACAATGTCCGACCTCATGTCGCACGGATTGTGCAAGCATACCTGCAACAGTGAAGTTGCTGTACAACCCCCGGAGGAGGGCTCCCCCATCCGTCACCCAGGGGAGGCGCCTCTACGCCATGAATATGCCAACAGTGAAGTTGCAGTACTTACATGACGGACGGCGTCATCGACCGGACCAGTGGTCGGTGGGACGTGGGTGGCATCATCGGTGATTATGTTACCAGATGTAGCAGACGTATCGACAGGTTCTGCTGATGTAGCAGATGTATCGGTAGGTTCTGCTGATGTACCAGATGTATCGGCAGATTTTGCTGATGTAGCAGATGTATCGGTAGGTTCTGCTGATGTAGCAGATGTATCGGCAGGTTCTGCTGATGTAGCAGATGTATCGGCAGGTTCTGCTAATGTAGCAGATGTATCGGCAGGTTCTGCTGATGTAGCATATGTATCGGCAGGTTCTGCTGATGTAGCAGATGTATCGGCAGGTTCTGCTGATGTAGCATATGTATCGGCAGGTTCTGCTGATGTAGCATATGTATCGTTAGGTCCTGCTAATGTAGCAGATGTATCGGCAGGTGGCCGACTACTCGGCAACATCCTGTTCCGGCGCCAGCAGGTTCCCAGTAGCCGGATATATGTCACCCGTGTCTGGTTTCTGGTCGTTGGCGGGTCTGTCTCTTAACGAATTGCCCCGCGCAGCTACTATAAAATGTGGTTCAGTCATTTAGCAAATATTTCTCGGCGTTATTCTGTTTTCGCGCCTGGCTTCAAATCAAATGTACAGTTATGTAGAACTGATGTCAGTCGAAATAGTCGCTAAATTAGACTTGGAGTAAGCACGTGTGTAATTCAAGAACTATCGAGTAACGTAAAATGAATTCTTTGGATTAAAGTTTCTGGTGGTATATAGATTCTATACTAACGTGATAGGTCTAGAGAAGGATAGACGACAGCTTAGATTATAATGTTTTTGGATAATAACTGATACTCGTGCCTGCGTACAGGTCAAACGTCAGAATCTACAAACGAAGGAGGCCGGTTAAAAAGCATGATTGCGATGTCACAATGAATGCGCGGTGCTCACTGGACATGATCCACTGTTTGCAGGGATTTTTAGGGACCGTTAGCGCGCGCCACTTCAGCTAACGTCATTCATTTTCAACATATTTCATGTTAAAAATTATCTGAAATTCAAAGGCGCGGGATCAGTATGGCAAGGGGCAGCAGTCCCCCTGGAATTTCGCTAGGGGGCAGACATATGGTTCTGCCCCCGTAGATCTGAGCCTGTATGTGGATTTTTGGCGAGCCTGAAGAGTTAGAAATCGACATTTTCTGATGGGCTTAATGTGTTTTTTTGTGAAGAGCGTCAAGGGGGTACAATTGTGGGTTTATGGTGTGCTTAAAAACTTGTGAACGAGGCCGCAAAAAATATTCAACAGACACCACTCCCCCCGTCTTCCGATGTCATGATCTGAAGCTCCGGTTTTCAGCTCCCCAATACTAATTTCGTTCCCACGCCTGTGCATTGTTCCAGGATGTCTAGCAAGAAAAGTAACGAATGATTGTGTATGTATTGATTGTTTATCGAAAGAAGTTCGGCGCTGTCTGATCAAAGAAAACTTTGAATGTGACAGAGATAGTTGTTTTGTGGAAAAATGCCAACTAGCCAATACCCAAATATGGAGCAATATGTGTGTTATTGTGCGTTGTCTCCAATGTAAATCGACATTTTTCTGGGAATGCAGTAGGTACCGTAGATCATTTTTATGTATTTTAATATGTTACGAAGCGCCACAAACAATACTGGATGTGGCGCTATACCAAATAAAATATATTATTTTTATTCCAATAGATTATATATTGATTATGGTAGAGTTTCTACGGTCAAGATGTATGTTGCAGGAGCACGCTAATGTGTGACGTTTCCATTTGACGTCAAAATGTTAAATTACGTTAAGACGCCAGATCACCAATGAAAGGGAGCCTTAATTCATAATAGTTATCACAAAAACAACCAAAGATGTCCACAAGGTAATCTCTAAAGTCTGCATCGTGTAAATAATACTAGGGGATAGACCCATCGCTATAAAAGCACAACTAAGTAGTGAATATAAGTAGACCTTACCTCCGACTGATCCGCCCCATACTGTCGATACGACAATGCCTACCGTTAGTACAACAAGTCGTACATACATCGTGTTCAGATGAGTGTGAATCACAGCGTTAAGTGTAGAATTCTCGAATGATAACGCGCAGCGTAATGCAACGGATGTTAATAATATGCTAATATGCTATGCATCGCAAACTAATAATGATGTCACTACTATGGCGGTCTGTCAATCAAATTGCTCATAAAAACATGTGTTGTCGGTGTCCAATCTCCAAGCAGAAACTCTTCAGTAGCGAGCTACCTAAACCGGGAGCCCAGCACTTTTATTTATGAAAAAAGGGCCAAAGTGTTTGACCCCATGAGTTGGAGGAACCATCCCCCAACATCACAAAAATTAATTGCTGCCGGGTCTTGGGTGGTAGAATGCCCCCTAAATCAACCCCTGAAGTGGGGGGCAAAAAGTACCTTTATTTATATGAACAGCGCCAAGGCTAAAAACAGTTTCAACAGTTTCACTGGTGTTCCCTGAGTATGGAATGACCAATGACAGTAACTTTAGGAATTGGAACCCCCCCTGACAGCAGCCCCCGAAGTGTGCAAAAAGTACCTTTATTTATATGAACGGCGCCAAGGCTAAAAACATTTTCAAAAGTTTCCCTGGTGTCCCCCGAGTACGGAATGACCAATGCCAGCATCTTTAAATGGTGGAATCTCCCTGACAGCATCCCCCAAAGATTGTCGAAACTGTATTTATTCGCACAAACACCTAGCGGATAGTCCAGTAGATATGGCGCCAATTGATATGCGGCAAAATGTATATCGAGTCGGTACGCAAATATCGTTTGTTTGTAGGTGTACGTATTTTGTAAGCTGATTATGATAGATGACTACATGTCATTCAAATTTTAAAAATAATTTATTAGGGTGATGTAATATCGCCCGCCCTGTTTTGTTTAGAATTAACCCTCTACGTCTGGACACTGAAACATTAGCATCCACTGGTGCAAGTTGGTGGTAGAATGTGTTAAATCTTAAGAGTGTATGCAACAATATCCCTGCAGCGTATCTACAGACTACACAAATATATTTGGTAATTGGATCGGGGGCAAACTTAGTATCCCGCTACTGAGTTAGTTTTTCATGCAACTATGTAGTGCCGCAACAGGTTATATAGGAAAAATGTACAAGGCAATACACACAGACACACAGACACACAGACACACACACACACACACACACACACACACACACACACACACACACACACACACACACACACACACACACACACACACACACACACACACACACACACACACACACACACACACACGCACACACGCACACACACACACACACACACACACACACACACACACACACACACACAAACATACACACACACACACACAACCACACACACACACACATACACACACACACACACGCACACACACACACACATACTTTTTTGGAAAAATAGACTATTAATGTTCTTACCAGTAATACTGACCATGTGGTTGTTTTCACATTGTCTATTACCAAAAATAAAAAAATTAGTTTTGGTTATATTTAGGGAAAGCTTATTAACTTTTAACCATCTGTATAATTTGTCTAATTTTATTGATACTGTTTCACACACTTGTGACAGATTGTCATCTGAGTAAAAGAAATTAGTGTCATCAGCGAAGACAATTGATTTAATTAACAATGACACAGATTATACATATCATTAATATATATATATATGATAAATAACGCAGGACCTAATATAGAACCCTGCAGAACTCCATATGTAGCATTCGTGATTCTGAAGTTGTATCATTAATACAAACATATTGGCTTCTATACGTTATTAAGATAACTACACATCCACTTATTAGCTATATTCCTCTTATTCCGAAATGCTCAAGTTTTTTATGAGATTGCTGTGATCAAAAGTATCAAAGGTATTTTTCAGGTCAATGACGACACCAACAGTAGATTTACAATCATCAATACAAGTATAATTTCTTCCACGAGTTCCACTAATGCCAGTGATGTTGACATATTTTTCCTAAACTCATATTGGATTTCATACAATATTTGTTTGTCATCTATAAATGACATCATCCTGTTGTGGAAGAACTTTTCTAGGATTTTTGAAAACTGAGATAATTAATATAGATATAGGTCTGTAGTTAGTAAAATTATTAATAATAATATCGTCATTTTTAATAGCGGTATAACTCTAGTAATTTTCATACCATCTCGGAAAATTCCATTCTGTAACGAGGTATTAAAAATATACGCTAGGGGTCTTACTAGATACGGACTGACCAATGCCAGCAACTTTAAATGGTGGAATCCCCTGACAGCAACCCCCAAAGATTGACCAAACTGTATTTTATTCGTGCAAACACCTAGCGGATTTCGCAGTCCGGTAGATGGCGTCGTTGTAGATATGTAAACAGTTGTTCTGTACTAATGACGGACGTGCTGAAGATATAATTATGAACAGTTAAACATGTCGCATAGTCCTGTGCATCACTAAGCTAATTTGTTATGTCGCAATGCTAATGTTAACACAGCTGTTCTACAACGACGCCATCTACCGGACAGAGAAATCCGCTAGGTGTTTGCGCAAATAAATACAGTTTTGTCAATCTTTGGGGGTTGCTGTCAGGGGGATTCCACCATTTAAAGTTGCTGGCATTGGACATTTCGTACTCGGGGAACACCAGTGAAACAATTGAAACTCGCGACCGGAAACGATTAGCTGTTTGAGAGTGGTCGATGTTATACACGACGTTTTTGTAATACAAAGTAGTTGGGGCGTTGTCCCCCAGCCTTTTCACTTGCCCCCCCCCCCCACTCAGGCCATCTTGCCCCAACTTTTGTAAGGGTATGTAAAATCTGCACAATGTCTACATTGTCAATAAATTAAAGGGTAAATCCTGAAAGTGCACGTTCAATGACAAAACGTCGAGTGTCATGGTGCCGTCTCTGATCTTTACTTTGGAAGACGCGGGAGACGCTGTTGAATTTGTTTTGCCGTCGCGCCGCCGTATTTTGCGCCGCCGTAACTTGAGTTTTTCACTTCTCCGCTGTTTTGGCTCGACTCATGACATCGGAAGACAGGGGGTGCTGTTGGAGATGTTCTGCGGAAAGCCGCACAAAGTAGTTGGGTCGTTGTCTCCCAGGCTTTTCAGCTTGCCCCCAGTCAGGCCATCTTGCCCCCAATCCTGCCCCTTTTTGTGAGGGTATTTAAAAACTACAACGTGCAACATTGTCAATAAACAAGAGTAAGAGATTGGAGATTTTCAGCAGAAATCCGGGAAATTTTTCGGAAGACCCGGAGACACACAAAAACCAGAATATTTTGCAGGTGTAGTATACTTATATTTAGACGTCGGACACTTAGGGACTTGTTCAACGAATCTTGCCGGCAGTACAGGACATCCTCGCAAGCCAGGGCTGTTTGCCATGCAAAACTAGCCCTGGCTGATCTCCTACGCGAAGTGCGGAAGTTAGCTGAGTCAAACTAGTAATTGACTTCGCCAGTCGCGACTGCATCACCCGTGAGAACAGCGCAAATATCCGCCCCAATTTGATGACGGATAAACGACTTCTGGGAATCCCAATATATAATTACCCGTTCGCCCATTAGCACGAGCAACTGAGCGGTATTGTGTATTCGAATAATTGCTTCTACTTCCTAAACATTGCATGTAACACGAGCCACGGCTGGTTGAAATTAGTTTTATTATGACCACCTGACCTGTCGACATCCACTGATCTAGTGAGCGATTTCAAAGGCTGAGCTTAAATACAGAGTTTCGCAAAGCGATCAGCCAGGGGGTACTGCTGGCTGGCACTGATGTAATCAGCAGCAGCGATCCCTGGCGCGCGAGGATTGTACAGAACAACCGTCAACATATTTATTCTAGTATTAAAGGGACGTAGTCTGTTCGTCTACCTGGAATTAGCGGGCGTAGTAATTTGTAACAGGAAGTATGCTTTGTTGACCGTGGGAAAATTGAGCATCAAAGGGTATGGCAGTTAACTCAGCGCAACTCGGCCATATTGCCAATAACGTTTATTTTGAAAGTGGATGTTTTGTTTACTGTTTGAACATGTTCCCGTCATCGTACCTTCAAATTGCGACTGTTGTTACGGGCTTACTAAATAAAAGTAGGCGGTGTACCTTCAACTTAGTTAGTATAGTGTAAAGAACATTGTATTCATTTATAAATGAAAATCTAGGAACAGACTGCTTCCTTTTAAGAACATTATATCAAAACACGAGGAGTTGACAGCGTCCCTTTAACGAATAACGCATGCCAGAGTACTAAATGAGACGGACTGTGCACACAGCAGCGTTACGTGAATACTCTAATTCACGGTTTTTCTTTTGGAACGCGGCATGCCGTCAATAGGTGCATTTATGGTCGGCACACATCTGCAAAGATATACTGATGCTCCCTACCGTAGCAGTTCGCGTCTGTTCCCGCGGGCGCGTGCGTGCGTGCGTGCGTGTGCGAGTGTGTTTGCAAAAGTAGATCACTTAAATACTGTGCTAATTTGTAGTTCGTATTGCTCATTATATAAGTCACGACACAAAACAAACACAAATCACCGTGGTGCTGACCGTGTATGGTCGAGAGCCCCACGCAGTGATCCGTGCACTGTCTCGAGGACACGGAAGTACATATCTAAAAAGGCCATCAGTCTTTGCCAACATAAGAACCACGTACCCGGCGGCAGTGGAAACTCAAATAAAGCACAAGCGTCACGCTCGGGTGCACACACGTGCCGACAACACTAGCTATAGCTATAGCTGAAACACTACAACTGATACTCGTCCAAACACCATGCCCGTAACTAGGGGGTTTGGGCGGTCTAAGCAAACCCTCTTTTTACGAATCCCTTTAAAAAAACACGCTACCGATCGAACCCTCACCCACCTCACTAACGGCGCTATCAGCGATTACTCTGCAATATACCGTCAACATAACTGTGTATTAAGATAATATATTTTCTGGGTTCGGAATAATCGCAATTTTTTTAATCCCTCCATATACGAACCCCCACCCCTAGTCAAATTGTACGAACTTCCCAAAAATCCTCCTTATCAGCCCGAAAACAATAACCCATTCCCCAGATTCTGGCTAATCTCACTTTCGCGAGCGGCGATTTTTTAACAAGATGAATGAGCATAAGAACAAGAAAGTTTATGTTGACCCAACTATACAGAAAGTTGTCCAACGCAGGCCCGTCACAAGTGTGCGCCAATGGCTATTAGTTACTATTCCATGATTGTTGTTCAATGGTAATATTGTCGTGACCCCTAGTTTCCGGGTCACGGCCTCGTATGTTTGGATACTTCCTGTTGTGAGTTGCAGTTTTGTGTTCTCTTATTAAAACACTGTTCTAGTTACGCATACGTACTAGTGTTTATTTGTGTGACTCGAAGTGTGCATTTGATCACCTAATGGCGTGGTGGCAGCGCTCACAACGAACCCGCTCACCAAAACGGGCGCAATAAAAGCAGATACACATTGACAGTCCGCCGACCTCACGGCGCAAACAGCTAGTCGAAACGGCTCTGTATCACTAGCAGGTGTGGTAACAACATGGCTAACAACATGCAACGCGCACCGAGACAGTGGTGCCTCACAAAAACGGAAACGGTCAACACATTTGAGAACTGGCGCCAGAACCTCGTCTACACCCTCTCACTCGACCCAAACTTCGCCCAGTTTATCGCCACTGACGCTAAATGGGAGAAGCGATGTGCAGCACATCCAAACCGCGGCTTCACCGACGAGAATGATCATACAGCCATTCAGCAAGCCTACATGCTCGATCTAATGTTAGGCCAAATAGCGAACTATTGCCCAGTCATATCGCGCAACACGATCGCCAAAAACTCAACCAGTTTATCCGGTATCTGGCAAACTATCCGACTGCACTATGGGTTCCAGTCTACAGGGGCCCATTTCCTGGACTTTGCTGATATCCACCTACAAGCTGACGAACGCCCCGAAGACTTGTATCAGCGCCTAGTGGCCTTCGTTGAAGACAACATGCTACAAGAGGGAAGTGTCATTCTGCACCACGGTGACGTCATACACGTTGACGAAGAAATGTCTCCTTCCCTAGAGAACATGGTAGTACTGACCTGGTTACGACTTATCAACCCCGCACTGCCTAAGCTCATAAAGCAACGATATGGCACAGAGCTGAGGTCAAGAACACTAGCATCGATCAAGCCAGAAATATCACAGGCACTCGAATCACTACTAGACGAGATTGCGTCTGCTGACACCGCAAAGGTTATGCGCACCGAGACTAGGCCTAACCTACGCGGACAAAGACCAGCGTTCTCAAGACGACAACCGGCACCATCTAACAACCCTAGGCGTCCCACGAGCGTGAAGACTTGCCCTCTTTGCAAACAAGTAGGCCGCAGTGATGTACACCACTTCCTCAGCGAGTGCTCGTACCTTCCGGAACAAGATCGCCGCTACATGGCTAAGGTACGACAAGTCAGTGATATCATCGACGGAGTCGATGAAGGCGACGACGATACCTACGAAGTTTATGACGAACGCCCCGTAAACACCACTACCGTGCAACGTATCGATGTACGACAATCGCCTTACCTCGACGCGTTCCACGACCATCACGCCGTTCGAGTGACGATCGATAGCGGTGCAACGGGCAATATGATCCGTCATGACACGGCAGTGAGATTGGGGTGTACTATCAAGAACTCTTCCCAATCGGCTCACCAAGCTGACGGATCATCGCCTCTAACCATAGTTGGCGAAATTACCATATCACTCGCCCGCAAAAATAAATCATTCCAGTTCTGTGGACTAGTGGTACAGAATCTGGATGTCGAGATGCTGGCCGGGACACCATTTATGGAAGTCAACGAAATTACCATCCGTCCTGCCAAACGAACCATCACCCTCGCAGATGGCACCACGTACACATATGGTACAACACAGAGGGCCCTCAACAGGCATGCAGTCCGCCGTGCCCACATACTGCGAGCACCACCAACCAACATCACTGTGTGGCCAGGCGACTTCGTGGAAGTCGACCTGCCTTCAGACGCGTATATCGCAGACGCCACATTCGCTCTGGAACCACGTCACGATACCACCGGCAACAAAGGAGTACACGAGAACGATGTGTGGCCACAACCTTCACTAATCACCAGCGTAGAAGGTGTATTGCGCATACCAAATCTCACGAACTCCACTCGCACACTGAAAAGAAACGAACACTTTTGCCAAATCAGAGAAGTGTTCGTACCCGACAAGGCAACATCCATACCAGACAGTCAATGCACCAGCGTAGCCGTAAGCATACGCACACGCAGCTCGAATGCTACTGCCATCAAACACTCAACAGCGGTCACCATCGATCCTGATCACGCGCTCTCCCCCGACGAACGAGCGGCATTCCGATCGATCGTGGAAGAGTACGACGACGTATTCGACCCAAGATACAGTGGATACAATGGTCACGTGGGACCATTCAAAGCTGTTGTCAACATGGGCCCAGTACAACCGCCCCAACGTAAAGGACGCCTACCCCAATACGCACGAAACCAGCTCGTAGAACTCCAAAACAAGTTCGATGAACTCGAGACGATGGGCGTGTTCGTCCGGCCTGAGGATGTACCGGTCAACGTCGAGTACCTCAACCCGTCATTCCTGATAAAGAAGCAAAGCGGAGGACACCGACTCGTCACTGCCTTCACTGACGTAGGCCGCTATAGCAAGCCGCAGCCTTCATTGATGCCTGATGTCGACAACACCCTACGAAAAATCGCACAATGGAGGTACATAGCGACTACCGATATGTCCAATGCGTTCTACCAAATCCCTCTATCGCGTGAATCAATGAAGTACTGCGGAGTAGTCACTCCGTTCCGCGGTGTACGCGTATACGCTCGCTCAGCGATGGGCATGCCCGGGTCCGAAACCGCACTCGAAGAGCTGTTGTGCCGCGTACTGGGAGATCTACTCGAAGAAGGTGTCGTCGCCAAACTGGCAGACGATATATATTGTGGAGGAAACACCATCGCCGAACTCCAACAGAACGTAAGACGATTGCGCCAAAGCTTCGCCAACAGCGAGTTGCGCCTGTCCGCTGCCAAAACAACGATGTGCCCTACTACGACCACGATACTTGGCTGGGTGTGGAACCTCGGCTCCATCCATGCAAGCCAACATCGCATCGCCACCCTAGCCAGCTGCGACGCTCCACTCACAGTCAAAGCGATGCGAGCATTCGTCGGAGCCTACAAAATGCTAGCACGCGTCATACCAGGATGCTCCGCCTTGCTTGCCCCGTTCGACGAAGTAACGGGTGGCAAACAGTCAAGTGATCGCGTCACATGGACCGATGCATTAAGAGAAGCCTTCAAACACGCACAAACCAGTCTTCAGACTAACAAGGCTATCACATTACCTCGGCCAAGTGACGAACTATGGCTAGTGACGGACGGCGCTGTCAAACAGTGCGGTCTAGGAGCCACCTTGTACGTGATGCGCAATGGCAAATTGATGCTGGCCGGATTCTTCAGCGCAAAACTCCGCGGACGACAGATCTCCTGGTTGCCATGCGAAGTAGAAGCACTATCCATCGCAGCCGCTATCAGACATTTCAGCCCGTATATCGTACAGTCAGCGCACAACACAGCGATACTCACAGACAGCAAGCCTTGCGTACAAGCCCACGAGAAGCTTTGTCGCGGTGAATTCTCCGTCAGCCCGCGCGTATCGACATTCCTATCAGTCGTCAGTCGGTACCAGGCAACTATTCGCCATCTCGCCGGTTCAGCTAATGTTCCATCAGACTTCGCGAGTCGCAACGCACCCACATGCCGGGAACAACAGTGCCAAGTGTGCTCCTATATACGACAGACTGAAGAGTCAGTCGTGATGCAACGCGTTACAACAGACGACATAACATCTGGGAAAGCTCGACTTCCGTTCACCAATCGTTCAGCATGGCTCGGCATTCAAGCAGACTGCCAAGACTTGCGAAGGACTCATTCACACCTTACACAAGGAACACGACCATCCAAAAAGGTGACAAACGCGAAAGACGTCAAAAGATACCTTAACGTCGCATCAATCGCTCGTGACGGTCTACTGGTCGTACAACGTAACGACCCACTGAGTCCTACACGAGACTGCATCATCGTACCGCGAAAAGTCCTAGACGGACTAGTAACGGCCCTGCACATCCAACTGGATCACCCGTCTTCGTACCAGCTAAAGCAAGTCATGCATCGCTATGTATTCGCTCTCGACCTCGACAAGTCTGTCGAGTCCACCTCGCGCAGCTATAATCACTGTACGTCGTTACGGAACACCCCAAACCTAACTATCGCGCAATCTACCAACGATCCCCCAGAAGTAGTGGGTATCTCATATGCAGCCGACATCATCAAACGAGAAAGACAACTGATCTTGGTGCTACGCGAGTGTGTAACATCATACACGGTAACATGCTTCGTCAACGACGAACGACGCGACACGTTACGGGACTCCATCATTCAACTCTGCATCGGCCTCCGACCGCTTGATGGACCTCCTGCCGTAATACGCACAGACCCAGCTCCTGGATTCGCAGCTCTCGTCAACGACGCACTGTTGAACAAGTATCGACTCACCATCGAACTAGGACGGGTCAAAAACATCAACAAAAACCCTGTGGCCGAAAAAGCCATTCGGGAACTCGAGGGTGAAATTTTACACCAACAACCAACAGGCGGCGCCATCACGCAGGTGCTACTGTCTGTCGCTACTGCCAACCTCAACGCCCGAGTACGAAACAGAGGAATGTCAGCTCGTGAGCTGTGGACCCAGCGTGACCAATTCACCAACGAACAATTACCGCTGAACGACTATAGCATCATTCAACAACAGCATGCCTCGCGCAACGCTAACCACGAACACAGTCAAATATCGAAGTCTCCTCGCGGTTCAGTACCCAGACCCCAACATATCGACATTGGCGACATCGTGTACTTGTACTCAGACAAGAGTAAACTACGCTCCAGGTGTCGGTATCTCGTAGTGAGCACAGAAGGAGAATGGATCAACATCAGCAAGTTCGCCGGTAACCAGTTGCGTGCCACGTCATACAGAGTGAAGCGAACAGAGTGCTACAAGGTGGCAGCTGAAGCTACCCACGATCTTCCAGTGTCGTACCAGTATGACGAACTAACACCCGCAGATGACCCAGCTCCTCCAGAGAAACCTTCAGACGTACCAGTTCAACTCTCGTACCCTCCAGTCACAGCAGCTCAGCCCGTAGAACCATCAACAGCCGAGTCTCATCGACAAGAAACGGCGACAGTCAACAACGAATCGACAATGTCATACGATCCAGATCAACATAGCTGTCCGCCCGAGGAACCTCCGAGACGCTCTACAAGAACTCGGAAGCCTCCTGAGTATCTGAAAGACTTCATCTCATGAACCTTTATCTCTATAATCATTATTGTATGTCTATATGATAGCTATCTCATAGTAGCATACATAATTATGAGAAGAAAGAAGTCACGCCAATGGCTATTAGTTACTATTCCATGATTGTTGTTCAATGGTAATATTGTCGTGACCCCTAGTTTCCGGGTCACGGCCTCGTATGTTTGGATACTTCCTGTTGTGAGTTGCAGTTTTGTGTTCTCTTATTAAAACACTGTTCTAGTTACGCATACGTACTAGTGTTTGTTTGTGTGACTCGAAGTGTGCATTTGATCACCTAATGGCGGTGAGTTGGGAGAGCTCGAAACCCCCTTTTTTAACCCTTCCAAAATCCCTGGCAGATATCGAACGCAATGAATGTACGTTAGCTGAAGTAATTCACTCCGCCGGTCGCGTCTGTTCCACCCGTGAGAACAGTGCATACACCCACCACAACCGCGCACCAATACAAAGGCGAAGCCCTCGGAGTCCCAAAATAGAAACATCTGTGTGACCGTATTCTCTTGAGCGACTGAACGGCATTGTATATTGACAATAATGATTTGTACTTCCCGAACATTACATGCAACATGAGCAAATGTTGGCTGAAACTAAAACGAGTCGAACGACGATATTGTTGGCCCGGCGTTTCGCAAGGCGATCTGTCATGGAACTGGTGTAATCCGCAGTGTTCCTGGCGAGCGAGGTTGTAGTCTTTTGATATTTGTTAATACTATCGTTGTTCGCCCGGGGAATCGCACGACTCCCGATCTCCTTTGTTTAAGCTCAACTGACGTCTAGTATATCAAACCGGTACGGTTGTGTCGTCGTGAATCCAGTCTCTGAAATCTTAACGGCGCTATTCAAAAATGTTCCTGGTAACTTTACTCATTTAAAGGGAATAAAAACATCTATTGCTTGAATTCATGTTATATTACATCTTGCTATCTATTTCCACGTCCACCAAGCCAAACAAATTTTTAAAAATCAATCAATTAGAAATTCCACATTTTATGCTGTGCATCCAGACATTTTCGAATATGCATATGTTTGGCGCGCTTTTCTGGATGCCGAGATGTGACGTCACTTATGACACACACTCGCATCAGGCCGACCCTTTCCATGCATTCAGAGCATGTTTACAAGTATAGCTTTTGGGTCGAAACGAGCGTCAGAATGAGTTATTGTGCAATATTCCGACGTAATACAAACACTAGTCATCTTAGAGCAACAAGCAGTTATCTTACGGTTCCACATGAATCGAATTTTATTCAAAACAACGAATGCGAATGGGCCTACAAGTCGACTAGGTTTCGCCGAGCTTGGGCTTGTTTTCAGAATAATTATATCGAATGCAACCAACGGGGGATAATCTACACAAATAAACATGCATAGCAAACATATATTGTATTCAGCTACAGAAAGTAACGTGTATATATCACATAATATCACTAGAATATCGATATATGAAGGAGTTGTACAATTTATCATAACAACTTAAATCAGTCAGAGAGTTTCCGCTGGTCCTGACAGACAGTCGACGAAACAAGTTGGTTCGCTGGTGTGTAAAAGACCGCAAACAACATGATTGCAAATATGTGTCAAAGTTCTTGTAAGAATTATTATCGGTGTTAGAATAACAGAAGGTGTAATCTTTCAAACGGTACCAAGATTTTTGGGATCGGATGAACCGTAAGTTTTCTAGCGACCGCTGAATTGAGTGATTTTGGACATGTCCCGAGTTGTTCATTTTTCGCTTATCTATTTTTAATATCACTCAATAAGTGAGTATGTAAAAGCATAAATATAGTAATCACATGGTATACAAATTATCATATGTGAATCAGGGAGACTCCCACTAAGGCAAAAAAGTCGCTCTCACGGGAGCCACCAGTTATATTTATGAAAAATCCTGGTGCATAAAAAATTGCAACATAAATCGGTTAACAGAATAAGTCAGACAAAGCTTAGAACGTGACATTATACATGATTTGGGACGATTGGCTATTCATCCAAAGAGGTACATCATGACAAATGTAACACTTTCGAAATGTACATACAGGTAAACAAGTCTGCAAATAATGATGTTTAACATACATTGCAAACCCGTGTATGCTGTGAATGTAGATTTTACTAGTTATTAAATCAGGTGCATTATTGATAGTATGCGACAAGGTGTATCTGAGACTTTGTTTCGCAAATTCGTGTTGTACACTGATTGTATGTATATTGTATTGTCCACGTGTGTTGAGATTGTGAATGCTGTTGTTCTGATGAAGCGGCAAATTTTGAAAGTAAACAGGAAGTTAGTTATACACGAATTTATCTAGTAATATGTTATGAAACTGGATATCGAAAGCTTTGGAAAGGTCCAGATAAATATTTATAGGAATTTCATTTCTATCAATGTGTGTCATTATCCTATCGGTTAATTCAAGGGCAGCAAATTTAGTGCTATGTTCCGTTCTAAATCCATATTGGTTTTCGAACAAGAGATTTGGCGTTTTAAAAATGAATTTAGCTGGTTGTAAATTATCTTTTCAACTACTTTTGATATAACTGATAAGAGTAATATTGGTAATTGCTTAATTGGGTATCGTCACCTTTTAAAAAATTTGAATTACTTTAGCGATTTTAAGTTTATCAGGGAAGATAAAGCTGGTATTTGATTTGTAATTAGTGTTACTGATTTTATTACTGCGGGTTGAATTAATTTTAGTAAACGTGACGAAATACCGTCATACCCACAGTTTGTTTTTGGTTGCATGTTATCTGTTGTTTTATATATAGTTTCTTCGTCCATACGTTCAAAACTGAGTGAATTGGTATACTGCTCATTCACACAGTATCTGTAATTTCTATTTATAGGATTATTTATTTGTTTGGCTAAATTTCAGCAAATATTTGTAAAAAAAAGGTATTAAATGAGTTTGCAATAGCCGTCTTGTTTGTTATAATTTCGTCGTTATATATAATGCATTTAGGGAAAGTTTTCTTTTCGTATGTTCTAGACAGAATGTCGCTTGCCCTTGTTTTTTATGTTAGTCAGAAGTCAGTCAGAAGTCAGAAGTCAGAATAAATTTATTTGACCTATAAATACGATACATATACAACGAATAACGCAAGTAATAGATAAGGTCGGGAGACTCCCATTAAGATATATAATATCGCTAGCACAGGAGCCACCCCATAAATATAAACAACAATAACATTTACATGACAAATCAGAATAGCATATAACTTGTTTTTATAGTTGATAATTACTCAATGTGTCAACATGCATACATAATACAAGGACTGATTATATCACATTGACGTACATACGGATACTTCGGTATACATTATAATATGTATTACGAATTACAAATAAAGCAATTATGAATATGACAAGTGGATTCATAATTTAAAATAAAAACGTTTTTGTGTATGTTAAAAAACCATATAGACTGTGGGTGTAAATTTTACTAATGATAATACTTGGTGTATTGTTAACTGTCTCTACTATGTTGTGTCTAATGCATTTTTTCGCAAATTCATGTTTGAATCTGGACATATACAGATTATTTCTTTCACGTGTGCAGTGCTGATGAATATCATAAATGTGTGTGCTTGGAAAAACATTGAAGTAGTAGGGTAAAAGATTGTTAATTAATTTATAGTAAAATTTTAATTGTTGGATTTTATAAATGTCATCCAACTTTAGCAACTGGAATCTTTTAAAAATAGGACGTGTGTGAGCATTGTATTTACTTAAGGATATTATTCGTATTGCTTTTTTCTGTAATTTGAAAATTCGATGTGCTTGATGACCCCATAAAAGTATGCCATAATTAATATGAGGGAGAATAAGAGCATTGTACATAATATATAATGTATTAGGTGGTAAAACCTATGTTAATGTTGTACTTGTTAAAACAAGATTCATAATACAGTTGTTTTGCTCTTCATAATTTATGTTTGGGTCAGCAGATGGCGATTGATTAAGTTTACTATAAACATCTTTTTAAGTGATCTCATTTATGAATTTGGAAATACCTTCTTGATTTTTTATATTAATTTTAATATATTTAGATGGTAGTTCTTAGTGGGAACTGTGTTTAGAGAAGTAGAGTATGGTTGAGGGTCCGATAATTGTTCCGTTAGAATACCTGATTTAGATGTTATTGTAGGATCGATTAATCTACAAACAAATTATCTGTTAGAGTTCCATTATTATTTGAAAATCTTGTTGGGAGTGTAATATGGGGGTAAAAGCTATAAGATATTAATAAATTATATCTCCAATTATAATATCCTTTAAGGGCCCACCTCCAGTTATTTGATAAATTGTCAGAGTGGACCCCAGCACCTTAAAGGAGATACGCTGACGATAATCCAAAGTTGGCGACTCAATATCACTGGCGCCGGAACGAAATTGATATTGGGCGGGCTGGGCCGAAGCTTTAGCACCGCGCCGCTGTCAGCTCATGATATCGGAAGATGGGGAGGAGGGGCATTCAAAGTCAACACAAACCTCCAGTCGCTCCCCCTCGAGGCTCGCCAAAAAACACACCTTCAGGCTCTCTGAAAACCTCGACTTGCACCCTTCTCCCCCGAGGCTCGCCAAAAAATCAGCTTCAAGTGCACCAACATATCAATTTCCATCCATAAGTGAACCCCCTCCCACAAATATTGGATATAATCCTGTCTCCAGTCCCCACCAGAAATATTGGGGGCTCACCTCTCCACAAGCCGAACCGGTTCCGGCGCCTATGAATATACAGATGGTTGCTGCGCTGTTGCCGTCTTTACAACGACTCACTGCGTACATCTCAGCACAGAGCAAGTCTGGTTGGCCCTTTTCATTTTGGTTTACAAACAGAGTCGAAACGTCGTCAACAACAAGTTGCATTTCAAAGGGTAGTACAATATTTAGGTTTGATGTGAAATGAAGCGTCGACCGAAAGCATGAGTCGAATGCGAACGGTAGGCCTATTGCCAGCAAGGTGCATAAAACGCGCTCGCAGAAAAAAGGTTAGTTCTTATATAGCGCAGTATCCAGTCCTCTGGACTGCTCAAAACACTTTACACCTTAATTACTCACTGGCAGACCTGTTCAATCGAATACCATATCGATTTCTCTGGGAAGCATCCAGCCACGCTTCAATTAATGCGCGAAGGTTATTCGCACACAAATATCCAGCTCAGCATATAGCCAGGTACTCAATCATACAGCTGAGTGAACTGGATCAACGCAGAGCGAATGAACTTGCCCAAGGTTTGGCACGGCAGCACAGGCTTCGAATCCGGGTTCTCTAAGTCCAGAGGCCGATGCTCTACCTACTGCGCCACTGCGCTTCACTTAATTAATTAAAGACATCTTAGCTGAAGGGTATTTCACAACATAGGGGGTTGAGTTCGCATTCTTGCGAATTGCGAACGTTAGCATATCCCTTCCCCTGTCGTTCTATGCGAGAGGCTGTCAAGGACACGCTTACCTGTCGTACCGTCACACCCCACTGGTGTTTGCTGCAGGGTTCCGTGTCATGGCTATTGTAACGTGTAGTCAGAAACTATGTGTAATCTTTAAGGCATCGTGCACTTGTAATAGGGGCAGTGACGGGTTGCTGTGGGCGCTTACGGACGCTCTTTTTGTGCAGCAGCCGCGATGGCTGCAACCGGTCGAATGTCACCCGTGGGACGGTTCCTGGTGTCAGTCGCCTTCTCCAGTGTCCTGCTGTCGTCGGCAAATACGGTTGGCGCTAGAAAGGTATTTACTTGAATGGATTCTAATGTCTGAAGCTACGTGTAATATTGTGTGGCAGTTCTGTGGCAGATGCACATATTATGTCACGTTTTAATTAATGCTATATCTTTTACCACCTAATCTTATTGCCTATGCATTATGCATCACGGTTTTAGCAATTTATTTTATTTATTTATTTTTATTATCATTTATTTAACTAGCTAGTTTTAATATTCATGTATTAATCTAATTTAGCGCCTCTGAATGGACTTTTGTCTAGAAGTATGGCGCTCTTCAAGTTGACTCATTATTATTATTCTATCTGTGGGTGTAGGATAGTCCTACTTATGCAGGGGCAGATCCAGAGACGGTAGTCTACGGGGGCCCATCACCCTCCAGTTGCATCCCTGTGAGGTTTGCCACAAACCGCCTCTGGCGGTCGAACCAAATACATATTAGGTGGACTGAGTCGGAGCTTTAGGGCGAGTCCGATGTCGGATCACGACATCGGAGGAGAGGGGGTGCAATTGAAGGTTTTTTTCGCAGGAGCTTCAGCCCCACTCAGCCATCGCGCTGTTGGATCATGAAATCGGAAATCAGGGGTGGGGTGCTGGGGAACATTTTTCGCGGCGACGTTCACAATTTCGAAAGCTCACCAAAACCTCTAATTGCACCCCCATAGTAGGGGCACTTCAAAAGGTCCATGAGGACGTGTCCCCAGGCCCCAGAATCCATCTAGGCTACTTCGTGTTGTGTGTTAATCCTACTTGTCGTTGTGTGGTAGTCCTTACTGTGATTGTGTGGTAGTCCTACCGATGGTTGTGTGGTAATCCTACATGTGATCGAGTGGTAGTCCTAACTCTGATTGTATGGTAGTTCTACCTGTGATTGTGCGGTAGTCCTATCTTGGATTGTGTAGTTTTACCCAGCCGTGATGGTGTGGTAATTCTACCTGAGATTGTGCGGTAGTCCTTCCTGTGATTGTATGGTAGTCCTACCTATTATTGTATGGTATTCCTACGTGAGGTTGTGTGGTAATTCTACCTGGAGCTGTCTGTATTTATACCACTCAAGAACTATACAAGTACATAAACTAAATGTTAGAGAAAATAAGGGAAATCGAAAACGATTGAAACGCCGCGGTAACGAGCGTTTTCGAGTTGTTCTGATTTTGCCACATTGCGTCAAAATGAGACCACTCGGTAGAGGTGTCTCGTACTGGTCTTGCGACGAACCGCCATTTACCGTTATGGCGGCTGGGGCCGAGTATACGGGTTTTAATATAGCATTACAGATATTCGTTCTCAAGCGTTCTCAATATATTTAAATATGCAATGGACTTAGAGAAGTCCACGTTGGACACCGATAAACCATCTTTGAACATTGCAGGCGTTACTACCACTGGTCGTGTACAAATCTCCAGTTTTCTTGACGTCTCGTCTTAAGTGATTCCAATGACTGATATGAATAATTGTTGGTCAGTGTCCGTTCTGAATCTGAATGATGATATATGTAAAAACAATGCCGTCACGATAGCGTTATCGCCTCTAACAGCTGAATGAGATCGCAACCCGGGTTGGTAGTCGCGATCGGTGGTATGAGATAGCTGCACAAATGTATGCAGAAATAAAGGGCCCTACTACGAAGCGCTTGGTGCGATATGTTATCATATTGACCTTGCAGCTAGCGTCTCTGAACCAAGCTGCGTGACGGTATCGCAGTCACGCGGGATGTAGGCCTACACGCATGGCTTGATTCATACTTGGGGTAAATGAAGGAGTTAGCTAGCTTTTTGGCGCTAGGGTTCGATTGTAAATAAGGGTACTGCACGCACGCACGCACGCACGCAAGCACGCGCGCGCACACACACTGTCCTGCAGATATAATCCAGTTATACATATTGATTTTTCTTCATAATATACTTCCAGAATGGTAATGGTTAAAATATCGAATAACATATCGATGACGTCGATCCTACAGTAGGCCCTACAGAGTATAGATAAAGTAGCTGTTTATTAATTTGAACTCCGTCATAAAGACAAGCCCTTTGTGTTGTGGTCGAGACATGTTCTCCTCTTCCGTCGTGACGGAGAAAGATGCTTCTTGTTCTAGCCTATGTTACCTTTGACAACTGCTCCAGTCGCTGGTGCAGATCTTCCGGGCGTTCGTCAGGCTCGAGGTGCTGAGTGAACTAGAGCAACGTGGAGTGAAAGAACTTACCTAAGGTTCAAAGCGGCAGCTAGAGGATTCGAACATGGAATCTCTTGATTGAGAGTCCGATACTCTTAAAACTACGCTACTGCACACTGCGTATAGCAAGTTAATGAAATGAGCGCTACATTGAAAACCTTAACTGTAGTTGAATGTTATGGTATAATACATTGCCAGATACTTGAGACAGCGTTGTAGTTTTACGAAGGTAATACAAATCTGCACAATGTCAACATTGTCAATAAATTAAAGGGTAAATCCTGAAAGCGCACGTTCAATGACAAAACGTCGAGTGACATGGTGCCGTCTCTGATCTTTACTTTGGAAGACGCGGGGAGATGCTGTTGAATTTGTTTTGCCGTCGCGCCGGCGTATTTTGCGCCGCCGTAACTTGAGCTTTTCACTTCTCCGCTGTTTTGGTTCGACTCATGACATCAGAAGACAGGGGGTGCTGTTGGAGATTTTCTGTGGAAAGCCTGGAGGTTTTTCGGAAGACCCGGAAACACACAAACAAACCGGGAGATTTAGCAGGTATAGTATATTTAGACACCGAACACTTTTTCGATTGCTAATTTGTTTAATAGGGAAATTACTACATCAAAACATGTGTTGTCGGTGTCCAATCTCCAAGCAGAGGCTCTCTTCAGTAGCGAGCTCCCTCCAAGAGTGTTGATAGAAGAAGCTCGCGACCGGAAACCAGTCGCTTTTTGAGAGTGGTTGGTCACATACACGACGTTTTTTAAATACAAAGTAGTTGGGGCGTTGTCTCCCAGGCTTTTCACATGCCCCCAGTCAGGCCATCTTGCCCCCAATCCTGCCCCTTTTTGTGAGAGTATTTAAAAACTACAACGTGCAACATTGTCAATAAACAAAAGGGTAAGAGACTGGAGATTTTCAGCGGAAATCCGGGAGATTTTTCGGAAAACCCGGTGACACACAAAAACCAGAATATTTGGCAGGTGTAGTATACTTATATTTAGAACACTTAGGGACTTGTTCAACGAATCTTGCCGGCAGTACAGGACATCCTCGCAAGCCAGGGCTGTTTGCCATGCAAAACTAGCCCTGGCTGATTCCCTACGCGAAGTGCGGAAGTTAGCTGAGTCAAACTAGTAATTGACTTCGCCAGTCGCGACTGCATCACCCGTGAGAACAGCGCAAATATCCGCCCCAATTTGATGACGGATAAACGACTTCTGGGAATCCCAATATACAATTACCCGTTCGCCCATTAGCCCGAGCACCTGAGCGGTATTGTGTATTCGAATAATTGCTTCTACTTCGTAAACATTGCATGTAACACGAGCCACGGTTGGTTGAAATTAGTTTTATTATGACCACCTGACCTGCCGACATCCACTGATCTAGTGAGCGATTTCATAGGCTAAGCTTAAATACAGAGTTTCGCAAAGCGATCAGCCAGGGGGTACTGCTGGCTGGCACTAATGTAATCAGCAGCAGCGACCCCTGGCGCGCGAGGATGGTACAGGACAACCGTCAAAATATTTATTCTAGTATTAAAGGAACGTAGTCTGTTCTTCTACCTGGAATTAACGGGCGTAGTAATTTGTAACAGGAAATCTGCTTTGTTGAACGTGGGAAAAATGAACATCAAAGGGTATAACAGTTAACTCAGCGCAACTCGGCCATATTGCCAATAACGTTTGTTTTGAAACTGGATGTTTTGTTTACTATTTGAACATGTTCTCGTCATCGTACCTTCAAACTGCGACCGTTGTTACGGGCTTACTAAATAAAAGTAGGCGGGTGTACCTTCAACTTAGTTAGTATAGTGTAAAGAACATTATATTAATTTCTAAATGAAAAACTAGGAACAGACTGCTTCCTTTTAAGAACATTATATCAAAACACGAGGAGTTGATAGCGTCCCTTTAACGAATAACGTATGCCAGAGTACTAAATGAGACGGACTGTGCACACAGCAGCGTTACGTGAATACTCTAATTCACGGTCTTTCTTTTGGAACGCGGCGTGCCGTCAATTAGTGTATTTATGGTCGGCATACATCTGCAAATATGTACTGATGCTCCCTACCGTAGCAGTTCGCGTCTGTTCCCGCTCGTGCGTGCGTGCGCGCGTGCATGCGCGAGTGTGTTTGCAAAAGCAGATCAGTTAAATAATGTGGTAATTTGTAGTTCGTATTGCTCATTATATAATTCACGACACAAAACAAACACAAATCACCGTGGTGCTGACCGTGTATGGTCGAGAGCCCCACGCAGTGATCCGTGCACTGTCTCGAGGACAAGGAAGTACACATCTAAAAAGGTCACCAGTCTTTGCCAACATAACAACCACGTACCCGGCGGCAGTGGAAACTCAGATAAAGCACAAGCGTCATGCTCGGGTGCACACATGGTGCCGACAACACTAGCTATAGCTGAAACACTTGCCCCAGTTAATTGATACCATTGATACTCGTCCAAACGCCATGCCCGTAACTAGGGGGTTTGGGCGGTCCATGCAAACCCTCTTTTTACGAATCCCTTTTAAAAAACGAACACCACACGCCACCGATCGAACCCTCACCCACCTAACTAACAAGTTTGGCTATCAGTGATTACTCTGCAATATACCGTCAAATTTGCATATAACTGTGTATTAAGATAACATATTTTCTGGGTTCGGAGTAATCGCAATTTTTTTTAATCCCTCCATATACGAACCCCCACCCCTAGTCAAATTGTACGAACGTCCCAAAAATCCTCCTTATCAGCCCGAAAACAATAACCCATTCCCCAGATTCTGGCGAATCTACTTTCGCGAGCGGCGATTTTTTTAACAAGATGAATGGACATAAGAACAAGATGAATGGACATAAGAACAAGATGAATGGACATAAGAACAAGATGAATGGACATAAAAACAAGAAAGTTTATGTTGACCCAAGTATACAGAAAGTTGTCCAACGCAGGCCCGTCACAAGTGTGAGTTCGGAGGGCTCGAAACCCCTTTTTACTAACCCTTCCAAAATCACTGGCAAACAGCGAACGCAATGTATGTAAGTTAACTGAAGCAAACTAGTAATTCACTTCGCCGGTCGCGTCTGTTCCACCACCCGTGAGAACAGTGCATACACCCATCCCAACCGCGCACCAATCCAAAGACGAAGCCCTCGGAGTCCCAATATAGAAACATCTGTGTGACCGTATTCTCTGGAGCGTTTGGCGATCTGTCATGGGCTACTGGAACTGGTGTAATCCGCAGTGTTCCTGGCGCGCGAGGTTGTAGTCTTCTGATATTTGTTAATATTGTCGTTGTTCGCCAGGTTAATCGCACGACTCTCGGTCTCCTTTGTTTAAGCTCAACTGACGTATAATATATCAAACCGGACCGGTACGGTTGTGTCATCGTGAATTCAGTCTCTGAAATCTTAACGGCGCTATTCAAAAATGCTCCTGGTAACTTTTACTCATTTAAGTATGCTATAGCTTACACCCATCTGTGGAGCAAGAAACAGTGATGATCACTCAATTTATTCACTGACAAAAAGTAAATTACTCTAAATAACAATAGGTTTGTTTTGTTTAATATATCGCACATTTGTAGATCAGACGTCACAGGTACTTGGAAATGAATAAACACAGAAATAGAAGGCAGACAGACAGACAGACAGACAGACAGACAGACAGACAGACAGACAGACAGACAGACAGACAGACAGACAGACAGACAGACAGACAGACAGACAGGCAGACAGACAGACAGACAGACAGACAGACAGACAGACAGACAGACAGACAGACAGGCAGGCAGGCAGACAGACAGACAGGCAGGCAGGCAGACAGACAGACAGGCAGGCAGGCAGACAGACAGACAGACAGACAGACAGACATACGTTCTTTATTAAAACCCATATACATATCACCAAAAATAGATATCGGTAGATGGGCGAACTTTGTCGACGAAACAAGTTGGTTCTCTGGTGTGTAAAATACCGCAAACAACATGATTGCAAATATGTGTCAAAGTTCTTGTATGAATTATTATCGGGAAACCAAGTATGTGCTAGAATAACAGAAGGTGTAATCTTTCAAACGGTACCAAGATTTTTGGGATCGGATGAACCGTAAGTTTTCTAGCGACCTCTGAATTGAGTGATTTTGGACAAGTCCCGAGTTGTTCATTTTTCGCACACTTATCTATTTTAATATCACTCAATAAGTGAGTATGTAAAGGCATACATATAGCAATCACACGGTATACAAATTATCATATGTGAATCAGGGAGACTCCCACTAAGGCAAAAACGTCGCTCTCACGGGAGCCACCAGTTATATTCATGACAAATCCTGGTGCATACAAAATTGTAACATAAATCGTTTAACAGGGTAAGTCAGACAAAGCTTAGAACGTGACATTATACATGATTTGCGACGATTGGCTATTCAACCAAAGAGGTACACATGAAAGCTTATTCATATTTGTTGTTCACTCATAATGACAAATGTAACAATTTCGTAATGTACATACGGGTAAATAAGTCTGCAAATAATGATGTTTAACATACATTGCAAACCCGTGTAAGCTGTGAGTGTAGATTTTACTTGTATTTAAATCAGGTGCATAATTGATAGTGTGTGGCAAGGTGTGTCTGAGACTTTGTTTCCAAATTCGTGCTGTATCCTGATTGTATGTATATTGTATTGTCCACGTGTGTTGAGATTGTGAATGCTGTTGTTCTGATGAAGCGGCACATTATGAAGGTAAACAGGAAGTTTGTTATACACGAATTTATCTAGTAATATATTATGATACTGGATATCGAAAGCTTTGGAAAGGTTCAGATAAATATTTTTAGGAATTTCATTTCTATCCATGTGTGTCATTATCCTATCGGTTAATTCAAGGGCAGCAAATTCAGTGCTATGTTCCGTTGTAAATCCATATTGGTTTTCGAACAAGAGATTTGGCGTTTTAAAAATGAATCTAGCTGGTTGTAAATTATCTTTTCAACTACTTTTGATATAACTGGTAAGAGTGATATTGGTAATTGCTTAATTGGTTATCGTCACCTTTAAAAAAATTGGAATTACTTTAGCGATTTTAAGTTTATGAGGAAAGATAAAGCTAGTATTTGATTTGTAATTAGTGTTAATGATTTTTCGTATCGTCACCTTTTGACAAATTTGAATTACTTTAGCGATTTTAAGTTTATGAGGAAAGATAAAGCTAGTATTTGATTTGTAATTAGTGTTAATGATTTTTTTTTACTACTGCAGGTTTAACTAATTTTAGTAATCGTGACGAAATACCGTCATACCCACAACTTATTTTTGGTTGCAAATTATCTGTTGTTTTAGATATAGTTTATTCGTCAATACGTTCAAAACTGAGTGAATTGGTATTCTGCTCATTTACATAGTATCTGTAATTTCTATTTATAGGATTATTGATTTGCTTGGCTAAATTTCAGCCAATATTGATAAAAAAAAGGTATTTAATGTGTTTGCAATAGCCGTCTTGTTTGTTATAATTTCGTCGTTATATATAATGCATTTAGGGAAAGTGTTCTTTTCGCGTGTTCCGGACAGAATGTCGCTTGTAGTTTTCCTTGTTTTTTATGTTAATTGTGTACTTGTTAAAACATAATACAGTTGTTTTGCTGTTCATAATTTATGTTTGGGTCAGCAGATGGCGATTGATTAAGTTTATTATAAACATCTGTTAAAGTGATTTCATTTATGGATTTGGAAATTGCTTCTTGATTTTGTATATTAATTTTTATATAATTATTTAGGTGGTAGTTCTTAGTGGGAACTGTGTTTAGAAAAGTAAAGTATGGTTGATAAATCTACAAAAACAAGTTATTTATTAGAGTTCCATTATTATTTGAAAATCTTGTTGGGAGGGTAAAAGCTATAAGATATTAATAAATGATATCTCCAATTATAATATCCTTTAAGAGCCCACCTCCAGTTATGTTGATCAATTGTCAGAGTAAACCCCAGCACCTCAGAAGGGATACGCTTGCGATAATCCAAAGTTGGCGACTTAATATCACTGGCGCCTGAACGAAATTAATATTGGGCGGGCTGAACCGAACCTTCAGCACCGCTGCGCTGTCAGCTCATGATATCGGAAGACGGGGAGGAGGGGCATTCAAAGTCATCAGAAACCTACAATCGCTCCCCCTCGAGGCTCGCCAAAAACCACACCTTCAGGCTCTCCGAAAACCTCGACTTGCACCCCCTCCCCTGAGGCTCGCCAAAAAAATCAGCGTCAAGTGCACCAAAAATTCAACTTTCATCCACAAGTGCACCCATTCCATAAATATTGGGATCTAATTCTGTCTCCAGCCCCACCCCCCACCAAAATATTTGGGCTCACCTCTCCCCAAGCCGAACCGGTTCCGGCGCCTATGAATATACAGATGGTTGCTGCGCTGTTGCCGTCTTTACAATGACCCACTGTGTACATCTCAACACAAAGCACGTCTGGTTGGCCCTTTTCATTTGGGTTTACAAACATAGTCGAAACGTCGTCAACAACAAGTTGCATTTCAAAGGGCAGTGCAATATTTGTTTTTATGTGAAATGAAGCGTCGACCGAAAGCGTGCGTCGAATGCGAACGGTAGGCCTATTGCCAGGAACGTGCGTAGAACACGCTCGCAACATTAAAAATAAAAAAGTAAGTTCTTATATAGCGCAGTATCCATCCTCAGGACTGGCGAAAGCGCTTTACACTTTACTCTCTGGCATACCTGTTCAATCGAATACCATATCGACTTTTCTGGGAATCATCCAGCCACGCTGCAATTAATGCGTGAAGACTATTCGCACACAAATATCCACCACTGCCTGTAACCGTGTACTCATTCATACAGCTGAATAAAATGGAGCAACGTAGAGTGAACGAACCTGTCCTAAGTTCGACACGGCTGCACAGGATTCGAACCCTGGTTCTCGGCTGATGCTCTATCCACTGCGCCACTGCGCTCCACTTCATTAATTAAAAACTTCTTCACAGAAAGGTATTTTATAACATATGGGATTGGGTTCGCATTTTTGGCTATTGTAACATGTAGTGGGAAACTATGTATATTGTATAAGGCATCGTGCACTTGTAATTAGTGGCAGTGACGGGTTGCTCTGAGCGCTTACGGACGCTCTTTTCGTGCAGCCGCGATGGCTACAACCGGTCGAATGTCACCCATGGGACGGTTTCTGGTGTCAGTCGCCTTCTCCAGTGTCCTGCTGTCGTCGACAAATACTGTTGGCGCTAGAAAGGTATGTACTTGAATGGGTTCTAATGTTTGAATGTAATACTGTGAAACAGTTCTATCTGTGTATGTAGCCTACTATCATGTAGTGTAGTCCTACCCAGGGGCACATCCAGAAAGGGTAGTCTACGGGGGCCCATCATCCTCCAGTTGCATCCCTTTGAGGTTTGCCACAAACCCCCTCTGGCGGTCGAACCAAATACATATTAGGTGGACTGAGCCGGAGCTTTAGGGCGAATCCGCTGTCGGATCACGACATCGGAAGAGAGAGAGGGGGTGCTGTTTATGTTTTTTTTTCGCCGGAGCTTCAGCCCCACTCAGCCGTCGCGCTGTTGGATCATGAAATCGGAAACCAGGGGTGGGGTTCTGTTTAACATTTATCGCGGCAACGTTCACCATTTCGGAAGCTCACCAAAGACCTCTAGACTTACCTAAACGGAGGCACATCCCAAAGGTCTATGGGAACATAGTGGGGGCACTTTAAAAAGTCTAGGAGGACGTGTCCCCAGGCCCCATGATCCACCTATGCTACTTCATGTTGTGTATTAATCCTACCTGTGATTGTGTGGTAGTCCTACCTGCGATTGTGTGATATACCTACCTGTGATTGTGTGGTAGTCCTACCTGTGATTATGTGATATACCTACCTGTGATTGTGCGACAGTCCTACCTCTTATTGTATGGTATTCGTACGTGAGGTTGTGTGGTAATTCTACGTGGGGCTGTGTGTATTTATACCACCCAAGAACTATACAAGTACATAAACTAAATGTTAGAGAAACCAAGCGAAAACGATTGAAACGCCGCGGTAACGAGCGTTTTCGAGTTGATCTGATTTTGCCACATTGCCACATCGGTAGAGACGCCTCGTACTGGTCTTGCGACGAACCACCCTTTGCCGTTATGGCGGCTGGGGCCGAGTACACGGGTTTAGTACAGCGTTACAGATATTTGTTGTCAGCGTTCTCAATATATTTAAACATGCAACGTTGGACATCGATAAACCATCTTTGAACATTGCAGGCGTTACTACCACTGGTCGTGTACAAATGTCCCGTTCTCTTGACGTCTCCGTTTATGTGATTCCATTCACTGATATGTGAAATAGTTGGTTGATGTCCGTTCTGAATGATAAGAGATGCAAAAACAATGCCGTCACGATAGCGTTATCGCCTCTAACAGCTGAATGAGATCGCAACCCGGGTTGGTAGTCGCGATCGGTGGTATGAGATAGCTGCACAGATGTATGCAGAAATAAAGGGCCCTACTACGAAGCGCTTGGTGCGATATGTTGTCATATAATTATTGACATTGCACCTCGCGTCTTTGAAACAAGCTGTGTGAAGGTATCGCAATCACGCGAGATGTAGGCCTACACGCATGGCTAGATTCATGCTTGGGGTACATAAAGGAGTTAGCTAGCTTTTTGGCGCTAGTGTTCGATTGTGAATAAAGGTACTGCACACACAAACATATACGCACACACATACACACACACACACACACACACGCACACACACACATACACACATACACAAACACTATCCTGCAGATATAATCCAGCTGTATATTTTTTATTTTTCTTCGTACTATACTTCCAGATTGGTAACGGTTAAAATATCGATGACGTCGATCCTACAGTAGGCCCTAGAGATAGTATAATTAATGTAGCTGTTTATTAATTTGAACTACGTCATAAAGACAAGCCCTTTGTGTTGTGGTCGAGACATATTCTCCTCTTCAGTCATGACGGAGAAAGATGCTTCTTGTTCTGGCCTACGTTACCTTTGACAATTGCTACCAGTTGCTGGTGCAGATCTTCCGGTGGTTCTACAGGCTCGAGGTGCTGAGTGAACTAGAGCAACGTGGAGTGAAAGAACTTACCCAAGGGCTATTTTGGAGTTGGAGCGAAGTTGCGCGGTTGTGATCCGACAACGAGAAATCACTTGCTGCTGCTGGTCTCAGACGCTGCTGACCATAAGAGGCTTAAAACAAACAATTCACAAATTAGCCTTGGACATCTTTGGCATAAGATCTTGTCATAACCCAGAAAGTTTCACATGGTCAACGAAGGCACTATGAAACCGGTAATTGAGTAAAAACGCAAAGGACTCCTGGAATTCAAAAGCAGACCAAGTGAGACCACCAGTGCTTGCTACAGGGCTTCCCGAAGTCTTGCTCAAAGAAAAGCCAGGCAAGCGCTTAACCTACATTGGCCTAAGTGAGGATGTCGAGACAGCGGCAAACACCGGGAATCTAAAAAATATGTATGCGGGCATAAAAACATATATAGGTCCCACAATAAAGAAAACTGCACCTCTCAAATCGAAAGATCGTGTCACGCTAGCAAAAAGTAATGACCAAATGAATCACTGGATTGAGCGTTTCTCCGACCTTTATGGCACGGAAAGACCGTATTTCAATTGTGTTTATAATTGACAAAGTCCCTTCTATGGAGATTATGGAAGAACAGTTGTTGCCAGACGGTGAAATAATAAAGCCTCTAGTCGAGATGAAATACCAGCAGAGCTGATTAAGGCTGGCAGTCAGGCATTGCTACCGCCACTCTACAGCCTTCTCCTGAAGTGTTGGCTGGAACGCTCAATTCCACAAGAAATGAGGGATTCAAATATAATCACTATACAAAAACAAGGGTGACAGAGGCGACTGCAATAACTACAGATGATTACGTCTGCTCAGTGTTGTAGGGAAAATATTTGCATCTATCATCCTCACACGTCTACAAACTGACAGAATGGGTGTACCCCGATTCACAGTGCGGTTTCCGCTATGGCAGAGGAACTGTAGATATGATCTTCTGTGTACGACAACTACAAGAGAAAGCAAAGGAGCAACATATGCTACTCCATGTAGTCTTTGTGGATCTCACAAAAGCTTTTGATTATGTAAATAGAGAAGCTCTCTTTACGGTCCTGGAGAAAGTTGGGTGTCCACCAGTATTTCTCAGTCTTATCTAAGCCTTCCACAACAACATGCAAGGCACCGTTCAGGCTGATGGATCTATATCTGAGCCCTTCCCCTTCACAAATGTTGTGAAGCAGGGTTGTGTTCTGGCCCCGACGCTTTTTGGAATATTTTTCTCCATTCTACTCAAAGAAGCTATGCAAAATGCCGACATTGCTCATCCTGGAGTGGGTCTGAGGACCAGACTTGACGCAAACATCTACTCAACGTCACGCGTGGAGGCCAAGACAAAAACAAGAGCGCTTCACGTGTGTGCGAGGCCCTCTATGCTGATGATGGTGCCTTCTGCTCCCATTCCGAGGAACCGTTACAACTAATCTTGAACAGCTTCGCAAATACTTTAACAGATTTTTGCCTCAAAATCAACGTCAAAAAGACTGTCACCATGAGCCATGGGAATCAAAAAGCCATAATCACTGTTA
Organism: Paraescarpia echinospica; assembly: GCA_020002185.1. NCBI lineage: Eukaryota > Metazoa > Annelida > Polychaeta > Sabellida > Siboglinidae > Paraescarpia > Paraescarpia echinospica. The sequence goes on along the minus strand of CM034535.1, from coordinate 25,191,712 downwards.
ATGGTGAACCCATTGAAACCGTAGAAAATGTCTCCTACTTAGGCTCTATAATGTCTAAAAACTTTACACTTAACAAAAAATTGAACATAAGACTTGGCAAAGCAGCAACATCCTTTGGAAGACTCACGACTCGTGTCTGATCCAACAAGAGCCTAACATTGCACACCAAGCTGAAAGTGTACCAAGCTTGTGTTGTCAGCATTTTATTTATCAGAGGCACTGACAACGTACCGCAAACAAGAATGGAAACTCAACAGTTTTCATCATCATTGCCTGCGAACAATCCTTGGCGTAAAATGGCAGGACAAAATTACTCATCTCGAGATCCTGCAGTGCTGCAAGTCAACGCCATTAATCAACATCCTCAAACACAGGCGCCTACGATAGCCTGGACACGTACAGCGTATGATCAGTGACCACCTCCCAAAGACAATCTTCTATGGGGAGTTGGCGGAGGGCAAACGTCCAGAAAGACTACGGCATCGACCCTCTGCGCTAGCAGACTTTTGCTGAGCACAGAGTCATCTGGCAAGCCTGTCTCACCGGTGGTTCAGCAAATGACATCGACGCATACCAGATAAACAAGAAAACCAAGCGTGCGAGACGTCATGCAAGAAATCCAAGTCAACCTACTTGATGCAGTTACAGCAAACATTGTCTCTCGAGACAGAAGCTGGCCTCTACTACGGAGCCGACCGGCGACTGGAGGTAACTCGGCGCCTGCTTAGGGAATATGTTTTGTTTTGTTTTGGGGTGTAATCACTTGAATGAGATGACTGGTGATAGTTCTGGTTTCTGACTGAAAAAATTAAACTAACTAAGCGATGGAGGAAGTTTTGTAAGTAAACATTTTACGGTAATCGGTTTAGCGGTGGTTACAGCCGGATACCTGTAATACAGCCCGGGTGACGACTAATAAAACTGCCCGACGTCAAGTTACGACGTAAACACATCGCCCGAGTAATATTGCATGTATCCAGTTATAACTAACGCTAAACTCGACTACTGTAACGTTGTTACTTACCAATCTTCTCCAACCTGTTTGGTTTCTTTCCATCAGTCGGAAACAGGAAAATGTATCAGTCTTCCGTATCATTTCTATGATTATACCCCAAATGAATAAATTAATATATATCCTATTCCCTTTGTATGCAACAGCGCAACGGGTGTCGCCAGCTGACTCCAGAGTGAAAACAAGGCGCGAGACTTACAAGCCCTATACAGCTATTACATCATCGGGACTGGACACAGAAAATTTGGAATCAGGTCATCTTTCCAGATGACCCCTTTTTTATGTTTTTTTAATGCCGAGGACCGTCTATGTGGAGAGCGGTGCTCGGATGCACCAGTTATGCATCATGACAGATGGAATATATGAGATAGGTTCAATGGGCTGGCATGCGCACATGTACACATACGCACGCGCACATGTACACATACGCACACATAAACACACACACACTTACGCTCGCACGCACGCACGCACGCACGCACGCACGCACGCACACACACACACACACACACACATACACTCACACACATTATATGGAAGAACAACAACAAGCGCCGACCCCATGAAGACAATTGCCAGTGAACACATTTTTGGACCACGTTGGAAATAAGTGTACTTGTGCTTGTGCTTGTACTTGTGCTTGTGCTTTTACTTGTGCTTGTACTTGTACTTGTGCTTGTGCTTGTACTTGTACTTGTACTTGTGCTTTTACTTGTACTTGTGCTTGTGTTTGTACTTGTACTTGTGCTTGTACTTGTACTTGTACTTGTACTTGTGCTTGTGCTTGTGCTTGTGCTTGTGCTTGTGCTTTTACTTGTACTTGTGCTTATACTTGTACGTGTGCTTGTACATTTACTTGTGCTTGTACATTTACTTGTGCTTGTACTTGTACTTGTGCTTGTACTTGTGTGTGCTTTCATGTGTTATCATCTGTGTTGTCATTATATATGACTCTGTTTTTTTCAATACGTGTTTCCATGTACATACCGATAGTTTTACAAAATAAACTCAATCAATCAATCAATCACTCATTTCTTCATGTCAACACCCCGGCGTGTTCTAAGGCCGTTCTTGCCTCAATACAAAGTAGCAGTAATAGTCATGAAAAAAACTGGTTTATATTATCGGGTTTACTGGTTACGGAAATCGTATCAGATAGCATCACGCGTGACTCGTGTTTCTGTGACCGTTATCAAAGTGCACATTCAACCAATTAAGAGCATCTTTCTTAGCGCCCGTCACGCTTCAGCTGTTTCGCATAGAAGCTCCGGCCACTAAATCGTGACTTCCTATTGCATGACCTAGTTCGGTGGCTTTAAGGAGCAAGAGTCCTTGCTAGCTTGTAGGGTCTTACTTGGTCTGTGCTGAACCGATGGCCTCTTGCTGAACGATGATAATATTTAGTAAAGAAACATGTGTTGCGGTTGGGTAGTTTGGTCATAAAGGGTCAACGCAGAAACCGTGCCCCCTGTCACAAGCTCGTAGACGGTTTAATAAGCAGGTGCGCCGTTTGGCTTGCTGGGCCATACTCAGTCTAAGACCTAAACTTATTGAGTTGTTTCGGTCACGTTGCACCTCCGCTTAACTACATGTATATGACACCATGAAAATAAACCGAGTGTACGGCTGCGTGGCTGTTCCAAAAGTACCCAGTTACGAGTAGATACGTATGTTTAGCTAGGCCCACGAATGAGATTTGCCCGTCGATAAAATAGCGTACACTTATTTGCACGATTAAAAATAAAGTAAAGACACACTAAGCCTATACATTCGAGCAGGTCCTCCGCATGCCAACGCTTCTTTTGGGGTAGGCTAATGTTACCTCAATTATCCAGTGGTACCCAAGTATTATAGGCACCATCGGGACTGGGTGAAAAATTACATGGATAGCGGGGTGACCATATTAACGGGACTAATTTCCTACATGTTACTGTTATGAGAACAATTGGGGATTGCTAGGGCGTGCCTTTAAATGCGATGTGGCTGTATTACTGAGATTACCGTCAAGCGAGGTTCAATTATTGTTGGTGAGTGTGTGTGTGTGTGTGTGTATGTGTATGTGTGTGTGTGTACGTGTGTGTGAGTGTGTGTGTGTGTGTGCGTGCGTGCGTGTGCGTGTGCGTGTGTGTGTGCGTGTGTGTGTGTGTGTAGCAAAAGGCATGCGGTGCGTGCGTGTGCGTGCGTGCGTGCGTTTGTGTATGTGGTGCGTGTGTGTGTGTGTGTGCGTGGGAGCATGCGGAGTGCGAGGTGTGTGTGTGCGTGAGTGAGTGAGTGTGGAGTGTGTGCGTGCGTTTGTGCGGTATGCATGCGGTGTGTGTGGCTTCAGTGTGAGTGCGGCATGCGTGTGTGAGTGTGTGTGTGTGGAGTGTGTGGTGGCGTGTGTGTGTGTGCGGTGTGTGTGCAGAGGCATGTGGTGGTGGCGTGTGCATGTGGCGTGTGGTATGTGTGTGCGAGGTGTGTGTATGTGTGTAAAGGTGGTGTGCATGCGTGCGGAGCGTGTGTATGCGTGTGTGTTGTGTGTGTGTGTGTGTGTGTGTGTGTGTGTGTGTGTGTGTGTGTGTGTGTGTGTGTGTGTGTGTGTGTGTGTGTGTGTGTGTGTGTGTGTGTGTGTGTGTGTGTGTGTGTGTGTGCGGTGCGGTGTGGTGTGGTGTGTGTGGGTGCGTGCGAGCGGGTGTGCGTGTATGCGAGAGGGTGCATGTATATTCTTTATTGCTTCACAAGAAAACATTTTTTACAACATGCTCTTATATATATATATCACACATCAAGACAGACAAGTGAGGTAATCATTTAAGCATTTCGGAGATGATGTATGTGAACAAGTGATGGGTGGATGGATAAAATATGACGGTGTAAGTGTGGAGTGAATGAGTGATAGAAAAATAGTTGCGTGTGTGCGTACGTCGTGCATATTGTGCGTGCGTGCGTTGTGATAATGTAACAACTGAGCACACTCATTTCGTTATATGTTCTTGTTCGCACTCAGCAGTTGTTGTTGACACCAAATGATAAAACATCCAAAGCATGTTAAGTTGTGCTCACGAGTATTTGTTATTGTTACAGGCGCCGTCGTATACGGATGTGTTCCAGTATAACTGGGAGCCACTACCGGGGGAGACGTACGAATGTCCTTCAGGTAAGTCGCTGACACTATCCAACACTGTTGGCCGATTGACGACAAATATAACACAATGCATGTGATTTAGTCATGCGAAAAGTCTTTAACAGCTCGGCTTATATCACAACCTATTGTTGATATTCAAATAGTAAATATTATTATTATACATTACCGGTGCTAGTTGCGTATCAACCTTCATTCTTGACTTTTGGGAGGTGGTTCAAATTTTAATCAGGTAATCTTACTTCAGCTTACAATTGCTATCTGTGTCCGCTGTAAATGTATTATGGAATAAAATGTTTCAACTAAAAAGTGAAGACATCGAAATGAGTACAAACTCCATGACACTCTCTTTGTATACCAGCGGTTATCAAACTAGTTTGTAACATTATCCCTATTTCAGATCATTTATCCATAAAGACCCCCTAATTCCCATAGTTAATTTAATTGAGAAAACTATTAAATGAATTATACTGACCTGATATGTGAAATTTATTTAAGCGTAAACTGTCTTGAGTAACGAAGGGTGTAACTTAATGTAATTAAACTGTTTATTGTTATGAAAACGAAAATATTTAGGAGTACGAATGTTTAATGTACTAATGGATTTCACATTTCAATTCAAGTATATTAAAAAAGGCTACACACTTATATGCATGCTGCTAAACAGTTGGATATGTTATATTACAATTGGGGGAAGTCATAATAAGCAAGACGCATATACTTTCTCCATTTCCAGTTATAATGTGTGTATACATTGTTGCATGCATTTATTTTTTTCAATTGGAAATAAAGAATAGAAATGAGGGTTTATTTGCTTTGTCATTGCATGGACCAGGAACCTTCTAGTACAGGTATCTAACACATGATAAATGTCATCCACAAAAATCATGAAAGAAAGATCAGATCGGATATCACTACATGGTCTTGGGTCACGGGTGCCGCGGAGTGTTAGTATACACTCGAGGAGAACGAGGCATAAAGTAGATCTACTGATGCATCTCGTCCTACTGATACATGCAGGCCCACTGATACATGTAGTCAAACTGATATATGTAGAGCTAGTGATACATGTAATCCTACTGATACATGTAGTCCTACTGATACATGTAGTCATACTGATACATGTAGAGCTAGTGATACATGTAATCCTACTGATACATGTATATATATTGATACATGCAGTCCTATTGATACATGCAGTCCTACTGATACATGTAGTCGTACTGATACATGTAGGCCTACTGATACATGTAGACCTACTGATACATGTAATCCTACTGATACATGCAGTCCTGCTGATACATGTAGTCCGACTAATACATGTAGACCTACTGATACATGTAGATCGACCTACTGATACATGTAATCTTACTGATACATGCAGTCCTGCTGATACATGTAGTCCTACTGATACATGTAGCTACGGGCCTACTGATACATGTAGACCTACTGATACATGTAATCCTACTGACACATGTAGTCCTGCTGATATACGTAGGCCTACTGATACGTGTAGTCCTACTGATACACGTAGGCCTACTGATACATGTAATCCTACTGATACATGTAGTCCTGCTGACATATGTAGTCCTACTGATGCATGTTGTCCTGCTGATATATGTAGGCCTACTGATACCTGTAGTCATGTTGATATATGTAGTCCTACTGATACATGTAGTCCTACTGATACATGTAGTCCTAGATAACTATTACAGACCATTGCCTAATGGTATTTTAGCGGTCGGAATCAGGCGCAGTTTCAGTGGGAGGCGCGCTCTGTTAGTTTTGCAAGTTGGACGCGCGTCACGGTCAGCAGTCTCATTGCAATACGTACTAGACAGGGTTATGGGAGTTTTACAACTTAGAAGTTTTCTTGGAATTGTGAATGAAGGCTAATTATGATATAGAAACATTTTCCCAAACGTTTGTTTCAATTTTTTTTTTTAAACGACCAAGGTAGGATTGTTCGCGTTAATCCAGCATTCCTGGTGTAGACCATGCAGCTCAGGTAGAATTTCATGGGACTCACTGTTTGCTTCAGAATCATATACCTCAATTGGGGAAGTTTAATTGTTAGTTGACTTGATGCGTACTTGTTTTGCGTGGTTTTGTCTGAGTTTAGGGATGATTAGATTTGAAATATAAATTTTTGTTGTTCACCAATAATAACATGTGTCATGTTTTACCAGGACATGTTACAAAGTGTACATATAACATGATTGTTACATCAAGGACTCAAATGCACGTTTTCTTTCTTCAGGGTGGAAGGCAAGAGGAGTAACATGCTACAAAGTCTACACAGAACATTTGTCATGGCCAGATGCAAAGGTGGTCTGCAACAAGTAAGTACCGTATGCATATAGTTCAAATTATAACTAGTTTAGACGTGAGACCACTAGCAAGATTGTAAAGGAATGTGTCTGCATGCACGCTAAATGCAAGGAACGATAATACTACTGCTGGTGACACCTTGTGGATATTTTTTAGCTAATTCAAAGTGCACACGCGTGCTTCTTCCGATACACGCCTAGCCTCAACATGTTGAAGATACAGGCGGTACGTGGCATGGTAGCTACACTGCTGTCATTCCAGGAGTAGGCCTAGTATTTATTTATTTTATTGCCGATGTGTCAATCAAACGACAGTTTGGTTTGATATATTATATGTGATGCTGCCTTGGCGGGAACATTGGCGGATCTAGATCGTTGAGAATCGGTGGTGCAGAAACTTAAAAGTTGTCAAGCGAGTTGTATTATTGATCGATACGTATTAGTCTTGCCTTAAATTGGCTTAATATTATTCATAAACTTGATAAAGTAGCAGTAGACATATATTGAGTAACAGTTTTGTTTAAAGTTAGTCAGATAAAGTATTTTAGAACACTTTAGTCTAGTCTAGGCATTTGACTCGGTACGGCATCAGAGACTACTTTAAAAGTTAAATGGATATGGAATTAAAGGAAAACTACTGAAATGGATAGAAGCATTCCTCACACGTCGCAAGCAAAGGGTCTTAGTCAACGGTGTATCATCCCCCTGGTCAGATGTTCTGAGTGGGATACCCCAGGGAAGTGTTCTTGGTCCCATTCTTTTTATATTGTATATTGATGATATAACAAATGTAGTAGAATGTGGCATGAAGATTTTTGCGGATGATACAAAAATTTAGTTAGTCTTAGGCCTTGGCCAAAGCTTCACTGGGCGTTAGCCGGCGAATTCTAGTTTGTTTATGTAGTAGTGTCCCATGTATTTGCTAGAGTGCGGTATAACCTAAATAAATAAGACAGTCTAGTGTAAATTAATTATGTATTAATTGTATTTATACATAAAAATATATATAAATCGGTATTTTAATGTTAAAAACGCGAAAAATTGACAGCTAAAGATCATTTCACTGACAATTATCTCGACTTTGACGTCCGTATCAAATGTTCTCTGTCCGCTACTGTATTTACTGTATGCACGGATGTAAGTAAGTGTGTATAAAATATATATGAATTTATTAACTTTCCATTTCCATGCATATAAAATATAGTAGCGGAAAATTACTGTACTCTTCATATGTTATCTATAAATTCAACATTTCAATGAGATTTCAGAATACGTGCGTAAAGCAGAACTAGATGTGCGTTAGTGGCATCGCCTTTCCGGTTGTGATGGCACCGCGACATGTTTGGAGTCAATTTCGGATGATCGCCATATCAACAAAAAACACGTACCTGTCAAACAGTGCTGTTTTTTTGCATAAAAGTCCCCCAAAGACAATAAATTTAACACATACAGTTCGGTTGTGTGTCTACAATGATGGAGAATGATGAAACGAATACGGCAGCATCGAAAACATTAGGTAAAAAGATCGTTTAATAGCGTTAATAATATAGGCCAAGAAGACGCAGGATTACCAACATGTCGGTTTACCTGTTATCGCCCGATATACAACTTCGTGCATCACCGATGCCATTTGTCAGTTTTCCACTATTCAAATTATGTATGTTATGTGATAATTAAACTCAATTTACAAGTACGGAAACTAGATTTTGTTCGACGATGTCGCATCATATTTAACAGGATTGCGATAATCAGCATGCAGGCTGAACGTGCAGTATGCTACATTTAGTTACATCTGCGCTAATTTTAGGGCGTTGCCTTCGCGAGTCCCGTTCATCACGCGTTGTTTGGTCGCCTGTTGGGTGGTCAAAGGCATGGAGCTATGCTTGCTAATTAAATTAATTAATGTCTTCACTGATTTATAGTTTAACAATTGAAACATTCACAGCAACATGAATACACAATGTTTTAATTAATTTAATAACTGTAACTGATTATGGCCATCCTCGCAAGCCAGGGCTGTTTGCAAAACTAGCCCTGGCTGATCCCCTACGCGAAGTGCGGAAGTTAGCTGAGTCAAACTAGTAATTGACTTCGCCAGTCGCGACTGCATCACCCGTGAGAACAGCGCAAATACCCGCCCCAATTTGAAGACGGATAAACAACGTGTGGGAATCTCAATATATAATGACCCGTTCGCCCCTTAGCACGAGCAACTTAGCGGTATTGTGTATTCGAATAATTGCTTCTATTTCCTAAACATTGCATGTAACATGAGCCACAGGTGGTTGAAATTAGTTTTATTATGACCACCTGACCTGAGTAGATCTACTGATCTAGTGAGCGATTTGATAGGCTGAGCTTAAATTCAGAGTTTCGCAAAGCGATCAGCTAGGGGTACTGCTGGCTGGGACTGACGTAATCAGCAGCAGCGACCCCTGGCGCGCAAGGATGATTATGGCCATTGCATGGCGACTTCTTTTAAAAAAAATTGTCAATCTAATATTTAGTTTTAGAAATTAAACAAAATCGAACTGTAGTATTTCTAATATTATGATATGATACTTGTACAAAAAAAATCGAGGTGCTTTAAAATTCCAAATATTACCTTCCATAGTCTATCAGGCTTGTATACAATGTGTATACACACATTTTAATTGTATATCAATATTGGGATTCCACATTAAATATGTTTGTTAATTTGTTATAGTTTTGTTAGTAATTTTGAAAATTGTGGCTATTAAATGTATTCTAATGAAACAACTTATATGTGCTATATTGTAAATGGCATTAAAATGTGAATCACATGCTTTGAACAAAAAATATACTTACAAATTAGGAATTCTCATTCAATACGTTCGATCGTGCATCTGATCACATGCCCAACCGCACTTTGTAGCATGTCGGAAAAATTTGGACTGGCAAAAATTTGATCCTGGGTGATGCCCTGGGTAGAACAGATTGTTTTCTCAGGAATTTTGCCAGTAATGGGAGGAAGGGGGCAAACATATAGAAACTGTAAGAGGATAGCAAACTAACAGTCCCGTTAAATTCTACCCGAGCTGCATAGCCTTAGGCTATCACTATATAAAAGATCTGAGTTGTTGATCTCAAATAAGGGTCAGAATTTTGTATTTTACATGATTATTGTCAGGTAACTTTTGTGATACTGCTGTATTTAAATGAACAATACGTTTAGTTACTTTCACCAGGAATCCTGGATTAACGTGAATGATCGTACCCTGGTCATTTTGTTAAAAAAATCGAAACAAACTTTTGGGCAAATTTTCAATATTCTATATTATAATTAGCTTTACACACAACACCCTGGATCTGCAAAATAGGGCCTTCATCCACAGCGCACTAGTTGAGCAGATGTGTGAAGAAGAGAGGGTGGGATTCATACATTTATGTGGGTACTTTGTTGGGAGGGAAGATATGTACATGAGAGATGGCCTCCTTCTAAGTGGAAAAGGGTCAGCAGTTTTCTCAGAGAACCTGCTGCGATCTGTTGACAGTGGGACAGGTTGCATTTATTTAAACCAGATACGCAGGGGGGATTCACGGAGAAGCCTGAAACTGGAGGCATAGATAAAGACAGCACAAATAAATCAGCAAAGAACAGCCTGGAAAACTGTTCTGAGGCTGGATGTAAATATATTTGTTTAAATGCAAGAAGCACAGTAAACAAAACAAGTGAACTAAACAGTATGGTAGAAGATATTGACCCTCACATAATAGGTATAGCTGAATCATGGGTCAACACCGATATATAAAATGCTGAATTGGGATTAACAGGATATGTAAAGATAGAATAGGAAGAATGGGAGGTGGATTTATTTTATATATTAAAGAATTTATCCAGGCATATGAAATAAAATTGCAAAAAGAAGCAGATTGCAAAGAAGCTCCAAACATAAGCATAGAAGAAAATAAAAAAGTACAAAACGCTATAAGGGAAGTGAGCAAACAGGATTGTATTATTATGGGGATTTTAACAACGGACATATACAATGGAAATCTCTACAGAGTATGGGGAGTGAGGACCACAAGTTTTTAGTTTTAATTCAAGATACTTTCCTTTCTCAACATGTGCTAGAACAAACCAGGGAAATTTCCACAATGGAAGGTATAGGGACATGAGGAAATATTTAGTAAAGATAGACTGGAATAACACACTGAAAATAAAACAGCAACAGAATGCTGGAATATATTAAACAGTGAAATTAAGTGCATAGTCGATAAATTTATACCCTTCAAAAAACAAGGGAAACGCTCCAAAAAGAAACACATCGAAAGAAGCCATTAGAAAAATTAAGTATAAACAAATGATGTGGAAGTCATATAGATTTACTGGAAATGATGAAGACTGCAACAGTTATAAAGAAGCACTTAACCAAGCTACAGCTGAAATTAGAAATTCAAAGAGAAGCTATGAACAACAATTAGCTAGTAATATAAAACATGACAGCAAGAGTTTTTATGCGTATGTTCGAAGCAAACAGAAAGTTCAGGATAACGTCGGTCCTCTAGAAGATAGTGCTGGAAATATAATATCAGAGGGATTCTTAATGGCAGAAGAACTGAATGAGTACTTTAGTTCAGTGTTTACCAGGGAAGATATTAGTTCACTGCCAGTACCAGAGGCTAAGTTCAAGGGGGCAGATTCAGACTATTTAGGACAATTAATTGTAACCCCGGAAATGGTAGCTAAGAAAATAAGGGCTATAAAGGATATGAGGATCACAAATTTTTAGTTTTACTACAAGATACTTTCCTTTCTCAACATGTCCTAGAACCAACCAAAGGAGAAAATGTTTTAGACATAGTTTCATCATCACAATAATAACACACTTAAGAATTAATAAGACAGCAACAGGATGCTGGAATATCTTAAGGAGTGAAATTAAGTGCATCATCGATGAATTGGTTCCATTAAAAAAAAGGGAAACAGTCCAGAAAGAAACACTTATGGAAAGAAGCCATTAGAAAAACGAAGTACAAACAAATGATGTGGAAGTCATATAGACACACTGGAAATGATGAAGACTACAACATTTATAAAGAAGCACTTAACCAAGCTACAACAGAAATTATAAATTCAATTAAATGTAGCTTATAATATAAAACATGACAGCAAGAGTTTTAAGCATATGTTTGGAGCAAACAGAAAGTTCAGGTCATCTAGAAGATAGTGCTGGAAATATAATATCAGAGAGATTCTTAATGGACCTGAATGAGTACTATACAAGCATGGAGGCCATATCGCAAAAAAGACATGCTAGAAAGAGTACAGAGGAGAGCGACTAAAATAATACAAAAACTGAGGGATCTTAGTTATGAAATATGCGTAAAAGAATGTGGTTTGACAACACTAGAGACAAGGAGATTGAGAGGAGATCAGATAGAAGTTTTTTAAATATTGAATGGATATGAACATTTTGATAGAAATATTTTTTCTCAGTTAAGAAAGAGAGAAGGACTAGAGGACATGAAATTACATTAGTAAAGGAGCAGTGAAGATTAGATATAAGAAAGTTCTCATTTTCACAAAGGACTGTAAATGATTAGAACAGATTATCTGCTGATTGTGTGGGTGCTAGTAGCGTGAATATGTTTAAAAATAAAATTGACACGTACCTCAGAAGGGCAGGATACGCGTAGATAAAAAGGGTTGGACTCTCGGTAAGCCAAAAGGCTTCCTTGTCCATCTGTCATCTAGAGTTAATTATCTGGGTGGCAATCTTGTTAAATCTAAATCTTGAATATGTCTGGTATTAAGTGTTGCCGGCTGAGGTGGTACATATGCGTGAATGCACAGTCTGTGCATCTGACCACCTGCTACAATTCACACCACTTGTGTGAAATTGTGTATACTTATAATGTATTGCACTCATGCATTTTGTGTGAACTATGTGTACACATTATAATGGATATTTGTACAGATTGAATTGCATTTTAAACATGCGACAATGTACACATTCCATGATGTCAGATGTCATTTCACTGTATTCGTATATCTACATCTAGATCATATTGATCCCTAGTAGAGAATGTTACTTATCTCACAGTGAGTGTAGATCCCTGGTACAGAATGTTTCTTATCTCACAGTGAGTGTAGATCCCTGGTACAGAATGTGACTCATCTCACAGTGAGTGTAGATCCCTGGTACAGAATGTCACTTATCTCACAGTGAGTGTAGATCCCTGGTACAGAATGTGACTCATCTCACAGTGAGTGTAGATCCCTGGTACAGAATGTGACTCATCTCACAGTGAGTGTAATGTAGATCCCTGGTACAGAATGTGACTCATCTCACAGTGAGTGTAGATCCCTGGTACAGAATGTTTCTTATCTCACAATGAGTGTAGATCCCTGGTACAAAATGTGACTCATCTCACAGTGAGTGTAGATCCCTGGTACAGAATGTTACTTATCTCACAGTGAGTGTAGATCCCTGGTACAGAATGTGACTCATCTCACAGTGAGTGTAGATCCCTGGTACAGAATGTGACTCATCTCACAGTGAGTGTAGATCCCTGGTACAGAATGTTACTTATCTCACAGTGAGTGTAGATCCCTGGTACAGGATGTGACTCATCTCACAGTGAGTGTAAATCCCTGGTACAGAATGTTTCTTATCTCACAGTGAGTAGATCCCTGGTACAGAATGTTTCTTATCTCATAGTGAGTGTAGATCCCTGGTACAGAATGTGACTCATCTCACAGTGAGTGTAGATCCCTGGTACAGATAGTGACTCATCTCACAGTGAGTGTAAATCCCTGGTACAAAATGTGACTCATCTCACAGTGAGTGTAAATCCCTGGTACAGAATGTTTCTTATCTCACAGTGAGTGTAGATCCCTGGTACAGAATGTGACTCGTCTCACAGTGAGTGTAGATCCCTGGTACAGAATGTTTCTTATCTCACAGTGAGTGTAGATCCCTGGTAGAAAATGTGACTCATCTCACAGTGAGTGTAGATCCCTGGTACAGAATGTTTCTTATCTCACAGTGAGTGTAGATCCCTGGTACAGAATGTGACTCATCTCACAGTGAGTGTAGATCCCTGGTACAGAATGTGACTCATCTCACAGTGAGTGTAGAATGTCAATGTGATTTGGCAGTCAGTCATGTTGTTATGGATATTGCAGAAATTGTTGTTTTTATTTCAGTTCCCGAGGGCAACTGGCTAAGGTTGAGGAGCTGAACACCAACATTTACATTGGTAATGAAGTGGACATTGCTAACAGTACAATTGGACACTACTGGATTGGTAAGATAATTCCAGCATGTAATTGTATATACTGCTACAGCAGACATTAGTCAGTTGGATACTTGTGCTGGTCTAAGTTTATATATTTTTATATATAGCTTTTTGTAGCACAGCACATAACTAATTTGATAGAAATAATAATTGGTTTAAATACTATTAATAATGTAATTATAAGTAGAATATCATGGTTTAGTAATTATGTCAACTTTTACTTTCACAAAGTTTTCTTGCGATTGATGAATAGCAGGGACTCTCTCTTGGGATTGAATTCTCTTTGGATTGATTTATCTCATGAGATTGGTGTCTCTCTTGGAATTCACCTCTCATTCTTGAGATTGACCTCTTTCTTGGGTGTCTTCTCTCTGTTGGGGTTGACTTCTTGTAGGTGTGTCCCACCATCTCTTGGCATTGATTGACTGCTCTCATTAAATTGAACATCTTGAAAAATGCTTGACAGTTCTTTTTCATGATTTGTCAAAATCACAATACGGTGTAGACAAATTGGAACCATAAGTGTTAGTCATGCATTTAAGCCATAGAGTATGATTACTCCACTATCCACTGTTGTGCTTGTTTGCAGGCTTCACCAGGGAGGATGCTACAGGTAATGTTGGCCACTGGAGTGACGGCACAGAGACCGACACGGTCATTGGTCACTGGATGACTGACCAGCCAGATGACAAGTCTGGAAAGTGTGTCAGGGTGAATAATGACACTGATCAGCTGTACCTGTGGTCCATGCATTGGTGCGGTGACAAGTTGCCATTTGTCTGTCAGCGCAAGGCCTGTCTGCAAGGTAAGCAGTTACTTCCATTATGTTTTGCTAAACGTGTATTTGTTATGAATTATGGCATACAGTGGCATTAGTTGTCCTGGTATAATCATAACCGACAGTATCATAAATTAATTATGCCGATCTAGCACAGAGTATCATTAGTTGTTCTTACAACTGACAGTATCATTAGTTGTCCTTACAACTGACAGAGTCGTTAGTTCTGACCTAACATGCAATCAGTTTGCTTTCATAGAATATATTAATCAATTCTAATAAAATCATATTTTATTTGAAATGTTAATTATATTTGATTGTTCAAATCACATAAAAGGCCAGATTTATTAGTAGTAACAGTGTAGCATACATTTAATATATATTTTTTCTTTAAACATTATTTTTCTTGTTAACAATCCCTTGCTTCTCTCTGTTATTTAGATATCAAGTTATATGTGTATCTTGTATAAGTCTGGTTTTTAAAGTGAGTAGTTAACAAATATTAACATTGTAAATAAATGTTTTCATCTGCAGGTGAATTTCAGTGCAGCAGTGGCAGGTGCATCAAAGGTGCCTGGAGACACGATGGAGAAGACGACTGTGGCGACATGTCTGATGAAGTTGATAAAAGTAAGTCATGCAACAAGGTTTTTAACAATATTGGCATCCAAAACATGTCAAGACGACTAGAAGCAAACTGATTTCCCTTCTAAAATTTTAACTGCAAATTTTACCTTTTTCCTATCGTGGTGTTTCAATGGCTTTTAGCTGACTTCATCAGACGGACTCCACTACACGGCTGTGCAACCATGTGTGCACAGTGCTGTCACTGAGATCATCATAGAAATGTGAGTTTGTAGATGAGTATATACAAAACTTTATCAGCAATTGTCACGAGAAATGATGTCATGGGCTTCATTGCTCCGATGGACAAGAGAAGAAATCCAGAGAAAACAGGAATCAAGATGAGGGCCAGTGCTGACTCTCACTCGTGTGTGGCGATCACCTAGAGAGCCAACAAGGTTGTGGCCGTGGGGGGAGGGCACACCTGTGACAACCTGACAACATTACATATGATTGTTATGACACCAGCTGCTGACGTAAGTCTTATAAAGACATTGAAACGTCACGATAGAAAACAAAATTTATTGTGAAAAATATTACAGTAGAAATAACTTGAACCATCCAATCTGATGAGCGTCTTCTCACAAAGAAGCCTTTCCCATTTTGAGAGTCATTCCCGGTGCCTCCACGTCACTGTCTGTTCTGTCCGCTTTTTGATTCTACAACATCCAAATGATGTGTAATTACCTCCCACACTTGCTATTGTCACAACCGTTGCAAGCCATACAAATATGTGTCCAGCAAATTCACAGGGCATTATATCAAGTGCCAGGATGTCAGCAAACTCTGTTTTCACAACCCTATTATAGTAAATGAGACTAAATTGCAATGGAATACTGCCTTTGATAAACTTGTAACTTTTCAGGTGTTTTCTTCAACATATTAGCTTTGTTATACCTAAGAGTTTTTTTCACATTTAGCTGATAGCATATATATATATATATATTCATATTTCATTTAATGTGTGTTGATTTGTTCTCAGGCATATGCTTTAGTCACCATACATGTATTTCAGCTGGCAGCTGCTTACATCACATCAAGAAAGATTCAGGTGAAGTCGGTTCACTCAACTATGGCCATCTGGCAGACTGCATGTGGATCCTGGAGGGACCAGTGGGCAAGAAACTTCAATTGACTGTAAGTCCTTTTCTTTGTCTCTAGCCATTGTGTCACACACCCAACGAGTCATTGTCACTTTCTGTACATCTTTCTCTCACTCTGTAAGTCCTTCTCTGATCATTCTGTAAATCCTTTTCTCATTACGTAAGTCCTTCTCCTTTGTTCAGTTGTAACGTGAAACATGTTGTCTGCTTATTTATATCCACAGCGTACAAGAATGGAACAGATAACGGGAAGTATGGAACCTGCCTTGTTGACTCTCTTGTTAACAAATATCAGGTTGTTAGGTACCAAAATGTTCTGTCTCAGGTCGAGAAACACCCATCAGTGTACCCCCATGGGACAGCTTTGTCACATGTGTTTTTTTACTACATATACTGATGATTTCAGGAGCAGTAGCCCCATGTTTCAATTTGTATAAGTACTCTGATGACTCTGCTTTAGTTGATTTCTCAAATGCAGGAATTTTGAGCAGCAGGTTACTGACGTGACAAGATGGTGTAAGGACATCTACTTAGACTTGAATATGGAAAAGACCAGGGAGATAGTAGTAGTAAACTTTAGGAGGAGGGGATGAGTGAGTGAGCTTGTCATTGAGTGTGCGACTGTGGAAAGAGTGAATGAGTACTAGCACTGTTTTCGATAATAAACACACTTCTGAGTCCAATACCAACTGCATTGTACATAAATGTCATCAGAGAATGTTCTGCTGACATTTTTGGTGAGTCCTGAGGCTCTGCAGATGTTCTATTGCAGCTTTATTTAATATGTTTTGACATCTTTTGTCTGCTGGTTTGGCACTTTGAGTGTGAAGACTAGAGGCAGATTGAACAGTATTGTTGGTAGATAGGGGAAGTAAGGTTGTGGGAGTGAGACAGTCTGGACTAAGGTAGCTGTATGGGAAGAGAACCTTGATAAAGGGTTTGCAAATCATGAGTAACTCGTGTTACATCCTGTCACAGTACTATGAGACACTGCCATCAGGCAGGAGACTTGGAACTTTCACTGCAAAGAAGAAGAAGACATTGAGCAGTTTTGATCCAATGTCCATCAACATTATCAATAAATCCTTTCAGTTATTTCGAACTGAACAAGTTTATGATTTAGTGGATTTATGATTTAATTTAAGTCATTCTTTTGATTTTAAGTAACCACTGAATAATAATGTATAAAAATATATACCCATTGGTTGCCTTGCACATGTTTAAAAATACTTTTAATAATTTGTGATTAAGTTATGACAGCAAAATATTGTATTTGTTGTTACTTCCTTACCGTGGTGCCATGCCATGCATGATACCTATGACCTTTCAACTGTGATAATGTGGTATTTTAAAATCAACTATATACTATAACTTTTATTAGGTTACAAAATTGCTAACCAAAGTGGTATATCCTCCTTGTCACCACCACCATCTTCACTGTATGAGTGAGGGGGGTGAATGTGTAGGAATGTGAATTATATTTATTTTACTGTGATTGCATATGTTTTGTTTACTCTTATAAAAGACCACATGACAAAAGTTGTCTTTTTTGATAAATTCAATAAAATATCTTGTATCTTGTTTATATTAACAGTTTACAAAAGTCGACACAGAGGAGAACATTGACATAGTGGACGTCTACATGGATGGAAGTACAATTGCTGCCAGTGACTACGTGACATCTCTGTCAGGACACATCACTGGTGACAACCTTCCAACATATGTCAGCACCAACAACTTCATGATAGTGAGATTCACCAGCGACAAGACTGTTCAGAAGACTGGATTCAAAGCCACTTTTACTACTGGTAAGGCGTTTGTTGTATACATGATTTACTAAATGAAGTGTACAAACTAAATTTTTAATTTGTGTACGCTTTTTTCTTGCTATTATTTCTTGCAAAAATGTCTATCCTATGGATGATGTACACACACGTGCATACGACCGTTATCTGACCTATTTGTACCTGATAGTTGTTATGAGATGTTTTTGCAAAGCAAGTTACATAAAACGTACATCCTCAACTTATTGGTGGATAGTATACGTAGTTCAGTACTTTTATTGAAGAACACATGCTTGTTGCGAATAATCAATTAATGTCCATCTTATATCCGGTATGAATCCTAAAGCAGTGATAACCATTAATCAAAATGGAATTTCGAAAAACGTAAAGGTGATGAGTCGTAGATAACCCCTAATGTTTGGCACCAGAGGTGCAATGTAACATGTATTCATACATACGCTAGAGTGATTATAGTTAGATTATTATTTTTCTGAATTTACTTCAATGACACTAAGGTAATATACATAATATTGCAATCAATGGAGTACTTTGAAAGGAACATTTTTAACATTTCATACATATTTCCTACCGTGAAAAACAGTGTAAGAGAAATACTGTTAGGAAATTAATCTAGTATTGTCCACTTTATTTTTCTTGGCTTTGTGGTTTTGTTTTGATCTAATATGGCATTGTCTACTATAATTGACTGTTGAAGGGGTTTCCACTGTTGTCTGTTGTTTGTTTAGATTATGCATGCAAGATGGGTGAATTGAAGTCATTTGGACGAAGTGACGATAAGAGTCCTTTGACTTCGTGGCCTGGCAAGAATGCTGATCAGTGTAAAACACTGTGTTTAGACAGAATAGATTGTGATGCATTTACTTATGTGACCAAAGATAAGGAATGTATTGCACACAAAAAAATCATTTCTCCCAAGAAAACTGACTGTTGCTCCTACTGGGCTAAGACATGCCCAGGACTAAAAGGAGAGCCAAGTAAGCTATTTTTTAAATGTTGCTTTGTGAGTTAAGGCATTTATTTGCTTGCATGTATACCTTATATTCACGTGTAAAAAG
The DNA here is from genome assembly GCA_020002185.1 of Paraescarpia echinospica. Taxonomy (NCBI): domain Eukaryota; kingdom Metazoa; phylum Annelida; class Polychaeta; order Sabellida; family Siboglinidae; genus Paraescarpia; species Paraescarpia echinospica. The sequence continues at coordinate 25,172,618 of CM034535.1, read as the reverse complement.
GCAGCTTTATGACAAACCTTTTTATCTTTTTCTACAGGGAATCCTCAGTGATCCTTGACTGCGTACAGTCAGTCAAATTAGCATATTACATGAACAGCAATGTGTTAATTAATAAGACCCTTTAAATAAGGTCCATCGTGAAAGATATACGATCAGCTTAACTCAGTCTGTCTCTCATTTTAATATGACTGGAGTTGTATTAGTGTTTGTTTTAGCTTTATTTCAAGATGTCATCCAACAGTAGTGACAATAATACTCCTTGATGATGTATACAACTTTCAGAACTCCGGACAATTCCTGGGGCAGGTGGATCTGTCCAAGCCAGCAAAGAACTTTCATACCTCACGTCACCGTTCTATCCACTGAAGTACTTCAGCAACAATAAACTGGCCTGGATTATCTCTGCTCCAAAGTTCAGTATCATCACGATTGAGGTAATGCCAGTGATCATTGTCTCAGTTGAACTCTTACTGTCCACTGGGCATTTCCTTATTCCTCTCCTCATCTTGTAAATTGTTCACTCACTCTGTATGTCCGTCTCTCACTCTGTAAGTTCTTCTCTTGCTCTGTAAGTCCTTCTCTCACTCTGTAAGTCCGTCTCTCACTCTGTATGTTCTTCCCTTACTCTATAAGTCTTTCTCTCACTCTGCAAGTCCTTCTCTCACTCTGCAAGTCCTTCTCTCACTCTGCAAGTTCTTCTCTCACTCTGTAAGTCCTTCTCTCACTCTGTAAGTCGTTCTCTCACTCTGTAAGTCCTTCTCTCACTCTGTAAGTCCTTCTCTCACTCTGCAAGTCCTTCTCTCACTCTGCAAGTCCTTCTCTCACTCTGTAAGTCCTTCTCTCACTCTGCAAGTCCTTCTCTCACTCTGCAAGTCCTTCTCTCACTCTGCAAGTCCTTCTCTCACTCTGTAAGTCCTTCTCTCACTCTGTAAGTCCTTCTCTCACTCTGCAAGTGCTTCTCCCATGTTGTAAGTCCTTCTCTCACTCTGTAAGTCTTTATTTTGCTCTGCAAGTCCTTCTCTCACTCTGTAAGTCCTTCTCTCACTCTGTAAGTCCTTCTCTCACTCTGTAAGTCCTTCTCTCACTCTGTAAGTCCTTCTCTCACTCTGCAAGTCCTTCTCTCACTCTGTATGTCCTTCTCCCACTCTGTATGTCCTTCTCTCACTCTGTATGTCCTTCTCCCACTCTGTATGTCCTTCTCTCACTCTGTATGTCCTTCTCTCACTCTGTATGTCCTTCTCTCACTCTGTATGTCCTTCTCTCACTCTGTAAGTCCTCTCACTCTGTATGTCCTTCTCTCACTCTGTAAGTCTTTCTCTAGCTCTGTAAGTAATTTTATTGCTCTGTAAATCTTAGGAGCTGGTGACAGTGTTTGTGTATTGGTGCACTGTTACAGAGACTTGACATTGACCTTGGGGCTAGTGACAGTGTGACCATATACGATGGTGACAAGCCATCAGACCCTCAGTTAGCCAAGTACACGGATGACGGCTCAGACGGACCTAAACATGTGATGACAACTGGTGCTGCCGCCTACATCTACATGCACACCAAGTCATCGGAGGCTGGCCGCGGATTCCAGTTTTCATACAAAATTGGTAGGTTTCAATCAACATATCCACCACTAATTACTGAGATAACAAACACCATTATGTTGATGATAGACCCCTTGGAATGTTTGATGAAGCACAATTAATTTTATATATTGTCATTATCTGTGCTAAATTGTTGTTTGAATAGATAATGTATTGCATTTTAGGCACCACTTGACAGTCATTCTATGTCAGTGACAGGTTATTTAGCTTGTCTAAGAAGGAGAGAGGGAGGGAGGTAGGGAGGAAGAGAGGGAAGGAGGGAGCGAGAGAGAGAGAACAACTGTAAGTGAATAGTGTGATACATCGGCACTGATATCTGACAATAATGTGTGTTGTTAACATTCCAGGTTGTGATGTGACCATGGAAGATGACAGTGGTGTCATTCAGTCTCCTGGTTATAAGAAAAAAGGTGGAGCATACCCCAACATGGTGAAATGTACTTGGACCATCAAGGCTTCGGCACCTATACGTCTAGTATTTATGGATCCATTTGGCTTGGACAGCAGTGATTCACTGAAGGTAAGTTATTGATGTAGAATATTAGAAAAGGATGCTAAATAACCTTTGTACTCAAGATGTAACAAGATTGCCACCCAGAGAATTAACTCTAGATGGCAGGTGGACAAGGAAGCCTTTTATCTACGTGTATCCTGACCATCTGAGGTATGTGTCGATTTTATTTTACTACTAATACCAACACAATCAGGAGATAATGTGTTCCATTTCGTAATTAAGATCCCTCAGTTTTGGTATAATTTTAGTCACCCTCCTCTGTACACTTTCTAGCATATCTATGTCCTTGCGATACGGCCTCCGCGCTTGTATACAGTATTCTATATGAGGCCTCACTATTGTTTTGTACAGCTGTATTATTAGTTCTTGTTTCTTATACGCTATATTTTGCCTAATTAATCCAAGGATTTGATTTCCCTTTGAAGCTACAATTCCGCACTGCTCTGAAACCTTCATATCAGCACTAATGATTAACCCTAAGTCCTTTTCTTTTACAGTAGTACTTTGTACAGACATTTCCCAAAATTTAACATTTGCCACTTTTCAGACTATTTGATCAACCTATCAAGATCTTCTTGTAAATGCTGTCTATCTCCATCCATATATAATCCTTCTAAACACTTGTATCATCCGCAAATTTCAACAACTTGCTTGTTATATCATCGCCCAAATCGTTGATATATATTAAGAATAATATAGGTCCCAGTACTGATCCCTGTGGTACCCCACTCAAAACTGATTTCCAGTTTGAAGCCTCCCCATCAATACTACCCGTTGTCTTCTGTCAATCAGCCATTTTTCTATCCAGTTAATTATACAATTTCCTATGCCATGGGCCTTTAGTTTAAGCAGTAATCTTTGATGTGACACTTTGTTGAATGCTTTCTGAAAATCTAAATACACCTGTAGATGATATCTACTGGTGATCCCGCGTCTACCCACTTAGTGATGATATCTTCCAAAAAACATAACATATTTGTTAAGCATGACCTCGCTTTTAGAAACCCATGTTGAGATGGGTTTATCAAGTTATGTTTAATAAGAAAATCCACCATGTGATCTTCAATTAGTCTTTCTAATAATTTACAAATCACCGATGTTAAACTAACTGGTCTATAATTATTTGACTTGTTTCTCGAACCTTTTTTAAATAACGGTATAATGTTTGCTTCTTTCCATTCTAAACGAACCACTCCCTCTTCTAATGACAAGTTGAAAACTGTTGCAAGCGGTATGCTAATTTGTTCTACAATTTCCAATAGTAGTTTGGGTAGAATCCCATCCACTCCAGGTGATTTATTTTCTTAGCTGCCATTTCCGGGGTTACAATTAACTGTCCTAAATAGTCTTGATTTCGCCCCCTTGAACTTAGCCTCTGGTACTGGCAGTGAACTAATATCTTCCCTGGTAAACACCGAACTAAAATACTCATTCATGTCTTCTGCCATTAAGAATCCCTCTGATATTATAATTCCAGCACTATCTTCTAGAGGACTGACCTTATCCTGAACTTTCTGTTTGCTCTGAACATAGGCATAAAAACGCTTCCTGTCATGTTTTATATTGCATGTTAATTTTGTTTGTAATATTTGATCAATGTTATTCTCAAACAATGATAGGATATTGTATACACTGTTAACATTTATGCTAATTTTTCCCGCCTTCTGGTATCACTTATTCGATGTTAGCGGTGGTACGTAAGCTTACCAATTTAAATCCCAGCGTTACGTGGAGGTGGACGGGTTCATGATTTTGTTGTCATCACATGTCACAGTGGAAATACATTGACACAGTAGCACCACCTGGTGAGTGCAAAATATGTTACTGCAAATTGGCACTAATAGCCATTTTTGATCGTAACTTTCGCAAGTATTGGCGAGGAAGGTCGTTTGAAACCGTGTTAAACACATAACATTTTTGACATGGCTAAGCTAATGGTGTCATCCCTTGGAATGTGTTGCTCATGTCACTCAGCTGAATAATAATGACTAACTCATGTAAACAGTTAGGCGTCGATTTGTAGCATATGTGTATTTCATAGTTATTGATTCAACAGATTTCAACCTGCTTTTTATGGAATTGGGTGTGTCTACAGGGTGTCTCAGAATGCATAAGATTTCATCTTGCTAGCTAAAAATACACTACACCAAATTTTCCAATTTGATTTTGCATGATCTTTAAGCCAAAGTTACAATGTAAAAAAATAATTTTTCATCTAGTTGTTCACCTTTTTGTTAATTAAACCTTTACATTTTACATGACTTATTCAATGTAAACTTGTTGTCCACCGATCACTGCTTTCCTTCTGACAGCCAGTTTTGTTCTACCTTCCGTCATCAGATTTCCTGGATTCTCAGTCCCCCAACATCAGACCTTGTGTTTGTTGATCTCTCCTGCCAGATGGGCACAACATTTTTCAGTCATGTGAAGCTTCCTTAAGAACTCATCATCGGTCTCCAATTTGCCTGAAAATCACCGTGCAAATCTTTTAGTATTTTTGCTGCAGAAATAACTCGCTTTCTGAATTAAATCTGTATTGAAAGGTATGCAAACCTGTCCCAAGGACACATTGTATGGATGCCGAGTGAATGTTACACTCTGCAGAGAATTGACTCATTGACACAGGTTCCGTACAGGGCCTTGAAATCCTTGAAAACTTTGAATTACATCACTCCCAATTCAAGGCCATGATATCATTGAATTCTGGCTAGCAGCCTTGAAAAGTCTTCATTATGCTCTGCCTCTGGCCTTTGTTCACTGGTAGCCAGTGCATTTCCTGCTGGTCTCAGCCAGAAACCTAGGTTGCCTTACCTGATTATTTTGCATAATCCGTGGTACTGCTGTTGGCTACAGTTGCCCACGGACTCTGGTAGCCTTTGATTCAATAATTGTTGTCCTCTGAATAAGAGCCAATTATGGCTTGATCCAAATTGTTAGCTGCTTGCAAAACAAACTTTAGGGTCCTTGGAAGATTAAAAACTTAGAAGGTAAAACATTGATGAAGCTCTCTAATAAAAATTTATTTTATCTAGATTATTTTGAGACACCCTATATTATAAAACAAATCAATTAATAACTTCTTTGAAGCATTTCGCACTGCCATATCATAGGCATTGCACCAGTAGTTCAAAGCCAAATAAGTTCAATTATGTAGGTCCGTTTGCTGTTGAACGTGCTTATTTTTCTGTTGTTAGATCTCTGAGGGCGCTGCTGAAACCATTACTGCAGGGACGACCAAACCTAGCGACATCACAGCAAAAAGTGGGAAGCTCTTTGTTCAATTCAGCACTGATGCAACAGTCAATCAGGCTGGATTCTATGCAGAATACTCCACTGGTAAATAGCCCTATTCTGACAGGATTGTGTTTTAAAATGTATTTACAGATATCTAAATCTACTTATGATCAAGCTTGTGTATGCTGGTAGGTTAACGGTTAACGCATAGATGGCTTGAATCTCGAGCGCCAAACTTTCAGGGATTATTCTACAATCCTGAAAGTTTGTAAGACTGATATTTTTATGGAGTAAATCAGTTGTTCGGAACGTAACACGTAATGTGCGCATAAAACGGAAAGTGCAATAAAGCTTAATTCTACACCTATGCCAATAGCGTAAGAATATGAATATTATTTGACAAATATACACTACAACGACTAGGGCCTATCGATGGGCAGAGCTGGGTTCGATTATGATTATAATCGTAATTGATTGTAATCGATTGCATTCACAGTTGTAATCGTAATCGACTTTAAAAGACAGTGTATCCGTAATCGTGTCCTGTAACTGTAATCGATTGCACAATAATATATTTTTCAAACAGTGATTAAACGTGTCATAATACTTTTGATTCCAGTATATATATATATATATATATTATATACATATATATATACACACATATATACATATATATATATATATATACATGCAACCATTCACGAATAGAAACCATTTGTAAGTCAATGATCACAGAAACTCAGGTGCACTGGTCAGTGATCCCAGCACATGGGCCATGGCTAATTGCAATTTACTTTTATTGGTTTCTCACTGGCCACTGGCCAGTCACTGCTACTTGTGCTAGTGTTTGTACAGATCCTTCTGAAGGATTAAATCCTTTGGTTTTATTCACAGTTTGTCAGAAGACTTCATATGCCTGGTTCAGATCTGGCCTGGTCATACCTGGACCATGGCTAATTGCAATTTACTTTGATTGGTTCCTCAAGGCTAATGTTTGCACAGAATCAAACAAATCCTTCTAAAGGATTAAATCTTTTTGTTGTATTCAGTCATGCCTGCAGCCTACCCTTTGAAATACAATCATGAAGTGCCTACAGTTGGTCAACTGCACAGTTTGTCAGAAGAGTTGATATGCCTGGCTAAAAAAATGTAATCGTAATCAGAGAACTGTAATCGTAATCATTTTTTTCCAAGTGTGTAATCGACTTTTCCCAAGGCAGTGTAATTGTAATCGTAATAATGAGTGTGTAATCGACCCCAGCTCTGTCGATGGACATGAACTTTATATTCTTTCCGACCTTCATAATTTTGAAGATAAAAACTTATATTTGTGCTAGTTTACATAATGATTTGATAGTCTCAAAACTGCATTGTATTTTGTTGTTGTATTGTTATCACAAGTAACAGTACCCATCGTACTGGAGGATAATGTACATGGTAGTTTGTTGTTGTATTGTTATCACAAGTAACAGTACCCATCGTACTGGAGGATAATGTACATTGTAGTTTGTATTCTTATTACTAGCAAAGCAAAAATACCCATCCTTCGGACAGAATAACATGGTACACTGTAGTTTGTAAGCAGCTCTAACTGATCGTCTTCATAAAAAAATTAAGCAACCAAGTCCAGTTTGATATTTTATGCATGGGACGGTTTCACAAAGTGTTCACACTGGATGTTTGACAAGTATTACATAACGTTGAACAATTGTTTGCTATGCAATGCATATTTTGTACAATTATTCCAAGCAAGGTAAACCATCCACTGATCAGTTTGGGATGGCTTGCATAACTTGGAACAGTCAACATTCATTTGTTCGTAGAAAGGTTAACAACAAAGTAATGTTACATGTCACACACACGCACGCACGCACGCACGCACATGCACACACACACACAGAGAGCAATTAATGTGTACAAATTCAGTTTTCCTTGGGACTTTCCGCAAACCACACCAGCAGCATTTCTAAGATTATCTTTACAATGGTCATGCTCATTGCCTACTGTATGATGAGTGCCTTTCTTTTCACAAAATGTACTCTAAATTTGGTCAGGATAAGATGAGCAGTGTTTAAGATATGACACATATTTATATAACCCAGTTACATAACAGATTGGCAGCATTTAGGCAGTCTTTTTGTACACTACTATCAGCAGAAACAATACTGGCTCTATTGATCTGTTTCAGGCTGTGACGATCCTCCATTTAATTCATCATCACCTGGATTTGATGACATCGACACTTTAAACAACCCTCTGAACACACACTTTAAAGCATCCTTCATTGTTAAGTGTCGGTCAGGTTATTTCTTCTCCCAAGAAGAATTTAATGATTGCCGTAAGTTCCTTGCTGTGATTGAGGTCCATTATTTATTTCATGATGGAGTCTTATTTTTAGTATATATATACGTATTTGATATACAGCTGTATATATATATATATATATATATAAATATATATATTCAAGTATCTTGTGTAGCCAACTAGTTGCATTGCTGCATTGATTTGCATGTTTCATTATGGCAGTCTGAAGTGTATTCAAATGTTGAATGTGTCGCATCATCAACCAGGAATTATACAACACTCTACCACATATCTCCACCACCATGAGGCAACGTCGTCTACATCTGGCAAAACATGTAATGCGCCATGATGACATAGCATTTCAGTTCTGCTGTGGAAACCCTCAGGCCCTCGGAGAAGAGGTCACCCCAATACTGTAATACATGACTGAGAGGGACACTGGCCTCAGTGGGACCAGTCATATTAATGCAATGTCAGACATAAAACACTGGATATCATATCACCACATTAAATAGGGAACATAAGTAAATAAGTAAGTTATGTACTGGGTTTAATTTTGGAAATCGTATCTAACTGAATCGATGCACTTTTTATTGCAATTGTGTGTAAATTGATGCACACCTATATTGTCGCATGGCGGCTTTTTCAGGAATTTTTTTCAATTTACTGTTGTGACCACACAATTAACAATGTCACAGCTCAAACAATGCAAGGAGACTATCTTGTCCATAAATGTTACAAATACCCATCTTGATGTATGCAATTTGTTCAACTTAAGATAATTAATGTATGAAAGATTTGCAAAAACAATAAAATCTGCAGCATATATGTCATACATTCATAACTGTTGGTAATCATTCAGAATGTTCACTTACAATTTTGCGGAATATGTCAGCCAATTGTACAATTTAGTTTTTAATTCAAGTTAGAAAACCATAATTTAATTCTTAGATCCTTGTTTTGTGTATGATTAACTTTTAATTTCAAGTGATGTACTTTTTTGCTCAGCAAACTCAACAAGTGACTCATCACGACCAGTTACCATGACGTGTGAAAAAGGAGGAATGTGGAATGTGAAACGATTTCCAAAGTGTGAACGTAAGTTGAGCTGTTGCTCTTTTATACACTCTGTTCAATTTATGCAATAACCAACACAAGTCCAATGTAGTTTGAGAATTGAAATTGGCCAATGGATGACGTTTTTATTGAAAAGTGGATTGCTTCTAATGCAGCTATTTTTGGGCATAAAGATAGTAGGAATGTGATGTCTAACATGCAAACCAGATGGGAAATTGAACCCTTGTACAGCCCCATCAAAGTTTCTCAGGCACACATTCCTACAACATGACGACAATAGTACATACATACATTTGTCGCTACCTAAGCAAACAATACAAACATTCCACCACCAATAGACACATGCAATTACAAAAAGGTGGGGCCATTCCGCCACAAGGTCACCAAGAGGAACCTGTGACCACCCCACCGTATGAAACACATCAACCTTTGACCAAATACTTACGCAAGTCGGATATACTTCCTAAAAGCATCCAACATCTGAGTACGTCCATGCGAAGTATTTTTATTAATGGCGAACTGCCAAGAGACGTAAATTTAACAAACTGCCATGATATGTTTTTTTTGGCAAATGGCCATCAACGCTTAATAAATGGCAAACTGCAATACAAGTATTTTATTAATGGCGAACAGCCAAGAGACATTAATTTGGCAAACGGCCATGATATGTTATCTTCAGCGAATGGCCATGAACTTGGCAGCCGGCTGTGATAAGTATTTTATTAGTGTTAATGGCGAATGGCCAAAATGCATTAATTTGGCAAGCAACCATGATATTTATTAATTAATTATTTGTTATTTACTAAACTGTTAGTAAAAATTTTTAAATTCCTAATCATTGATATGTTATTAACGGCAAAGTTAATTTTTGGCGAAGGGTCATGATAAGTAATATTTACAGCCAACAGGCGAGTAATTAATAACTGACAAACGTCCATAACCTTTACTGGCATGATTAGCCGTCATCAATAACAGGTAACAGACAGTCAACGGGCATCTTAAAATAGCCACCTGTGGACAAGCCAATTTAAATACGTCAATCGAACTAAACATCTCAAAGCCACATAAACTTTGTGAAATTGGCAAACCATACAACAATATTAACTTCCCAGGTAGTACTAGGACATGCACTAATATCACCGAGTACTAATCCTCGCATGCACTCATAAAGTTAATATTAGCAAACGGTCGTTGAAATTACCAATTGCAACGGCCATCTTTAAAACTTGGCGCCAACAATTTACCCGTGATGCTATGCCCGGGGACAAAGAAAACAGTTAACCGTTTGGCGCCAACAATTTACACATGATGCTATGCCCGGGGACAAAGAAAACAGTTAACCCTCAACAACCCGGCTTACGGCTTAAAAAATTGCCCCACGGATGCTACGATGTAAGCGAAGATTCCCGATGTCAGTAAAATGAACACCGTCAGATCAAAAAATATTCACTTGGCTGTTACAGATATACTTATGTCGCCAGTAAAACAGGCCCCAGCTCCCGTTACATTCCGTTTCGAGCAGAGAATTTACCGCTGCCACTCGAGTGGACCCCTCTTCATAATCAAAATGGCGCCATCTTAGCCCACGCTCGACTTGGCACAGACAAACCTGTTTAACTCCTCTTGCCAACAATTCGTCGGCAAAACACAAAGCCGTGATCCAGTGGACTGCAGAGTAGGAGAAAACTTTTTGTCCGAATCATTGCCACCCAGCAGAACGATTACAATGTCGGGCTGTATCACCGAAATTTGTGCCAGTACATTTGGTTGTCTAAAAGTAGCTACGGTCCCGCCCCGATGACCCATAATTGAAATGTTGCATCTACGGCTCGGTTTTTCGAAATTGGCAAATAACCCAGGGGAACCAGCGGACTCGACAAACTCGCCCAACCAATATGCATGAGAATGTCCGATAAGAATTTTTAGATCAGAAACCGCAGCTGACATGATTATGGCCGACGCCATTTCTGATCGTCACAAGACAAAGGAAAACCACGAAAGCAAATATAAAACGAACGATACTCAGCTGTAATCGGCGCTCGAACGGTCTTCCTTCCGCGTTTGGGTAAACGTCAACGAAGTGTGACCGTTTTAACTTAATCTAATTGATCTATACGATATACAAACAGTTCTAAATCAAAATTGAGAAGTATCAGGAAAACTGGGCGGTTTCACTAGGCCAAATACCCTGGGTAGCTGGAAGTAATTATTGTCTCAGCCAGTTAGCTCGATACGCATGCTAGGCTTGTCCTGGCCACTGCATAAATTACAGTATGCGCTCCGTTCATACCTTCATTTGTGCAAGTTTATAAATAGTCAGTCTTATAGGAATAAACAAATAAACTAAAACTATTGAGCATGTAAGCATAATGGATTATCCTATGTGCATTACGTGGTCATATTATGACCAGCTTCAAACAGCCATGAATTTATATGTAAGACTGTAATATACAATCTATCGTGTCATTCTTCAAACAATCACATATTTACATGTACATCTGTGGTGAAAACTTTATTTTTTAATAAAATAACATCTCTATGAGAGTTAGGGTCAAAGATATGAATTCGAATTCAGTGTTAGAAATGTATTATTTCAGAATCTACCTCACGTATGGACAATTCATTATTTATATACATCTCTCTACAATTGCATGAGGAGTGCCCAGTGTAATTACTAATGGTTGGTGATGAGAATATCTTCATAATTCTTGTTTGGCAACTTGTTGATAACATTTGCTAATAAACTGTTGTGTTTCACAGATGGTTACTGTGGAGCTGTGTCTGGTATCAACTAATAAACTGTTGTGTTTCACAGGTGGTTACTGTGGAGCCGTGTCGGGTGTCAACTAATAAACCGTTGTGTTTCACAGGTGGTTACTATGGAGCTGTGTCTGGTGTCAACTAATAAACTGTTGTGTTTCACAGGTGGTTACTGTGGAGCTGTGTCAGGTGTCAACTAATAAACTGTTGTTTCACAGGTGGTTATTGTGGAGCTGTGTCTGGTGTCAACTAATAAACTGTTGTGTTTCACAGGTGGTTACTGTGTAGCCGTGTCTGGTGTCAACTAATAAACTGTTGTGTTTCACAGGTGGTTACTGTGGAGCAGTGTCTGGTGTCAACTAAGAAACTGTTGTGTTTCACAGGTGGTTACTGTGGAGCCGTGTCGGGTGTCAACTAATAAACTGTTGTGTTTCACAGGTGGTTACTGTGGAGCTGTGTCTGGTGTCAACTAAGAAACTGTTGTGTTTCACACGTGGTTACTGTGGAGCTGTGTCAGGTGTCAACTAATAAACTGTTGTGTTTCACAGGTGGTTACTGTGGAGCTGTGTCTAGTGTCAACAAATAAACTGTTGTGTTTCACAGGTGGTTACTGTGGAGCTGTGTCTGGTGTCAACTAATAAACTGTTGTGTTTCACAGGTGGTTACTGTGGAGCAGTGTCTGGTGTCAACTAAGAAACTGTTGTGTTTCACAGGTGGATACTGTGGAGCCGTGTCGGGTGTCAACAAATAAACTGTTGTGTTTCACAGGTGGTTGCTGTGGAGCCGTGTCAGGTGTCAACTAATAAACTGTTGTTTCACAGGTGGTTACTGTGGAGCTGTGTCTGGTGTCAACTAATAAACCGTTGTGTTTCACAGGTGGTTACTGTGGAGCTGTGTCTAGTGTCAACAAATAAACTGTTGTGTTTCACAGGTGGTTACTGTGGAGCTGTGTCTAGTGTCAACAAATAAACTGTTGTGTTTCACAGGTGGTTACTGTGGAGCTGTGTCTAGTGTCAACAAATAAACTGTTGTGTTTCACAGGTGGTTACTGTGGAGCTGTGTCTAGTGTCAACAAATAAACTGTTGTGTTTCACAGGTGGTTACTGTGGAGCTGTGTCTAGTGTCAACAAATAAACTGTTGTGTTTCACAGGTGGTTACTGTGGAGCTGTGTCTAGTGTCAACAAATAAACTGTTGTGTTTCACAGGTGGTTACTGTGGAGCTGTGTCTAGTGTCAACAAATAAACTGTTGTGTTTCACAGGTGGTTACTGTGGAGCTGTGTCTAGTGTCAACAAATAAACTGTTGTGTTTCACAGGTGGTTACTGTGGAGCTGTGTCTAGTGTCAACAAATAAACTGTTGTGTTTCACAGGTGGTTACTGTGGAGCTGTGTCTAGTGTCAACAAATAAACTGTTGTGTTTCACAGGTGGTTACTGTGGAGCCGTTCCTGATGTTGTACATGGATACATAGAGAATACAACGTCAGTTCTCACTGCAGGCGTTGTCACATACAAATGTTTTAAAGGTTTTAAACTTAACGGCGGTGTTAAGACAACGTGTTCGGATGAAAGAAAATGGGGCAGTGTACCACATTGCACTGGTGAGTGTCAAATGTTAACCAATTTAAAGACCTTGCAAGCTGTGCTTTTACATTAACTATATAAATGATCATAAATTCTTATTTTTATGAAGATTGCTCTCAGCAACAATTTATTTTGTTAAGTAATAAAGTGCAATAATTCATGATTCTCATTAAATTAATTATATTTATGTATAAAAGTATACTTTCAACCTTTGTGTCAATGTTTTGATGATGTTAATAGAGTACAGTTGTATTATGTTCATAATACATAAATTTTATCATTCAAAGGAACCACTTCCACTAACAGTGTATATTGTAGACATGTTTCATTTTATGCTGCGACTCTCATTATATCGGCACACATCAACTACTTTATCTTTCGTTGTGTCTCATGGGAATTAAGTTCAAATGCATAATTTATTGTAGAAAATCGGCAACAATGTTGCATTAGTTTCCTTGCTTACAATTCTTTCCATCGACTAGCTACTACCTGCAGATCCATTTTCGCTTGTTTAATATGATCTTCAATAAAACAATAAGTTTGATAAAATAAAACATTGTTTTGCAGCTGACGTGTGCACTATTGACCCTACACAAAGTACTATTCTTCATGGGGAAGTGAATGCGACTAGCGGTATCAAGTACGGCAGTGTGGTGAAGTACACGTGTGAGGAGGGTTACCAGATTAATGGAGTGCCTCGTACCTACTGTATGGGAACGATGTGGAAGCACGGAGATGACATCCCTACTTGCATGGGTAAATTTACTGATTGGCACAAGACCAACTTTCACGCCGATGGCCGCTTATGACCCCGCCCATATTACTGCAGTCTGTTGGATCTATTTAAATATATTGTATGAGCTAAACATACAGACAACTTGTTTACGACAAACATGTCTTGTGTCTTTTGTGAACAAGTTGTTTACAGCTGAGCCTGGTCATCGTCTTCTATCGACCACTAATTCTCTATTGGGAGTGGTAGCTTGGACCTTCATCGTTTCCGTTCTGTCCAGCCATTCCATGAACTTCCTCATCAGTTCTCTTACTTACTGCTGTCCCCTGTGTGTACATCATTCGCATGTAGAGTAATCGTATTATAAAATATATTTTCGTTGCAGTGTTTGTACATAGACATGCAACATATACTTGTTTACCTGGCAAATGTTAAATAATGTGATGTGTTTTCTCTTATAATATTCCATGTTTCAGGTAAGTTAATCATTTGTTTACGTCATTAATTTTAATATTGGCAGCTATTTGCTCACCAGATATATCAGTTAAAATAATATTCTGTCGTATTTAGAGAGGTGTATGTAAGTATTATAATTAAATGTTCTATGTTCTAGTTGAATTAGAGAGGTGTATATAAGTATTATAATTAAATGTTCTATGTTCTAGTTGAATTAGAGAGGTGTATGTAAGTATTATAATTAAATGTTCTATGTTCCAGTTGAATTAGAGAGGTGTATGTAAGTATTATAATACAGGCTGTCATTGTGTGTTTCAGAGAAGCGGTGCCTGGTTCCAGATGGAATACCAAATGCTACTTTATCACCTCCCAGTGGCCCACTGATTGAATTTAAAAAATCAGTTACTGTTGAATGCAGCACAGGCTATGGTATCAATGGAAGTGCGGAGAACAAAACTGAAACCATTAGTTGTAATGCAGACCAAACATTTGGAGACCCAGTTCCATGCTTAGGTTAGTTTATTGTGATTTTAATTACCTTACATTAACGATTATTAATGTGAAGGCACAGTGAAAAGAATCAAACAAGCGCTGATATTTCAAGAAGCACTCACATGTCTAGGTAGATTAGAAGTGTCTCCAACATAGTTATTTTGATTTTAGACAACATGGTGATGAATTATTCCACATCAGTAAATGTAGAGCATTTGTTGTACTGAAAATAATTTCTCTCAAAGTGTATTTTATTGGAAGTTTCACAGTTTATGAAAGTGATTAAAAACAGAATTGTGCTCGATACAACATGACACAAGGCAGAATGCTTAAATGTCAGTTCTACATCAAGAGTTCTCTCCATTGCCATATGCTCTGTTTGAGAAAGATATATCAGGTAAATGTTGTGTTGGGAGTTGATGCTCACTTGCAGTGAATCGTGTTTACTTGACTAATTATGTTACTTTGTAGATGTAAATGAGTGTGATGACAACACGACCTGCTCCTGCGTCAGCAATACCTCCTGCGCCGTCTGTCACAACACTATAGGGTCGTACTACTGCTCTTGTGAACACGGCTACAGACTGCAGGCTGACAACAGTACTAAATGTGAAGGTCAGCATTGTCCAGTTGTCAGTGTTCGTTACATAATGTTTCATGTAATGACACAATAAATGGTTATGGTGGTGATACAGTGGTCCAGTCTGGTGATGCAGTGGTCTTGTCTGGTGATACAGTGGTCCTGTCTTGTGTTACAGGCTAACATTGTGACAAAGACACTAACATCAGAAAGGCTGTACAACCAGATACCAGACAGGATCACTGTATCACCAAACAGGGCCACTGTAACACCACATATGGCCGCTAGAACACCACACAGGGTCACTGTAACACCAGACAGGACCATTGTAGTACGATACAGGAACACTGTAACACCAGACAGGACCACTAATACCAGACAGGACCACTGTAACACCAGACAGGACCACTGTGACACCAGACAGGATCACTGTGACACCAGACAAGACCACTGTAACACCAGACAGGGCCATTGTAACATCAGACAGGGCCACTGTAACACCAGACATGGTCACTGTAACACCAGTCAGGACCACTGTAAAACCAGACAGGGCCACTGTAACACCAAACAGGACCACGGTAACACTAGACAGGGTCACTGTAACACCAGTCAGGACCACTGTAACACCAGACAGGGCCACTGTAACACCAAACAGGACCACGGTAACACTAGACAGGGTCACTGTAACACCAGACAGGACCACTGTAACACCAAACAGGACCACGGTAACACTAGACATGGTCACTGTAACACCAGTCAGGACCACTGTAACACCAGACAGGGCCACTGTAACACCAAACAGGACCACGGTAACACCAGTCAGGACCACTGTAAAACCAGACAGGGCCACTGTAACACCAAACAGGACCACGGTAACACTAGACAGGGTCACTGTAACACCAGACAGGACAACTGCATTTTCTGTGTTTTAGTGTAACAATTTTTTTTACAGTTTGGTTGGTAGTACCAGTAATGTTATCCCACTGACTTGCTAATAAATTGTATTAAGGTATACACAGAAAACACAATCAGTGTGACAATTAAGGAAGATGTCAAGCATTTGGAAAGTACACCAGAAGTCAAAGCAAAGTGTCAATTGTAGCAGTTGTAGCTTCACAATCCGTGAATGTTCTGGCTGTTTATTATCATGGAGCACAAGTCCAGGCAGCAGTCCAACAAATACTGCACTTAATAATACTAATTATTATGCAGCTTTCTACATTTTATTATTTTACAAAATTTTTCTACTGAATGTGAACTACATACATTTATACAGTGTAATTGCAAATATATTGCCAATGTTTTTTTCAGGATGAATTACATAAAAGTGACTGACGATCTTTTATTGTGATACTTGTAGACATCAATGAATGTTTGGATGATAAAGGCGGATGTTCTCATTACTGTAACAACACTGTTGGTGGTTACACCTGCTCCTGTCCTTCTGGCTACACCCTTTATGAGAACGACGGGTTCAATGGTTTTGACAAGAACGTAGGGGGCGGAACTTTACGTGGTGATGTCTACTACGTTAATCATACGTGTGTGCGTAAGTAACCATGAAACTACTCTGTAAACTTGTCAAAGTATATTAGTAGGAAATAGTTTTGATTGTGAAGTAGACAAATAGCAACTAACTGGATCTTTTAATTCCTCTAAGCTCCGCCTTCTTGTACCAGTACAAGTCGCCCCAGTTCAACAGGCAATTCGTCGCAAGAAAAGTTGATGGTTACAACTTGTACTGGCACAAATTGTGTTTATACAGAGGGATTTCAGCTGGTGCAACTTTACCGGTTACAAACGCTTGTCAATTGCAGAAAGTAGATGTGACATTTTGAATAACCGATTTAACATTTAGCGTACGAACCCTAAAACTGGTAAAAAGACATTAAACCACTGTCTTAGAGCATACTTATGTTAGAGCATAGCACTGACATCAGCAGTTTAATTAGTATCAGCAAATACCTTTGCAGGATGCAATATACTCTGTTGAGATGTGGTCGTAAACCCTAGTGCTGTGTCATCTTCATGTGGCTGTTCTCATTTATAATCAAACACAACTGACCTATCCATCCTAGCAACACAGCACTTGGTGGATAGGTCAATTACAAGTGATGTGAAAGTGTAGGATGCAAGCCAATATGTCAAAAGTCTTAATCTCACCATATGTGACATGCCTCACTGATATACTATTCAGATAGTCAGCATGTCATCTTGTTTAGTACATGCATGGACTTGTGTGACAATGAATGACAACTTGTGAATCATGTTGTCATTGAGGGTGTATGTTTGTGTCTGTTGTTGTATAAGTGTTAGTAGATGTGAAATGGAAGGACAACTTGTGAATGTTGTTGTCACCGAGGGTGTTTATGTTGTTGTCTGGTGTTCTATTGGCTTCGTATACTATTTAAGATCTGTACCGTTACATACCCGGCACTGTCCATTAAGCAACCATCTTATTTGCATTCATTGCTTACTCCTGTAAGAAAACCTATCCAGCTTCGATCATCTAGGTTCTGACCTACTTTTTTGTTCCTACATCAACACTAACATTGGAACTAGGGCTTTTTCTGTTGCTGCACCAACTCTTTGGAATATGCTCCCTCTTAGTTTTAGATCTGTTGAAAATATTACAAAATTCCGTCGTCATTTAGAAACTTATCTTTACAACGTTGCTTATCCACCATAGCTCCCTAGCACCTTGACCCATCTGTTGACAACTGGAACACTGCTTATGGATTTTGAGATTGACCAATCCTTTTGTTTTGATGCACCTCTGAGCTAGGCTTTCAAGGATTTAGACGCAATAGAAGTCATCTTATTATTATTACAATATAGTATTGACCTGTGAACATTGTCATCACACAGGGAAGACCTGTCACACACAACCATCGTCATCTGTGACACGTGGGAAGGTATGGTTTAATGACTAGAAGAGACACTTGTACAACGAGTGTTGGTAGATGTGACTTGGAAAGATAATGTGTGCGTGTTGCTGTCACCGAGTGTATCTTTCCTGGTGTTGCACAAGTGTTGACAGATGTGACAATGGAGGACAACTTGTGGGTGTTGTTGTCACTGTGAGTGTAAGTTGTTGCCTGGTGTTGCACAAGTGTTGACAGATGACACAATGAAGGACAACTTGTGGGTGTTGTCACTGAGTGTGTGTAATGTTGGTGTGGTAGAAGAACAACTAATGTTGTGTTGTCATCACACAGGAGTGACATGTGATGTTCCACCTGCCTCTGTGACACATGGCAATGTACTAGTGAAAGACAAGAAGTTCTTCTACTATGAAGACCAGGTGGAGATTCTCTGTAAACTTGGACATGTCATTGATAATGGAACGTCTTCTAACAACATCTCAACGAAGATCACCTGCCAGTCTGACAAGACGTGGGATTCAGTCTTCTTCAACTGCACAGGTACGATTACATTTAACTAGTGGAACCTCACTATTAAGGTCACCATTGGGACTGGCCAATAGTGACCTTAATAGCAAGGTGACCGCGGGAACAGTTTCCTACACTTTACTGTAATGGAAACAATTAGGGATTATGTAATCATACCTTTGCACACCATGCTCACACATGCACATACAAACATGCACGCGCACACGTGCACACTTGCACATCCATATGTTGCACACGCGTGCACACATGCACCAAGTATCTGCATAGGACTTCTATTTGATATACTGGTATATTTAAAAACATAACCCCGCAGTGTGACAATGAAGGATGATAAGGTGGTGTAGATAAAGAATGTAATATAAGATTGGTTTCGCTAAAATAGGATTTGTTTTCAAACTAGAAACAAATCTTCTTAAATTTTTTCTTTAGGTTTGCTGAAGCTTTGTTCATAACATTTATTATGTCAACGAATTTTGCACAGTGGCACTGATTTTGGCAAAATGTCTTTGAGCACAATTTCTAATTTCTCATAAGTCCCTTTCATGAATAGAATTAAATTACATATGTTACGTTGGTATTTTTCTTCACTGGCCATTTATTTAACGTTTAATCTTCATAGACAGTCTGGGGTTACAATATTATTGTTCTGAGAAATAGGTTCCATTTGTATCCAGCTGCGACATGTGAACCACTGTCAAACGAAACGCTGTCAGCTGTCACGAACCCACCAACAGTGATCTACCCTAATGGTTCATTGACCTACGGCACTGAGGTTCAAATGAACTGTTCCGTGGCGGGAGGAGAGGACAGTGTGAGGACAAGAACCTGTTTGTACAATGTAGCAGTTGGCAAATACCAACTCATTGGTGACTCACTCGAATGTGGACGTAAGTGTCTCTGAAAGGGATTCATTTAGTGTGATAACACTAGTAATTCTGGTGCCATAGTTTTGTTAACAAAATATCAGCATAGTCTTAGGCTAATTTGTTATGGTAAACTACAGGATACATCTTGTTTACATTGTCATCACTGAGTTGGCAATTGTTATATGGTGATGGCTGTTTCGCTTCATAACCTGATCTGTCCTCAATCATGACATGTCTTAGTAAAACACCTGAACTGTGACTTCAACATTTCTAATTGTAACTCTTAATCAACATTTCTAATTATAATTCAACTTTTAAAACGTATTGGTGTTGTTGTTTTATTGTAATAAATTCCAACACAATTGTTCAGAATCGATAATTATATATATATATATATATATATATAATTATCGATTCTGAACAATTGTGTTGGAATTTATATATATATATATAGATATTTATTTATTTATATGTTGCGATGTCCGGCTAGTTTTCTTGCACTGTGCCTATTGATACTGTTTCTTAAGTGTTCACATGAAGCCTGAACTCCCACCTTGTGTAAGCAGAGATTGACTGTGGATCACCCGGTGAATTGGCGGGACTCGCAACTCGCATCCTGCCTCTTGCAAACACCACCTATGGAGCAAACTTCACCTTCGATTGTGAGCCAGGCTTTAACATAACTGGCAACAACAGTCGTCAGGACAAGGTTGTCATGTGTATGGAGACTGGAAGGTGGGACCTTGGTGGGCTGAGGTGTATAGGTACGTGACACAGAACACTGCAATATTTATTCTGGCAATAACGTATGTCTGTGTGAACATTCTGCGTGTTGTGCTGGAGACATGAGTACACAGTGGTAAAGTATGATGAAAACCTGTTGACCTTGAACATGGCAAAGGCCACAAAACTTATAAATAACAATTTAACGATTCTATGTGTTTCATTATTGATGATGCATTGCTGATATCCAGCTTTAATAATTATATATATATATATGTCATATTCGTGTGCTATTTTCTGTTGGTATCTGATAGTATCAGTATTCAAATTGCCTATAATAGTATTCAACAATGATAATAGAAAAATGACTGCTCTAAATTACCTTGCTATATCTTTCTGCCGCTTTCGATGTAATTAATCATGGCATTCTATTACAATGCCTTCATAGACATTTCTGGCACAGCTCTTCAGTGGTTCAGTTTGTATTTTTCAGACCGATACCAAAACAAAAACATATCTGGCTCACAATCTTGACCAGAACGTCTTTCATAGTGTCATACAGTGATCTGTCTTTGGTCCTGTTCTACCTGGCTTATATACTACATCCCTTAGTTGAGCCAGTACTAATCATAACATTAATCATCACTTATACGCTGACAACACACAGGTTTATATAACACTTTCACCAACATATACACAGATATCGATCTCAACTTTAAATGACTGTCTCACTGATATCTTGTTTTGGATGGAAGCAAGTAAACTGAAGCTAAATCCAGATAAAAACTGATATAACTGTTATTGACATAAAACAACAACGAAACAAGTTTGTCAACTACTTTTCCCTTAAATTGCTTGGTAACGTTACGTCACCATCAGATACCATTCAAAATCTAGGCGTTAATAATTAGAAAATATAGCATACCCTATCCAAGGTCTTCAATCATTACAATATGCAGATATGGCGATACTTCTTTCACTATCCCATTAAGAGTACATGTTATTGTGCAATAACTACTTCCAGTTATGATATATGTAAATTTTATATTTCGTATTAATTTTTTTCATATTGTTGAACAAAATTCAAAGGTGTTTCCACTACAAATACACACTACAAAATGTGCAACTTATTGCAAATAATGTATCTTATTGGACTGAGAACGTAATCCAGAATATCTGAGTAATATCACTTTAATACCACTATCATGGATACATGGATTATTGCTACAAAAATGCATTTTGTATAGATGGCCATCAAAGGTTTGGTAATTTATTGTAATTTATTATTTGATACACACATAACATATCCATCAATACACGTTATTTAGAAGTATGTGGTTGTTACAAAAGTAGACTTTATTAATGGTAAACAAGAAAAGCTAAAAGGATACAGTGGTATATTGGGAACACATTTTAACTATATTTAGTTAAATGACATCATTTCAGTTAGGGCAGCTGACATTTTTACCAAGAGAACCACAGCATATAGCAATAGAAACAAAGTGAGGGCTATGTTTATTTCTGAACGTAAGTGAACATTCTGTTACAGGGCCGGTTTGTTCTGATCCTGGTCGTCCAGCGGATGGGAAACAAGTAGCCACATCTTACGAGGTCGGCAAAACGGTCACCTTTACCTGTGATAGACCTGGCTTTGTAGCAGAGCCGTCCTCTATAGTTTGTGTCTCAAATAATGGAACAGTGCAGTGGAGTGACGTATGGAATTATGTTACCACCCAGCCGAATGATGGTTCTACCAATGCTGTCACCCACTCAGATATAACCTCTATTGATGATACCACCCAGTCACATATCACCTCTACCAATGCTGTCACCCAGCCACATATCACCTCTACTGGTGCACCCACCCAGTCAGATATCACCTCTACTGATGATGTCACCCAGTCAGATATCACCTCTACTGATGATGTCACCCAGTCATATGAAGCCACACAGTCAGATATCACCATTGCTGATGATGTCACCCAGTCAGATATCACCTCTACTGGTGCACCCACCCAGTCAGATATCACCACCACTGGTGCACCCACCCAGTTAAAATACGTCACTACTGCTGCACCTGCCCAGCCAAATGAAATCCGCCGTTGTGTTGGTAAGTATTTCTTATGTTAATCATGTTTAAAATATGTTTTGAATTTGTAGCAATAGTTTATGATCATGACTGTGATAAATACAGCGAGCTACCTGTGTCATTGTTACGGTGATACCATGACTGTGATAAATACAACGAGCTACCTGTGTCATTGTTATGGTGATACCATGACTGTGATAAATACAGCGAGCTACCTGTGTCATTGTTATGGTGATACCATGACTGTGATAAATACAACGAGCTACCTGTGTCATTGTTATGGTGATACCATGACTGTGATAAATACAGCGAGCTACCTGTGTCATTGTTATGGTGATACCATGACTGTGATAAATACAGCGAGCTACCTGTGTCATTGTTATGGTGATACCATGACTGTGATAAATACAACGAGCTACCTGTGTCATTGTTATGGTGATACCATGATTGTGATAAATACAACGAGCTACCTGTGTCATTGTTATGGTGATACCATGACTGTAATAAATACAACGAGCTACCTGTGTCATTGTTATGGTGATACCATGACTGTAATAAATACAACGAGCTACCTGTATCATTGTTATGGTGATATCATGACTGTAATAAATACAACGAGCTACCTGTGTCATTGTTATGGTGATACCATGACTGTGATAAATACAATGAGCTACCTGTGTCATTGTTATGGTGATACCATGATTGTGATAAATACAGTGAGCTACCTGTGTCATTGTTATGGTGATACCATAACTGTGATAAATACAGCGAGCGACCTGTGTCATTGTTTTGGTGATACCATGACTGTGATAAATACAACGAGCTACCTGTGTCATTGTTATGGTGATACCATGATTGTGATAAATACAATGAGCTACCTGTGTCATTGTTATGGTGATACCATGACTGTGATAAATACAGTGAGCTACCTGTGTCATTGTTATGGTGATACCATAACTGTGATAAATACAGTGAGCTACCTGTGTCATTGTTTTGGTGATACCATGACTGTGATAAATACAACGAGCTACCTGTGTCATTGTTATGGTGATACCATGACTGTGATAAATACAATGAGCTACCTGTGTCATTGTTATGGTGATACCATGACTGTGATAAATACAGTGAGCTACCTGTGTCATTGTTATGGTGATACCATGACTGTGATAAATACAACGAGCTACCTGTGTCATTGTTTTGGTGATACCATGACTGTGATAAATACAATGAGCTACCTGTGTCATTGTTATGGTGATACCATGATTGTGATAAATACAACGAGCTACCTGTATCATTGTTATGGTGATACCATGACTGTGATAAATACAGCGAGCTACCTGTGTCATTGTTATGGTGATACCATGACTAATAAATACAACAAGCTACCTGTGTCATTGTTATGGTGATATCATGACTGTAATAAATACAGCGAGCTACCTGTGTCATTGTTATGGTGATACCATGACTGTGATAAATACAATGAGCTACCTGTGTCATTGTTATGGTGATACCATGATTGTGATAAATACAACGAGCTACCTGTGTCATTGTTATGGTGATACCATGATTGTGATCAATACAATGAGCTACCTGTGTCATTGTTATGGTGATACCATGATTGTGATAAATACAATGAGCTACCTGTGTCATTGTTATGGTGATATCATGATTGTGATAAATACAACGAGCTACCTGTGTCATTGTTATGGTGATACCATGACTGTGATAAATACAATGAGCTACCTGTGTCATTGTTATGGTGATATCATGATTGTGATAAATACAACGAAATACCCAGGTCATTGTTATGGTGATACCATGATCAGGATAAATACAAACGAGCCACCTGTGTCATTGTTATGGTGGATATCAATATGATTGTGATAAATACATGAGCTACCTTGTGTCATTGTTATGGTGATTCATGACTGTGATAAATACAGCCAGCTACCCAGTCATTGTTATGGTGATACCATTGATCGTGATAAATGATACAACGAAGCCATTTGTGTCATTGTTACAGGATACCATGATTGTGATAAATACAGCGAAGCTACCTGTGTCATTGTTTTGGTGATACCATGACAGTGATAAATACAACGAAAGCTACCTGTAAGCCATTGTTATGGCAGATACCATGACTGTGTGATAAATACAGCGAAATACCTGTGTCATTGTTATGGTGATACCCATGACCGTGATAAATACAATGAGCTACCTGTGTCATTGTTATATGATACCAAGGATTGTGATAAATACAATGAGCTACCTGTACATTGTTATGGTGATACCATGACTGCGATAAATACAGCTTAGCTACCTGTGTCATTGTTATGGTGATACCATGACTGCGATAAATGGCTACAATGAGCCACCTGTGTCATTGTTATGGTGATACCATGACTGTGATAAATACAATGAGTACCCAGTCATTGTTAGCGGTGATACCATGATTGTGATAAATACAACGAGCTACCTGTGTCATTGTTATGGTGATACCATGACTGTGATAAATACAAGGAGCTACCTGTGTCATTGTTATGGTGATACCATGACTGTGATAAATACAATGAGCTACCTGTGTCATTGTTATGGTGATACCATGACTGTGATAAATACAATGAGCTACCTGTGTCATTGTTATGGTGATACCATGATTGTGATAAATACAATGAGCTACCTGTGTCACAGCTATGGTGATACCATGACTGTGATAAATACAACGAAAGCTACTTAGGCCATTGTCATGGTGATACCATGACTGTGATAAATACAATCCAGCTAGCTGTGTCATTGTTATGGTGATATCATGACTGTGATAAATACAGCGAAAGCTACCTGTATTGTTATGGTGATACCATGACTGTGATAAATAAATACAATGAGCTACCTGGTGTCATTGTTATGCGGGATACCATGATCGATAAATACAAAGAGCTACCCAGGCCATTGTTATGGTGATACCATGACTGTGATAAATACAATGAGCTACCTGTGTCAATATTGTTATGGCGATACCCATGATTGTTATAAATACAGCGAGCTACCTGTTCCCATTGTTATGGTGATTACCAGCGATTGTTATAAATACAACGAAATACCTGTGTCATTGTTATTATGATATCATGATTGTGATAACCTGTTTTAGCCACCTGTGTCATTGTTATGGCGATACCATGACTGTGATAAATACATGCAGCCATCTGTGGCCATTGTTATGGTGATACCATGATTGTGATAAATACAACGAAAGCTAACGGTGTCATTGTTATGGCGGATATCATGATTGTGATAACTTGTTTAGCTACCTGTGTCATTGTTACAGGATACCATGATTGTGATAAATACAATGAGCTACCTGTGTCATTGTTATGGTGATACCATGACTGTGATAAATACAATGAGCTACCTGTGTCATTGTTATGGTGATACCATGATTGTGATAAATACAACGAGCTACCTGTGTCATTGTTATGGTGATACCATGACTGTGATAAATACAGCGAGCTACCTGCGTCATTGTTATGGTGATACCATGACTGATAAATACAACAAGCTACCTGTGTCATTGTTATGGTGATATCATGACTGTAATAAATACAGCGAGCTACCTGTGTCATTGTTATGGTGATACCATGACTGTGATAAATACAATGAGCTACCTGTGTCATTGTTATGGTGATACCATGACTGATAAATACAGCGAGCTACCTGTGTCATTGTTATGGTGATACCATGATTGTGATAAATACAGCGAGCTACCTGTGTCATTGTTATGGTGATACCATGATTGTGATAAATACAACGAGCTACCTGTGTCATT
The DNA here is from genome assembly GCA_020002185.1 of Paraescarpia echinospica. NCBI lineage: Eukaryota > Metazoa > Annelida > Polychaeta > Sabellida > Siboglinidae > Paraescarpia > Paraescarpia echinospica. The sequence continues at coordinate 25,146,373 of CM034535.1, read as the reverse complement.
GTTATGGTGATACCATGATTGTGATAAATACAGTGAGCTACCTGTGTCATTGTTATGGTGATACCATGACTGTGATAAATACAGCGAGCTACCTGTGTCATTGTTATGGTGATACCATGATTGTGATAAATACAGCGAGCTACCTGTGTCATTGTTATGGTGATACCATGATTGTGATAGGGCTGAGTCATTTATATAGTAAAGCAGTGTTGCGATATACCCAAATCTTCACTGTACCTGCCTAGCTACCATCAACAATGCTACAGTGGAGTGCAGTGGCCTAGTGGCTAGAACTTTGGACTATCAATCAAGACGTTCTGAATTTGAGTTGTCTTGCTGCCGTTTCGAACCTTGGACAAGTTCTTTCACCTTCATAAATCGAGACTACCATAAGTTATGGCAAGGAGATAATTCACATTAAATTTAGTTCCATAAAATTCACATAACATTCTATGTTGTTCCTACTAGTTACGTAACATTCTATGTTGTTCCTACTAGTTACGTAACATTCTATGTTGTTCCTACTAGTTACGTAACATTCTATGTTGTTCCTACTAGTTACGTAACATTGTATATTGTTCCTACTAGTTACGTAACATTCTATGTTGTTCCTACTAGTTACGTAACATTCTATGTTGTTCCTACTAGTTACGTAACATTCTATGTTGTTCCTACTAGTTACGTAACATTCTATGTTGTTCCTACTAGTTACGTAACATTCTATGTTGTTCTTACTAGTTACGCATCAATACAAATTCTTTCTTAACAAACCTCTCGAATCTATGCAATATATCTCGTCTCCAAATTCATCTGATAATTGAATTACCCATGGAAAATAATTCAGTCCTGATCTACATTCAGTCTACGCAATCATTTCCAACATCATGAATGCACTTGACTTTGTTTTTAGGAAATCTCTTGTTGTTTTCAGACCGGGAGAAGCCAGTGTTCAAACCCTGTCCGACAGAACCAGTGTACGTGCAGCAACTGGGAATAATCAGTGTGACACCACCCACTGTCACAGACAACTCTGGTGCCATTGCTAGTCTCACTGTCAGCTACAACTTGAACCGTCCAGTGACAGAGAACGTCAACATCATGTGGAGAGCCACTGACCATGCGAAGAACGAGGCTGAGCCATGCGTTGTTGAAGTATACGTGATTGGTATGTGATTAACTAAGGCAAAATACTGTATGTTTAAAGTGTGATTGTTTTTATCATAAAGTCACATTATGTTGTATAAACAGTATACCGGTACTATCATCTACACACCATCCATGTAATACAAATGAAGTAGAAGACATTTTTCGTTCAACAGTATACAAAATTCGACCTAAGATGTTTCAGATATATCCAAAAAGATTGCGGCACAAAGAGACAGAGCATTTAATATCAGTCAGTTATTATCTTCATTATTTCCATAAAAACTGAAAATGGTGTGTATTTCTCTGCAATGTTGTTGTAGTTCTATATTGCTGAACACACTTATATGGTTGAATTTTTAAATCTGCTGTGATATGATCAACTGTATTTTTCATTCTTGGAGTGATTTTATATGACTATGACAATAAAGATTCATCGACTAATGTTATTTCTATCACAAATTGTCGTAAATATAATATTTGTCAATGTATATGCAATAAAATTTATCAACAAGGGTCTGCCCAACAACAACATTCTGTATTTTGCAACTTTTGACTTGTCTGTAGATAATGATTTATTTGATTCTACCAAATAACAGGGCTAGCCACCCACATGTAGACATCTTACTACAGTACTAATCTACGATCTGTTTCATATATATACGAACTACCGGTCAAAATAACAGGGTCAGCCGTCCACATGTAGACATCTTACTACAGTACTAATCTACGATCTCTTTCATATATATACGAACTACCGGTCAAAATAACAGGGTCAGCCATCCACATGTAGACATCTTACTACAGTACTAATCTACGATCTCTTTCATATATATATACGAACTACCGGTCAAAATAACAGGGTCAGCCATCCACATGTAGACATCTTACTACAGTACTAATCTACGATCTCTTTCATATATATATGAACTACCGGTCAAAATAACAGGGCTAGCCGTCCACATGTAGACACCTTACTACAGTACTAATCTACGATCTGTTTCATATATATACGAACTACCGGTCAAAATAACAGGGTCAGCCATCCACATGTAGACATCTTACTACAGTACTAATCTACGATCTCTTTCATATATATATGAACTACCGGTCAAAATAACAGGGCTAGCCGTCCACATGTAGACACCTTACTACAGTACTAATCTACGATCTGTTTCATATATATACGAACTACCGGTCAAAATAACAGGGCTAGCCATCCACATGTAGACACCTTACTACAGTACTAATCTATGATCTGTTTCATATATATACGAACTACCGGTCAAAATAACAGGGCTAGCCATCTACATGTAGACATCTTACTACAGTACTAATCTACAATCTGTTTCATATATATACGAACTACCGGTCAAAATAACAGGGCTAGCCGTCCAGACGTAGACATCTTACTACAGTACTAATCTACGATCTGTTTCATATATATATACGAACTACCAGTCAAAATAACAGGGCTAGCTGTCCACATGTAGACATCTTACTACAGTACTAATCTACGATTTGTTTCATATATATACGAACTACCGATCAAAATAACAGGGTCAGCCGTCCACATGTAGACATCTTACTACAGTACTAATCTACGATCTCTTTCATATATATATGAACTACCGGTCAAAATAACAGGGTCAGCCGTCCACATGTAGACATCTTACTACAGTACTAATCTACGATCTCTTTCATATATATACGAACTACCGGTCAAAATAACAGGGTCAGCCATCCACATGTAGACATCTTACTTCAGTACTAATCTACGATCTCTTTCATATATATATGAACTACCGGTCAAAATAACAGGGCTAGCCGTCCACATGTAGACACCTTACTACAGTACTAATCTACGATCTGTTTCATATATATACGAACTACCGGTCAAAATAACAGGGTCAGCCATCCACATGTAGACATCTTACTACAGTACTAATCTACGATCTCTTTCATATATATATATGAACTACCGGTCAAAATAACAGGGCTAGCCGTCCACATGTAGACACCTTACTACAGTACTAATCTACGATCTGTTTCATATATATACGAACTACCGGTCAAAATAACAGGGCTAGCCATCCACATGTAGACACCTTACTACAGTACTAATCTATGATCTGTTTCATATATATACGAACTACTGGTCAAAATAACAGGGCTAGCCATCTACATGTAGACATCTTACTACAGTACTAATCTACGATCTGTTTCATATATATACGAACTACCGGTCAAAATAACAGGGCTAGCCGTCCAGACGTAGACATCTTACTAGAGTACTAATCTACGATCTGTTTCATATATATATACGAACTACCAGTCAAAATAACAGGGCTAGCTGTCCACATGTAGACATCTTACTACAGTACTAATCTACGATCTGTTTCATATATATACGAACTACCGGTCAAAATAACAGGGCTAGCCGTCTACATGTAGACATCTTACTACAGTACTAATCTATGATCTGTTTCATATATATATACGAACTACCAGTCAAAATAACAGGGCTAGCCATCTACATGTAGACATCTTACTACAGTACTTATCTACGATCTGTTTCATATATGTACGAACTACCGGTCAAAATAACAGGGCTAGCCGTCCAGACGTAGACATCTTACTACAGTACTAATCTACGATCTGTTTCATATATATATATACGAACTACCAGTCAAAATAACAGGGCTAGCTGTCCACATGTAGACATCTTACTACAGTACTAATCTACGATCTGTTTCATATATATATATACGAACTACCAGTCAAAATAACAGGGCTAGCTGTCCACATGTAGACATCTTACTACAGTACTAATCTACGATCTGTTTCATATATATATATACGAACTACCAGTCAAAATAACAGGGCTAGCTGTCCACATGTAGACATCTTACTACAGTACTAATCTACGATCTGTTTCATATATATATATACGAACTACCAGTCAAAATAACAGGGCTAGCTGTCCACATGTAGACATCTTACTACAGTACTAATCTACGATCTGTTTGATATATATACGAACTACCGGTCAAAATAACAAGGCTAGCCGTCTACATGTAGACATCTTACTACAGTACTAATCTACGATCTGTTTCATATATATACGAACTACCGGTCAAAATAACAGGGCTAGCCGTCCAGACGTAGACATCTTACTACAGTACTAATCTACGATCTGTTTCATATATATATACGAACTACCAGTCAAAATAACAGGGCTAGCTGTCCACATGTAGACATCTTACTACAGTACTAATCTACGATCTGTTTCATATATATATACGAACTACCAGTTAAAATAACAGGGCTAGCTGTCCATATGTAGACATCTTACTACAGTACTAATCTACGATCTGTTTCATATATATATACGAACTACCGGTCAAAATAACAGGGCTAGCCATCCACATGTAGACATCTTACTACAGTACTAATCTACGATCTGTTTCATATATATATACGAACTACCGGTCAAAATAACAGGGCTAGCTGTCCACATGAGACACCTTACTACAGTACTAATCTACGATCTGTTTCATATATATACGAACTACCAGTCAAAATAACAGGGCTAGCTGTCCACATGAGACACCTTACTACAGTACTAATCTACGATCTGTTTCATATATATACGAACTACCGGTCAAAATAACAGGGTCAGCCGTCCACATGTAGACATCTTACTACAGTACTAATCTACGATCTGTTTCATATATATACGAACTACCAGTCAAAATAACAGGGTCAGCCATCCACATGTAGACATCTTACTACAGTACTAATCTACGATCTGTTTCATATATATATGAACTACCGGTCAAAATAACAGGGTCAGCCATCCACATGTAGACATCTTACTACAGTACTAATCTACGATCTGTTTCATATATATACGAACTACCGGTCAAAATAACAGGGTCAGCCATCCACATGTAGACATCTTACTACGGTACTAATCTACGATCTGTTTCGTATATATATGAACTACCGGTCAAAATAACAGGGTCAGCCATCCACATGTAGACATCTTACTACAGTACTAATCTACGATCTGTTTCATATATATATATGAACTACCGGTCAAAATAACAGTGTCAGCCATCCACATGTAGACATCTTACTACAGTACTAATCTACGATCTGTTTCATATATATATGAACTACCGGTCAAAATAACAGGGTCAGCCATCTACATGTAGACATCTTACTACAGTACTAATCTATGATCTGTTTCATATATATACGAACTACCGGTCAAAATAACAGGGTCAGCCGTCCAGACGTAGACATCTTACTACAGTACTAATCTATGATCTGTTTCATATATATACAAACTACCAGTCAAAATAACAGGGTCAGCCATCCACATGTAGACATCTTACTACAGTACTAATCTACGATCTGTTTCATATATATATATGAACTACCGGTCAAAATAACAGGGTCAGCCATCTACATGTAGACATCTTACTACAGTACTAATCTATGATCTGTTTCATATATATATGAACTACCGGTCAAAATAACAGGGTCAGCCGTCCAGACGTAGACATCTTACTACAGTACTAATCTATGATCTGTTTCATATATATACGAACTACCGGTCAAAATAACAGGGTCAGCCATCCACATGTAGACATCTTACTACAGTACTAATCTACGATCTGTTTCATATATATATGAACTACCGGTCAAAATAACAGGGCTAGCCATCTACATGTAGACATCTTACTACAGTACTAATCTATGATCTGTTTCATATATATACAAATTACCAGTCAAAATAACAGGGTCAGCCGTCCAGACGTAGACATCTTACTACAGTACTAATCTATGATCTGTTTCATATATATACAAACTACCAGTCAAAATAAACAAGTGAAGTTACCATTTTTATTGTTGGCAGATTTCAGGTGTCTTCGTCAAAATTACTTTCTGTATGTATTGTCAGTACATCGTACATGTTTCACAATGGGCACTTGCCAATCAGGTGTCAGTAGCTACTGTAGTGAAAACAATTGAAAACTGTTGAAACCTTACAAAGGAAAACCTGAAAGAGAAATAAGACATTTTTATATAGAGACCTATTGACACGTCTGATAATTTGTGATGATGCCAATCTCAAGATTTTTCCTATTTCACAGATGAACGTCTGCCAAACATTACATGTCCTGAATCTGATGTGAAGTATGTCGATGCTGAAGACACACAAACCACAGAGACCGTCACAGTGACCAATGCTACAGCAGCTGGAAGTAAACATATTGTGACTAACATTGTCAGCCCCAGCACCTTCACTCTCTCAAAGGACGACCTGTATAAAGTGATCAACCTGAAACAAGAGGCCACAGATGACCAGGGCTTCAAGGCTGTCTGTTCATTCCAGTACATCATCAAACGTGGGTACCGGTACTACTGATTTCTTATAGAGTAAGGGACATTTGTTAACTATATATATATAATATATATATATATATATATATACACGATGACTTGTAATGATTCCCACATGTTATTTTATTTGACATTTTCTAAAATATTATTCTGTTTGTAGTAGCAGTAACTCACTTTGACAAACAGTGTGTATAATGTTAAGTGACATAAATAATGAAGTGACTGCTTTGACCCAGGGAAGACAGCAGACAGTTATAGCATCATACAGCAGAACCTCCTAGTAACAGAAACTGAAGGCACATATAGATCATAGATAGTAGCTAACCTATTGGTCAGAACATCAGACTCGCATATACATCATAGATAGTAGCTAACCTATTGGTCAGAATGTCAGACTCACATATAGATCATAGATAGTAGCTAACCTTTTGGTCAGAATGTCAGACTCACATATAGATCATAGATAGTAGCTAACCTTTTGGTCAGAATGTCAGACTCACATATAGATCATAGATAGTAGCTAACCTATTGGTCAGAATGTCAGACTCACATAGATCATAGATAGTAGCTAACCTATTGGTCAGAATGTCAGACTCGCATATAGATCATAGGTAGTAGCTAACCTATTGGTCAGAATGTCAGACTCACATATAGATCATAGATAATACCTAACCTATTGGTCAGAATGTCAGACTCACATATAGATCATAGGTAGTAGCTAACCTATTAGTCAGAATGTCAGACTCACATATAGATCATAGGTAGTAGCTAACCTATTGGTCAGAACGTCAGACTCACAATTGAAAGAATACACAATTGAAAGTATTACTGCCGTGTAGGAGTTGGGCAGTTTTGTTCAGTTCATTAAATTGTATAGAAGTGTACAATTGATAAAAGTCGTGTCTTTTGTCGCTCACACTCTGAATTATTAAGTCAGGCTTACAAAAATGTCGCCAAAGATTGGTCTCGGTAAGAGCTTTCAGGTCATATATAGTATGCCCGCCTTATTATTTTTAATGGCAAAAAGTGGGCGTAAGGAGCAAAAACGGCCAAAATGGCATATCCAATCAGCTAACCCCCCTGCTATAAATCCCTCGATGGCACTACCAATATTCACGATACTTCTTGGTCAAAGGAGAAAAAAAATGGTGGCGTGTCCATCGTCATCATAATGAAAACTGAAAAACACCTCTCAGAGTGCATATATACCTTGATCCAAAGGAATTAAAATGGTCGTTGCATCACAGGCTGACGTCTCCATGCAGACTGAAGCTTTTCTGACAGTTACATGACACATTTTGCAAACAACGGACCGATGTTTACTCGTTTAGATGAAATTGTACCAAAAATGAACGTGAATATGGTAAATAAAAAAGCGTAATAACATTTACAGCGATATTATTCTTATAAGTGATATGTCGATAAGCAAAAATAATGAAGTTGATATGCAAATAAACTGACCTGTGAGACCCCCAGATGTTTAAGCTGCTTGATGAGGCTGGACAAGCCAAATTGACCAAAATATATTTTGATGCAGTAATTAAAACTGGTACCCTAATTTACGGTCTTGATCTATTAGGAACATGTTGCTCTTCCTATATATGAACGAAAACAATGCATATATACATAGTTTTAGCATGGAGATGTCTGTACGTATCTTTATCTACATATATAATGTCAGTAGTAGCTTCAAATTTGTTCTAATTTGGAAGAAAATGTCACATTTTCATCAATACCTTGTGCACGTTTCAGCAAAACCATGTCGAACATGGGCTCTTCCAATACCAAAGAATGGGAACAAAACATGTGACACCAATGCAAGTTGTGAGCTGACATGTAATCCTGGATACACCTTCTACAATCAGAGTAAAACCCTGCAGTATGAATGTACAGAGAGACACGAATTCAGCAACTCTGTCTTGGGAACGTATGTGCCAAATTGCATAGGTAAGGACATATTTGAAGTAAGCAAAATCATTTGAATTCTCACTGTTGTTCGTCATCAATATTGGATTGATGCTGACTGTCACTTCATGTTGGATCCAAGTTTCGTCTATGTTGTTTCATACATTCAGTTTCAACAACAACTCACATCATCACTTCTGTTGTTGCTGTGTCTGAACCTCTTCGCATTTTCTACAAAAATATCTTACTAATGTGTCAGTCATTGGGTAAAGTCTATACTTTTTGGAGACATTGTAAATCTTAAATAACGACATGCCAGAATTAAACCTACAAAACATTATTTAATAATACAATAATTGCTTTTAAATTAATATATATGTGTTGTTGCTCATTAATGCCGGTATATGCGTTTTCATTGCATGTTTTCTTCTTTCCACTAGAACACAACAGTGCTACATACAAACAAGTGTTTGTTCTGGAATACACCGGCACTGTCATCCTGACAAACACGAGGGCCGCATACAAGGCGGAAATAGAGAATCAACTTTCTGTTGTGCAATCAAACTTACAGACTCAGTGCAAAAACAACATGGCAGCCAAGGCACCCGTTGTCATACTGAATCAAACAGTGGCTCTTGCTGTTTCTGGTGGTAAGGTTCGTATCACTGTAGTAACCATACCAGTACTATATAAACTATATTTGTAGTAGTATTAATTTCCATTTAAACTAATGTGTATAAATATATATTTCTAATATATTGTTCTTGCGTTATATATTACGTTTTTTATGTATTTCAGTAACTTTTACCCCTTTTGTTTATTACATTTCGACAACTTCCAACTATCTTCATTAGTTTGATAATTACTGGATGGCAGAAAGTTGGTAGATTTATGCCAGTGGTGTCTGCTGTGTTCATTCTAGTCCACAGATTGGGCTGGGTAGTTTCTTAGAATTGCTCCGAGGCATTTGGTGATCAGACGTCAGTGAGCAGGGATTGTGTGGCGGGAATGTTGTTATTAGTTGATAACACCGACTTCATCAAGTTTGCTCTCTAGGAAAGATGCCATTCTGTTCTGAACCTGGTACTAATGAGAAAGAAGTCAGAAACGGTTAAGCTAGTGGTTTTAATACCAAAAAATATGTTAACACTGATCAGTACAGTACCTTAGTTTGTCCACACATCACCCATGCCACCAGACCATGAGCATGGTCCATACCATTAACAATATGAATGAATGAAAGTTTACTCAACAGCAACATAATACATGCACGGTATGGTGTGCTGCTGATGCTGAAAGGACATAGCTGAAGTCGTAGACTTATATGTTGCTATGCCCTTCTCAAACTAAAAAAACTGAATAAATACTGTATTTATTAAGCGCTAAATTCTGCTTAGCTGATTGGTGTGCTCTACAGTATAGTAATGTATATCCAAATACCAAGTAAATCATTAAATAAATAAATTTAAAAAAACTTTAAATAAACACTGATAAGATATATAATACTAAAATATGAAATTACAAATAATGTCCATCACGATAGAAAATGAAATTAATTAAAATTTCTAATAAAAAATGAGTCTTTAAAGACTTTCTAACATGTTTAGTGTTCTTGATGCACGAGTGTCTACTGGCAGTTCGTTCCACAGTCGCGGTGCTGTTGCACCAAATGCCAAGTCCTGGATGCACTTCTTTTTGATGTTGTCGCATGGGCCTGGTGTAGGCGTCCATCACAATTTTGTGGCTGCATATGTTCCGCCAATTAAGACGGCGCGAAACCATGGAGACGTCTGTACATCAACATTAACACTTTGAAATGATGCGACCAGCAGTCAATACAATCCCTTTAACACAGGTGCAATGTGCTCATGCCTACTGGTGCTCGTCACTAGTCGGACGGCATTGTTCCATACTCACTGCAAGCGAGCTGTCTGTGAAGGCAGTAGGTTGAGCAAGATGTAAGCAAGTAGTGATTGTCAAAAAGAAGGAAAGAGTACACCTCGCGAAAGCACTAACGATATGGAGGTACATAGAATGGACTACAGCTAGCGATAAATAAATAAGGCGTTAAAATCACAACTAAGACACGGTAACAACAGGAATATGGTAGAGGCGTGGTGCTACTTCAATGTGTCAAAGGACTGTCTAGACATGAAGGATTATGAAGTAGTACCAAGTGAACACAACAACGAAGCCTCGCAGTACGACCAGGAAACCTCCTAATCGTTGCAAGCAAGACTAAAGGAAAAAATGGTACCCTGAAAGATGTGTGAACTGATAGAGTTTTCCATATCAAATAAGAACTGCAATGCAATTTACACATACACGGCTAGGCAGCTTTGGGAAATCGTCAGCAGACAGAACCTACACCAGAAATAACAAACATCTGCGATTGAAGTACACAAATCAGCAATCACAGGTCACATGGTTTAAATGGGCCTTAATATGGTTATATTACACTGGACTGGAATGAAGGAAACTTCACTGATAGAGAATCAAACTGTCGAAAATGGAACATAGGAAATCACCAGCATCTGAAAACAGCATACTCCTTCAGCCAGGATGTCTTTCATACCAGTTCTCTCTCCATACATGTTCAGCTGTACTGCTCCAGTCCCTGGTTTAGACCTTCGGGCGTGAGCCCACAGCAGTGACATTATCTAACCAAATGTAATCAAAAAGTAAAATTGGCTGAAATATGAGAATATAGGAACAATGTATTGAACTCGCAAAAAATAAGTGACAAAACTGTACATCTAGCAGCTAGACTATAGATACAGTATATAGCAATCATGAGACACTGTATACATTTGAAAGGAACTTACAAACAACAACATTCAGCCATTTGTGTGATAACTGCGGAGGGTAGTTTTTATGTTGGTGCTACAATGATAGATTAATACAGTTATTTGTTCTACCATTTATATATCAAACAGCTAGCGTTATTCAGTAATAATAACTGGGCAGTAGGATAGTTTTGTTTTAGCTATATATTTTAAAGGGTATACAATATTGAAGTAAAGTTGTGTGACAGAATATCAAAATTGCTGATGATGACTGCACCATTTATCACAGTCTCCATCTAGTACAATACTAGTGTGATTTCTTACAGGTGAATGTCACCATCAGTTTGAATTACACGAAGAATGACAAAGATGATGACATCAAAGTATGTGCTGGTATAGTGAAAGCACGCTTTGTGGGTGTTGGTGGGTCCCTTGTTGGTACACAGAACCTGAAAGAGATCAAGCCAAGTGGCTCGGCAAAGATAACAGTTGCTCGCATCAGCACATTGCTGGATTGCTTCACCTGTCCTGGTGGGGAACTGCGGCAAAACGATGTCTGTGGTAAGTGTTTCTCTCTACAGATTTTCATTTGTTTTTTGTTAATGGCCAGTAAATAACTACTTTTTTCTCCAAATGCATAAAATCGTGAAATTTATAATGCGTAGTTTCAACAATCGTTGCTTACGGCGCTGTACAAAAAGCGTGTACCTTGTCACCAGTGTAATCTGGTGCTCTGCTATATGATGGACTGTTATGAGAAAAATGTCATACAATGTTAGATTCACAGCTGTCCTTGATTTATGCAAAAATGTGAGACTACTTAGTAGACATGTTAAGGGCTTTAAGGACTTCAACTCATGATGCAAAGTTCCCCTTTGGTATGGAAGTTCCTTAGGGTCATAGGAAAAAAATTATCCAAAGACACAAATTGTATCATAAAATCGAAGATGGCCACTGTTGGCCATATTGGAAAACCTAGCCGACTCATAGACAATGAACCGTGAGTCATAGAAACTATTATGATACATGTTTTCCAGCTAATTTGAGGTTCGTGAACTCATTTCTGGCATCAATTTTGCATTTGGAATGCATTTAGAGGTCAATATTGTACTGATGAAAATGGAATTCATTCGCTGTGTATGGCTATGAAAGTATATCGACAAACTGGCCGTGACTCTCTAATCGATGTTACACATCAACGAGGACTGTGCATCTCATATGACCATTTGAGAGTGTTGAGCACAGACATTGCAAATTCAGTGATTGGTCATTGTGAGCAGGTCGGTGTGATGTTGCCAAGGCTGTCAAGGACGTGTTCACCACAGGCGATTTTGACAACATCGACTACAAGCCATCCTCAACGATGACAAAATCAGCCCTCCATGGAACATGCATCAGTATTCACCAGCACTTCTCATCATATTCACATCCTCAATCCAGCTGAGATGGGGAAGAAGGCTGTAAGATCCTTGCCAACTATGTACATGACTATGGATCCGGATGTCTCGGTGCCAAATAAAGAAGTGCTGCACGTTCCTGCTCTGAGGACCAACAATCATCCTTATCAAGCTTCGCACTCTCTCTCTGCAGCATCCTTGAAGATGGCTACATATGGTTGGAGCGAGTCAGAAGCCTCTTATCAAACAGACCCTCGTAGCTGGTGAATGGATCTCATGGGCCGCATACTATGCCAGCATCACAGAACCTACTGCTACTCCCCCAACTAAGTCATACATGCTGCCTCTGTTCACTGAGTCTTCCAACAGCCCTACGATGATTTGGCATTGGATGAAAATCATCCGCCAGGCAATTAGGTACACTAATCCAGGACAAATAACAGTCATGGTAGCCGATCAACCCCTCTTCACGCTGGCCAAGCAACTTCAGTGGAAGTTTCCCATTCAGAGCATGGCGAGGACTCCTTTCTGGTGACATTGGGTGCGATGCATACTGAGAAGATGCTGTGGAGTGTGTCTGGTGACAGGTTGGATGGCAGTAGGTAGACTACAGCACTCACCAAGAGCGGTATCTCAACTAGTGGCAAAACTCAATCTGTCAGTTCATTCTGGTCGCAACATCAACAAGTCTGTGTTCTCCCATGCGAGCTCTGCATATCGTCCCTCGCTGATTCGGAAGGAACACATGCACCATGGACCCAAGAGCGAGATCCCGGACTGCATTGTCCCAGAAGAACACACCAATCACAGACCCGTGATGACTGCGGCTGTGCTGGATGGAGCTGTGCTCATTCAAATGCTTCGTCCTGCTAACTGTCCATCGGAGACTATTTCACGACGAGCCTGACGTCAGGAACTCGAGAGCAAAGAGGCAGCGGAGCACGGAGGCGCGTTGCTCTCTCAACCAAAGTGTCTGGCAATTGGGCTGCCGTCCTACGTGTGGACCTGAACAAACACGAATTCTTCGTGGAGATGAACAAAAGCTTGACGCATATGAAGTTTCCACATGGCAAGCAGCTGTTCAGCACCATTTTCAATGACTGTGAATTCACTGGCAGGTGCATGATGTTGGTGCACTGGCCCCATCCACACATGAGGAAGCCGACACCAGGATATTTCTGCATGTGGCTGCAGCTACCGACACCGGTCATCGTCAGGTCTGCACCAGTGACAGCGATGTTGTAGTGCGAGGCGTCTCCACTTTTGTGGCCCTTGGACAGAGGATTGATGAACTCTAGATTGCCTTTGGAATGCGGCGAAACTTCAGGTATATTCCAGTGCATGTCATCGCACATGGACTTGGACCATCCAATGCAAAGGCATTCCCGGCATTTCATGCATTAATGGGATGCGACACGATCTCAGCGTTCTTTGGCAAAGGCAAAAAGATGGCCTGGTCAGTGTGGCAGTCCCTCCCTGAACTCACCTTACCTCTAAAGCTGCTCTCCTGCCTTAACCCCAGCCTGCAGATGATCAAGACTCACACACCCACGCTTGAGAGATTCAGCATGCAGCTATATTATGGTGTCTCTGACGAGGGCATCATAACCGTGGATGCTGCTATACTCTCCCTCTTCTTCCACAAAGGAACAGACTCCGAGCGAATGCCTCCAAGCAGCGATGCTCTGCATCAGCACCTCCTCAGAGTAGTCTATCAGAGTGGACACGTGTGTGTGTAATACGCTCATGAAAGCTCTAGATCCAGTCTCCAATGGAATGGGGATGGCAGCAAGAGTCCCCAAACTCTGTGTCAACTCTAGTCTACACCACAACTCCCACCATTTTGCAAAACTTGCCAAAGCTTGTCAGTTGCCTATGTAAGAAAGACTGTACGGCTCCTTGTAAGTGCTGCGTGCAGGGACAGCCCTGTATGTTTCTCTGCACATGTAGCGGTTCATGCTCCCACACTGGTAACATGAGTAAGATACAGATCAACGAGGAATCAGGTTTGTCCTAAATGAAGGGAATACTATTTAGATACCACGAAGAACAATCTTATTACCTGAAGTTTGGTATCTCAAGAAACATACAGAGATAGACTAATGGAAATACTAGTTATCCATGCAGCTGAAGCTATCAAACTTGTACATAAAATACATGGACCTACTTTTTAGTATCTTCCCAAACCTAAACTTATGTATCTAGAAACCAATAAATATTATTATACAGAACTTCTAAATTTACCATTCAATCAGAAGTTCTTGCTCCCATGCCTCTAAATTCTGCTTTCATAAACTTTCTCAAAATGTCAGCTTGGTGTATGTTCCCAGATGTGACTAGCAAATGCATTCCAAATGCAAAATCGATGCCAGAAATGAGTTCAGGGACCTTAAATTAGCTGGAAAACGTATCATAATAGTTCCTGTGACGTACGGTTGATGGTCTATGAGTCGGCTAGGTTTTCCAAGATGGCCGGCAGTGGCCATCTTGGATACAACTTGTGTCTTTGGATAATTTTTTTCCTATGACCCTAAGGAACTTCCATGCCAAAGGGAACCTTTGCATCATGACTTGAATTGAAAATCACTTAGCATGTCTACTAAATCTTAGACTTAGAAGAGGAACTGTTGTTACATGTGTATTAACTCTGTTTATGTATAGATGTTTAGATACCATATATTTATACAACACTCGGTACAAATAATTTATAAATTTTGAGTATGCTTGTACGGTAAATTTGTCTTCATTGAT
This sequence comes from Paraescarpia echinospica, assembly GCA_020002185.1. Lineage (NCBI taxonomy): Eukaryota > Metazoa > Annelida > Polychaeta > Sabellida > Siboglinidae > Paraescarpia > Paraescarpia echinospica. The sequence continues at coordinate 25,130,976 of CM034535.1, read as the reverse complement.
GTAACAAGTAAATGCCACTATTGAAGAGTGTTAACTTTCAGTGCCATGTCCGTCTGGCTACAAGAAGAAGGACTCGGGTTGTGAGCTGTGTCCTAAAGGCACCTACAACGACCAGCCAAGTCAAGTGTCATGCAAGGCCTGTCCAGCTGGTACTTACACCTACACCGAGGGATCAGTCAGTGTGGGCCAGTGCTATGGTAAGTTAGTCATTATGTAGTCAGTGTGGACCAGTGCTATGGTAAGTACATCATTATGTAGTCAGTTTTGACTAGTGCTATGGTAAGTACATCATTATGTAGTCAGTGCGGACCAGTGCTATGGTAAGTACATCATTATGTAGTCAGTGTGGATCAGTGCTATGGTAAGTACATCATGTAGCCAGTGTGGATCAGTGCTATGATAAGTACTTCATTATGTAGCCAGTGTGGACCAGTGCTATGGTAAGTACATCATTATGTAGTCAGTGTGGACCAGTGCTATGGTAAGTACATCATTATGTAGTCAGTGTTGACCAGTGCTATGGTAAGTACATCATTATGTAGTCAGTGTGGACCAGTGCTATAGTAAATACCTCATTATGTAGTCAGTGTGGACCAGTGCTATAGTAAGTACCTCATTATGTAGTCAGTGTGGACCAGTGCTATAGTAAATACCTCATTATGTAGTCAGTGTGGACCAGTGCTATGGTAAGTTCATCATCAGCTGTGTGTCTGATGTGTGATTTTTGCTGTTATAGCCGAGTGTCTGATGTGTGATATCTGTTGTTATAGCCAAGTGTCTGATGTGTGATATCTGCTGTTATAGCCGAGTGTCTGATGTGTGATATCTGCTGTTATAGCCAAGTGTCTGATGTGTGATATTTGCTGTTATAGCTGAGTGTCTGATGTGTGATATCTGTTGTTACAGCCGAGTGTCGGATGTGTGATAACTGCTGTTATAGCCAAGTGTCTGATATGTGATATCTGCTGTTATAGCCGAGTGTCTGATGTGTGATATCTGCTGTTATAGCCAAGTGTCTGATGTGTGATATTTGCTGTTATAGCTGAGTGTCTGATGTGTGATATCTGCTCTTACTATTGAACGTGTTCAATGTATGATATCTGATGTTACAGCCGAATGTCTGATTTGTGATATCTGCTGTTATAGCCGAGTGTTTGATGTGTGATATTTGCTCTTACAGCCGAGTGTCCTCGAGGGTCTGTGTCTGAGACCAGACTTCCCCCCTGTAAAGCATGTCTTCCATTCAAATTCTGGCAGAACGCGACCTACTGTGATGATTGTCCATCAAAGAGTTACTACACCAGAGGACCACAAGGTGGCGCTAACAGTACTGATTGCAAAGGTTGGCATATTTTGTGTGATGTCTAAGTTAGAAATGTGAGAAACCTTTCTGGTATTCTCATTAAATAAATGTATATGATCCTTGACATGTTTTCTTTCTTTAAATATGTATTGTATTGCAGCACATTTGTGATTTATGGTACTTAGTTTGTGCTGGACTCTCAATAAGCCATCTGCGCCATTTGCAAATGGCGCAGATGGCTTATTGAGAGTCCAACACAAACTAAGTACCATAAATCACAAATGTGCTGCAATACTATACATATTTAAAGAAAGAAAACATGTGGGTAACAATTTTTTTTATTGTACTATCGTAGTTGTCAAAACTTAAAAGAATAATGTGAGCATCCGATGTGTAATCAGTGTAGGTGGTTGTAGTTGAATGTATGTGTGCTTGGTTATTGGCGATTTAATTGTGGTTGTTGCTGAATAACTGGTGACTTATTGTGGTTTTAGCTGAGTGTTTGATTATTAATGATTTATTTGTGGTTGTAGCTGAGTGTTCTACAACTTAGCTGAAAGGTTGGTGGTCAGTAGGACCTTCAACTTTCAAAAGTTGGTGGTCCCACGCAAATGTTGGTGATCCAAATATTAACATAACTACACGAGTAATACACATTTTCAGCTGTAACGCATGGTAATTATTAATATACTTGATCAGGCCAAGTCAGTCCTGCATATTAATTTACGATATTCAGATTAATGAACCAGTGAATACAAAATGACAACATAGGTAGCAGTTTATTGTTGACAGAAAAACATCAATGTTGCAAATTACAGCAAACCCCACCACAACATGAATGTCTACAGGAGTCTAGTCAGAACTGTTGCCATCACCTGCAGGAACAGTGGGACTGTCAGACTCTGTGAAACACTCGCCTCAGTTACCATCAGTGACTCCAGCTGAATCTGAGTTGCACTCAGATAGTGATTCACTGTCCGAGTCCAATGCAGATTTGAAGTTGGGCATCCTCGCGCCGGATGTATTCTACAGGTGGATAGCTGATGTGGGTTCGAAGTCAGCCATGTCGGATGAATGCAGCTGAATGGTGATGATGGCTGACACTAGATGGCTTCATGTGGTTTTGAAACTCAGTCTTGAACTCTCCACACATACTAATGTGCTGAAGCCTCTTTTACATTCAGCGGAACTGACCTGCAATGCCTGCACTACAAAACTAAACTCAATCAATCTACCAGCATTGATCAGCTCGACATTTTATCGTATTTCCTTGTTTTTGTACTAAGCTTACGTTAAGTTTCAGAAGTACACGGATGTCACCATTATTGGTATTTGTCTAGTATACGGGCCCACCTCGACTTCGACTATATAACTATATTTTGGCCTAATTTTGGTATCTCATGTGTTATTACGTTACAAAAATGTCGCATCTTAGTGCACTTTTGTACTCCAAAGTCTTAAGAGCGACCCAGTTTGCAACAACATATGTTGCTATATCGCTGACTGCTGTAATGCACGGTCGCAGCGGCGCAAACTGACACAACCTGGGTCACTCTTTGGGCCTCAAAAGTATGCTAAGATGCAATATTTTTGTATTATAAATGTGCCTGGGATGGTGTTGAATTATAGAACTAAACCATTGAGGTATCAAATTTAGGCAAACATGCAATTATAATGACAAAATCTATGTTAGCTCAGATACTAGACAAATGCCCTATTATTTTCTTTGAAAAAATCTACCTGTCTTGCAGGCTGGCTCTTTTTCAAAGTTACAGGTCTAGGGCTTCCAGGTCAGCAGTAATTTCGAACGCTGGTTGAATATGTCTAATAACTGGTGATTTTATGTGGTTGTAGCTGAGTATCTGATTATTGGTGGTTTTATGTGGTTGTAGCTGAGTATCTGATTAATGGTGGTTTTATGTGGTTGTAGCTGAGTGTCTGATTATTGGTGGTTTTATGTGGTTGTAGCTGAGTATCTGATTATTGGTGATTTTATGTGGTTGTAGCTGAGTATCTGATTATTGGTGGTTTTATGTGGTTGTAGCTGAGTATCTGATTATTGGTGGTTTTGTGTGGTTGTAGCTGAGTATCTGATTATTGGTGGTTTTATGTGGTTGTAGCTGAGTGTCTGATTATTGGTGGTTTTATGTGGTTGTATCTGAGTATCTGATTATTGGTGGTTTTATGTGGTTGTAGCTGAGTATCTGATTATTGGTGGTTTTATGTGGTTGTAGCTGAGTATCTAATTATTGGTGATTTTATGTGGTTGTAGCTGAGTATCTGATTATTGGTGATTTTATATGGTTGTAGCTGAGTATCTGATTATTGGTGGTTTTATGTGGTTGTAGCTGAGTATCTGATTATTGGTGGTTTTATGTGGTTGTAGCTAAGTGTCTGATTATTGGTGATTTTATATCGTTGTAGCTGAATGTGATTATTGGTGATTTTATGTGGTTGTAGCTGAGTGTTCTCCTGGCCACTTCTCCTACGATGGTCGTGAGCCGTGTAGACCCTGTCCTACAGGCTTCTACCAGGCCGATAGTGGACAAACTAATTGCACTGCATGCTCTGGGAATGCGACACAACAAGAAGGGTCAACCAGTATTGCCAACTGCACTGAAACAGGTGTTTGTTTTGCTGTTGTCTCAATGAAAATTAGTTATCACAGTAATGTGATCTGCCCAGAGCAATACAAATGTAACTAAATCACGTCTAAATGTTGGCAGTTAACATATGTAGATTAACGTTAGTGAACGTGTAAGTAATGACATTTGTTTACAGTGTGTCGATGTATCTACTTGTATCTTTGTTAAACAACCAATCGTGTATAATTTCAATTCAGTGAGGCGTTATTTCATGAAGTATTTAAGTATTCTGATGCTTTACTAAGTTAATAATGGATTACCACAATATCGTAGCTGGTGATCTCTCGGTCTTAGTGACCTGCTTAAGAAGAAGAAATTAATGTTTCAGGATATGTTCTCCTTGTAGTTTGTAGTTCTGGATTCTGTCAGAATGGAGGACGTTGTGAACTCAAAGATAATCTCCATCCAACATGCATTTGTGATCCAGGTAGGAAAGCTCTATTTAGTATATATGATGTGATGATGCGCTGTCTATGGTAATATACTCTCTCATACCTGTGTCGATAAAGCCTGTATTACTCTGGTCCCAAAACGTAAAAAAAAACGTTCTCGAATAGGTGCGGCCTACTACTGTTACTAATATTACTAATTACAGTTTTAAAATAATGCACATAGAAATATTACCGACAGTGTGTCATTTAAAATAGGTTTAATGTATAGTTTTTTGAACACATACTTGTCAACATAGACTGATGCAGAAACCCGTCACCCCGTCATTTGGGCGGGCTAAGTCGGCCGGGAGCGGGTAGGAATTTGGACTGACAGGTACAAACCCGTCAACTACGTAATGACCCAAACTAGCCCTTTATGTACTATGGACTGTGTGACAGGCGCCGCACTTGCAGATTGTGTCAACCCATCATTTGAACGGGTAAAATTTCCGGGCACATAATGCATGGCGCTGTCATGACGGACAAAAATATTATCCTGCATTAGTCCCTGCTTGACAAGATATACTTACTCAGTTGTTATATTGTAATTCTATTAGCCTGATGCAAGTATGGTTCTATTAGCCTGATGCGAGTATGGTTCTAGTAGCCTGATGCGAGTATGGTTTTAGTAGCCTGATGCGGGTACGGTTCTAGTAGCCTGATGCGAGTATGGTTCTAGTAGCCTGATGCGAGTACGGTTCTAGTAGCCTGATGCAAGTACGGTTCTAGTAGCCTGATGCGAGTACGGTTCTAGTAGCCTGATGCGAGTACGTTTCTATTAGCCTGATGCGAGTACGGTTCTATTAGCCTGATGCGAATGCCGGTCTATTAGCCTGATGTGAGTACGGTTCTACTAGCCTGATGCGAGTACATTTCTACTAGCCTGATGCGAGTACGTTTCTACTAGCCTGATGCGAGTACGGTTCTACTAGCCTGATGCGAGTACGGTTCTACTAGCCTGATGCGAGTACGGTTCTACTAGCCTGATGCGAGTACGGTTCTACTAGCCTGATGGGAGTACGGTTCTACTAGCCTGATGCGAGTACGGTTCTATCAGCCTGATGCGAGTACGGTTCTGTTAGCCTGATGCGAGTATGGTTCTGTTAGCCTGATGCGAGTACGGTTCTGTTAGCCTGATGCCAGTACGGTTCTGTTAGCCTGATGCGAGTACGGTTCTGTTAGCCTGATGCGAGTACGGTTCTGTTAGCCTGATGAGAGTACGGTTCTCTTAGCCTGATGCGAGTACGGTTCTCTTAGCCTGATGCGAGTACGGTTCTCTTAGCCTGATGCGAGTACGGTTCTCTTAGCCTGATGTGAGTACGGTTCTGTTAGCCTGATGCGAGTACGGTTCTGTTAGCCTGATGCGAGTACGGTTCTGTTAGCCTGATGCGAGTTCGGTTCTATTAGCCTGATGCGAGTACGGTTCTATTAGCCTGATGTGAGTACGGTTCAGGTGACCCAGAAAAAAATTGTCTTACTCGTTGAGTCATTCCGCTGTTTGTGTTTCTAAATATTATGAGTGAATGATTACTGCCAGTACTATGTTTGTGCTCTGTGTTCAGAATTCACAGATGCTCACTACAAGACTGACATTGATAAGTGTGCATCATCTCCCTGCTACTGTGTTAATTTTCTTTATTCAGAATACATGCATGTTCACTGTGAGACTGATATCAATGAGTGTGCATCATCTCCCTGCTACTGTGTTTCTTCTCTGTGTTCAGGATACAGAGGTGTTCACTGTGAGACTGACATTGATGAGTGAGCATCATCTCCCTGCTACTGTGTATGTTCTCTGTGTTCAGGATACACAGGTGTTCACTGTGAAACTGACATTGATGAGTGTGCATCATCTCCCTGCTACTGTGTTTATTTTCTGTGTTCAGGATACACGGGTGTTCACTGTGAGACTGACATTGATGAGTGAGCATCATCTCCCTGCTACTGTATATGTTCTCTGTGTTCAGGATATACGGGTGTTCACTGTGAGACTGACATTGATGAGTGTGCATCATCTCCCTGCTACTGTATATGTTCTCTGTGTTCAGGATACATAGGTGTTCACTGTGAGACTGACATTGATGAGTGTGCATCAACTCCCTGCTATTGTGTATGTTCTCTGTGTTCAGGATACACGGGTGATCACTGTGAAACTGACATTGATGAGTGTGCATCATCTCCCTGCTACTGTGTATGTTTTCTGTGTTCAGGATACACGGGTGTTCACTGTGAGACTGACATTGATGAGTGTGCATCATCTCCCTGCTACTGTGTATGTTTTCTGTATTCAGGATACACAGGTGTTCACTGTGAGACTGACATTGATGAGTGTGCATCAACTCCCTGCTATTGTGTATGTTTTCTGTATTCAGGATACACAGGTGTTCACTGTGAGACTGACATTGATGAGTGTGCATCATCTCCCTGCTACTGTGTATGTTTTCTGTATTCAGGATACACAGGTGTTCACTGTGAGACTGACATTGATGAGTGAGCATCAACTCCCTGCTATTGTGTATGTTCTCTGTGTTCAGGATATACGGGTGATCACTGTGAAACTGACATTGATGAGTGTGCATCATCTCCCTGCTACTGTGTATGTTCTCTGTGTTCAGGATATACAGGTGTTCACTGTGAGACTGACATTGATGAGTGTTCATCAACTCCATGCTACTGTATATGTTCTCTGTGTTCAAGATACACAGGTGTTCACTGTGAGACTGACATTGATGAGTGAGCATCATCTTCCTGCTACTGTGTATGTTCTCTGTGTTCAGGATATACAGGTGTTCACTGTGAGACTGACATTGATGAGTGAGCATCATCTCCCTGCTACTGTGTATGTTTTCTGTATTCAGGATACACAGGTGTTCACTGTGAGACTGACATTGATGAGTGTGCATCAACTCCCTGCTATTGTGTATGTTTTCTGTATTCAGGATACACAGGTGTTCACTGTGAGACTGACATTGATGAGTGTGCATCATCTCCCTGCTACTGTGTATGTTTTCTGTATTCAGGATACACAGGTGTTCACTGTGAGACTGACATTGATGAGTGAGCATCAACTCCCTGCTATTGTGTATGTTCTCTGTGTTCAGGATATACGGGTGATCACTGTGAAACTGACATTGATGAGTGTGCATCATCTCCCTGCTACTGTGTATGTTCTCTGTGTTCAGGATATACAGGTGTTCACTGTGAGACTGACATTGATGAGTGTTCATCAACTCCATGCTACTGTATATGTTCTCTGTGTTCAAGATACACAGGTGTTCACTGTGAGACTGACATTGATGAGTGAGCATCATCTTCCTGCTACTGTGTATGTTCTCTGTGTTCAGGATATACAGGTGTTCACTGTGAGACTGACATTGATGAGTGAGCATCATATCCCTGCTACTGTGTATGTTCTCTGTGTTCAGGATACACAGGTGTTCACTGTGAGACTGACATTGATGAGTGAGCATCATATCCCTGCTACTGTGTATGTTCTCTGTGTTCAGGATACACAGGTGTTCACTGTGAGACTGACATTGATGAGTGAGCATCATATCCCTGCTACTGTGTATGTTCTCTGTGTTCAGGATACACAGGTGTTCACTGTGAGACTGACATTGATGAGTGAGCATCATCTCCCTGCTACTGTGTATGTTCTCTGTCTTCAGGATACACGGGTGTTCACTGTGAGACTGATGTTGACGAGTGTGCATCATCTCCATGTTACTATGGTGGAAACTGCACAGATGGTGTCGATAGCTACACATGTGTCTGCCCTAGCAGTAAGATTAACTCTGCTTAAATGACCGAGTAATGAATTCGTTTGACTGAAAGTACATATAATTTCACTAAATAACTACATGCATATCAGTACATAAGTTGCATTTGTTGGTTTTCAGTAATGTTTGATTTTGTTAGAAACTAGTTCATGTGTTCTTTCACCATGCTCTCACCTTGACGGGTAAACATATTTGTTTGAAATTGTATTTCTATCCTAATTCCTCATGGGCTCCTCGGTGACTTTGCATGTCCGTGTTCACCGTTTTATGGTTCACAGTTGTGGTTTGTCACACCTCTGAGCTAGTGTTCCTGAGGATTTTGGAGTTATATTAGTATGTTAATATTAGTCACAACGAAAAACACGATATAAATATTTAACTGTCACAACATAGTAACATGTCACAGCTGATTGGAACTGTCACACCACAGTAACATGCCACAGCTGATTGAAACTGACACACCACAGTAACATGTCACAGCTGATTGGAACTGTCACACCACAGTAACATGCCACAGCTGAATTGAACTGTCACACCACAGTAACATGCCACAGCTGATTGGAACTGTCACACCACAGTAACATGTCACAGCTGATTGGAACTGTCACACCACAGTAACATGCCACAGCTAATTGGAACTATCACAGCATATAACATGTCACAGCTGATTGGAACTGTCACAACATAGTAACATGTCACAGCTGATTGGAACTGTCACACCACAGTAACATGCCACAGCTGATTGGAACTGTCACACCACAGTAACATGCCACAGCTGATTGGAACTGTCACACCACAGTAACATGCCACAGCTGATTGGAACTGTCACACCACAGTAACATGTCACAGCTGATTGGAGCTGTCACACCACAGTAACATGTCACAGCTGATTGGAACTATCACAACACATAACATGTCACAGCTGATTGGAACTGTCACAACACAGTAACATGTCACAGCTGATTGGAACTGTCACACCACAGTAACATGTCACAGCTGATTGGAACTGTAACAACACAGTAACATGCCACAGGTGATTGGAACTGTCACATCACAGTAACATGTCACAGCTGATTGGAACTGTCACACCACAGTAATATGTCACAGCTGATTGGAACTGACACACCACAGTAACATGCCACAGCTGATTGGAACTGTCACACCACAGTAACATGTCACAGCTGATTGGAACTGTCACACCACAGTAACATGTCACAGCTGATTGGAACTATCACAACATATAACATGTCACAGCTGATTGGAACTGTCACAACACAGTAACATGTCATAGCTGATTGGAACTGTCACACCACAGTAAAATGTCACAGCTGATTGGAACTGTAACAACATAGTAACATGTCACAGCTGATTGAAACTGTCACAACACAGTAACATGTCACAGCTGATTGGAACTGTCACAACACAGTAACATGTCACAGCTGATTGGAATTGTCACACCACAGTAACAAGTCACAGCTGATTGGAACTGTCATACCACAGTAACATGCCACAGCTGATTGGAACTGTCACACCACAGTAACATGTCACAGCTGATTGGAATTGTCACACCACAGTAACATGTCACAGCTGATTGGAACTGTCACACCACAGTGTAACATGCCACAGCTGATTGGAACTGTCATACCACAGTAACATGCCACAGCTGATTGGAACTGTCACACCACAGTAACATGTCAAGGCTGATTGGAACTGTCACACTACGGTAACATGTCACAGCTGATTGGAACTGTCACAACACAGTAACATGTCACAGCTGATTGGACTGTCACACCACAGTAACATGTCAAGACTGATTGAAACTGTCACAACACAGTAACATGTCACAGCTGATTGGAACTGTCACAACATTGTAACATGTCACAGCTGATTGGAACTATCACAACATATAACATGTCACAGCTGATGGAACTGTCACAATACAGTAACATGTCACAGCTGATTGGAACTGTCACAACACAGTAACATGTCACAGCTGATTGGAACAGTCACAACACAGTAACATGTCACAGCTGATTGGAACTGTCACAACACAGTAACATGTCAGAGCTGATTGGAACTGTCACAACACAGTAACATGTCACAGCTGATAGGAACTGTCACAACATAGTAACATGTCACAACTGATTGCCACTGTCACAACAGTAATGTGTTACAACTAATTGGAAGTTTCTCTGATAATGGCCTGTTCTACTGCTTCCTGTAGCCTGCGTGGTCATTGATGCTATCTGTTCACTGATATAGGAACACGACTGGAACTGATTGAGACTGTGGACAGAGGAGCTACGGGGACATCAGATTTTTACGAAGAGGATATGACGGAGGGTAACTGTAAGGAATGGTGCAGCAACAACACTCAGTGTGTCTCAGCCATGTACGAAAAGGTCGAAGCCAGTGGCAAATGCTACATCTATTATAAGAAACCAACAATAAATGAGGCTGTAAAAACTGGATCCACTGTTTTCATGAAGGAGAAAAAAACTTCTTCAGGTGAGTTGAAACATTTCCACAGATTCTTGAACGTACTCCTAAATGTATAATATTAACAACAAGTCATTGGAAGCAAATTGTTACTCTTTCTTTCTACAAAGCTTCCACCACCAAATGTTAGAACTTGTTTTGCCAGGGCACTCGTTTAGGTCGACTTCTGGATTATGGTCCATATTAACATCTACTTTGTATGTCCAGTTTACCGGCGTATATTTTGGGACGTGTTAGTGTAAATACATTTTAATAATCTAATTACAAAAAGATTGGTGTGAAATTTCAGGAAAGATCCCAACTTATTATATTTTAATGTGATCCATTAGTTGTATAGATGTTGTGGAGCGGCTTACTGTCTTCAATATAGGTTATGTGTGACAGTTATGTATGGTATAAGTATATAAGTATAATGTGCCACCAAAGTGTGAGCTTGTTATTAACTTTAACAGTTTTTTTAGTTATCTGTCAAATCGTTTATTATCCCCTACTCCAGCAAAAGAGCCAGAAATGCCTGAAACATTAACGGTGTTGTGAAGTTTTGTGTAGTGTTGGAATTAGAGCCAATACCGCAGAGTGGTCTAGAATCTGGTATAGTGACTTACTTGGTATAATGCAGTAAACAATTTAACTGAGTGTGGATGGATGTGGATGGATGTGTCTGACGTGCGACGTAACATATATAAGTAGACACGCTGTTATAGTAGCTGGAGTTTTTTCCATGTGTAGTTTTATGATATTGCAAGCATGTCGATTAAACGATGAAAATGCCATGTCTGAAGTAGTTGATTCAACTGAAGTTTTGCTGCAGCCTACAGTGGCGACCGATGTCAAGAGGAAGAAAACAACTGCGAAGGAGGAGGTACAAAATGTTACAACAGTGGAATGTGTAAAGACGAACATCTCGACTTTTCCTGTCTGTGTCGGACTACAGATGTCTTCACCGGCAAATGGTTTGTCTTTGTTAGTTTAAGTATTTATGTCAAACTACAGATGTCTACATTGATAAACGGTTTGTCTTCATTACTTGAAGGGTCTATATCAAACTATATATGTTTACATGTGCAGCCAAATGGTTTTTCACTACATACATGTATATCAGACATTTACAGCATATTGACAGACAATCAGTGTATAGTGAAGTAAGAAGTGGCACAGCACATTGTTAGGCATGTAATCTGTAGTGAAATCAGAGGTTGTACATAATATTGTCATGCAATCAGTGTATAGTGCAGTAAAAACTTGAACTTCTGAATCAAAGTACAGATATCTACACAGAATTGTCATTACATTAAGTGCCTGTATCACATTACAGATGTCTGCATATACAAATGGTTAGTCTTCATACTGTCATAGGTGTGGATTGTTCCATTGATATTAAGTTTGTTCACTTCTTATATCAGGTTTTTTATGATATTGGCAATAGTGTAATATTAACTAATATATTACACTTTTTATTTTTATTAGAATTGTTAACATTTAATATCTTAGTAACACACCCTGATCGGAATAATCAAGTTTGAATGTGATACAGTTGTCAGGTTGAGTATAACAATTAGTTATTGTCACTCTATTATAAGAAGATGTCTGTTTTCACCGACCTTAACTTGCTTGTTGCCCTAAGGTGTAACCAAGTGAAGACTCTCTGTAACAACAACGAGTGTCAGAACAGAGGAACTTGTCAAGTGATCAGTGACATTCGATACTTCTGCAAGTGCGATGCAGGATATACAGGACAGAACTGTGAGACGGACATAGGTACACGAATATAACTACTCTTCTGCTTGATTTATTCATAATAACACTGACAACAGTCAAATATAATAGAATTCATATTTTTAAACAGATGTGGCAGACATATTTAGTTTTATGTAATGTATCTTCAATATTTATCTGTATCGTTATATGCAATCTTTATTTGTTTTAGGATACCTGAGTATGTCATCAAATAGGTATTTAGAGAGCAGTATAATTGTTGTTTTTAATATTGATGTTTATTGTTGGTTATTCTGTAAAAGCTTAACTAGTAGTCCAACTGTTAGGCAGGCAGTCTATAGTGAAGTTAGAGGTTGTTCAGAATATTGTCCAGCAATCAGTGTATAGTGAAATGAGAAGTTGTACAGTATATTATCAGGCAGTCAGTAATTAACGAAGTCAGTTTGTTCAGGGTATTATTAGGGTCAGGCAATCAGTGTATTGTGAAGATAGAGGTTGTACAGAATATGGTAAGGCAATCAGTGCTGAGAACCTGTGACTGTACAGAGGGACATGTATTTGTGTTATCTGTGTAGACGCTTGTGCTAATAACCTGTGTGTGTGCACGTGTGTGTGACAGTCTGACAGATAGACAGAGTTGTATAAATATAAATAGATTGAAGTTCATTTCAGTCACATAAATGTAAGTTGGGTATTACAATATTGCATAGTGTAAAATATTGAGAGCGAAACTGTGGACATTTTTGTTAAAACACTGGATCGCTTATAAATATTTATGTATATTTATTTGATGCATGCAAACATATTCACGCATGCGCGCGCGTGCACACACACACACCTATGCATGCACTCGCACGCGTAGTATCATGAACACAAAGTTACACTTAGCGTTTACTATTCAAAGGCATATAAAAAGTTGTTGTTATCTGTGTAGACGAGTGTGCTGACAACCCATGTCTGTATGGAGCGAATTGTACAGACAAAGTGAACAACTTTACCTGTACCTGTCCTGCTAGCTTCACTGGGGACAAGTGTGAGAACCGCCCGACTAAAGACAATCTGTGTCAGAATGCTAATTGTGGTAACCAAGGCAGGTGTGTCGAGGACTACTCCACAAGTAAAGCACTTTGCATCTGTGAGCCAGGTTACACATCAGGTAAGAATATTTTAGTTTAAGTTTACATTTTCTATCAAGTATGATTTGCAGTGTGTTGATATGTGTATTGATTGTATCCAACAATCCTCAGTGACAAAGAGCCAGGTATGCAAAATTAATTTCAATTATAAGCCTTTTGGTAAGTTTAACGTGTATTTAAATTGAAATGGGACTGACTGACGGTTTTTGTAACTGAACATTTTAGGCACAAGTTTGTAGTACTGTAGATGCCCTAATAAATGCACGGAATGCTCAAGAAATGTTCATGTGTACATCTGTAAGTGTACACAAACATTTTTATTAAAAGCACAGATCTTTATGCACAGAGTGAGAGGTGAAATGGAGCCATTTAATAATATAAACAATAATAATAATATATAATAATTAATTTCCTTGCAATCATGAGATTGAATAAAATATAACAAACATGATAAAATGTTATTTGTTAAAACTAGTACATATTGTCAGGAAATAAATTAAGTTTAAAAAACATTAAAAAGATATATCTATATGTACATGATTATACACACACCCAAATGCTTATGCACACATAAATATAAGCAGATATATGTATGCATAAATACTTACATTCATATATATATATATATATATACTTACTTAGGTATACACATATATTATAGTGTTCGAAAAGTCACTGAACTCAGAGAGAGTCGATTGATTAAAGTATAAAGAGTCAATCTAGTGTATAAACAGCATGTCACTTTGTTTGCCAGGTGACAACTCATCTCGTATACTATAGATCTTGGTTGCTTTGGAGGCATTACCACATCGGCAGGGACATTTTTGTGTTCTTTGGTGAAATTCTGGGATGTTTTGGCAAACTATTTTGGTTGATTTGTTGGCATATTTGTTGCTTCGGTAGAAATACCACATCAGAAGTGGAATTTTAGGATGTTTCCGCAAATTACTACTTTCTGCACGTATTCTGAGATTTCTTTCCATCTCATACCTAAAACAGTTTTGATATCATTGATTGATAAATTCACATGATTTGTGAAAGTCCAATTAGAGTTTGTGTTTCTAGGTCGCTATAAGACATTGTGGCTTGATGTGAGTGATCCTGATGCAACTGGAGATGATGAAACTCTGGCGACATTGAAACAGGTCAGCGATTTGTTGTTAATTGCTTGAATGGTACAATGGATTCTAGTAGTCAGTGATAACGTAGAAGTTGTAAACAGCAACTGATAAATACATATTCACAAACATGAAAACATCGTATGACATTGGCCCACAGTGACATTAAAATAAACAAGTAATTTGCCTCTGTATGAAAGTGTTAAACGAAAATTATAAAGTTACGAAATACATACATCCAAATGTTATAAATGTGCAATCACGCTCAACGATAAATACTAACATGATGGATGCGATCTTGCATATTGTCACCCACAATGTCCCGAGTTGTTAGTTGGCACTAACATTTAAGTACCTTCTTATATTGCATTACATTATATTAATGGTGTGAAAACTAAACATTGCACGATAATAAATGTCCTAAGTCTATGACTCGGTCGCAATTGCCACCGGCATCATCAGTCACACATCTGTGCACGCACGCATGCACGCACACACGCATGCATTCACGTTCTATTTGGTGGGGGTCGGTCACAATTTGGGTGACCTAGTGGCGGAGTGACCCCCACCCATATGGTGAATGTCGCATATTAGCCAGTAGTCATTTACTTATTAGGCATATTATTATCAATGGTGTGACCACACAATACATTTGCGAGTTATACATATTGTCTGAAATTAGCAGTCAGGGGCTGGCATGCTTGCTGTGACTATTTGATTTTATTATAGTTGTGTACAATTACTAGTGCTGTAATAAATGTCATTAACTTGGCCTGTTTCAATCTATATTTGATTTGTGTTGTTTTTCTGCATAAATGGATGTATATAAACGACAGGGACATACTGAGTTATATGTGGAAAAATAGCGTTAAATAATTGAAACATAGGCACCATAGCTGTCAAGCTGATACACATTTGGCTACGAGGGTATTCGCGGTGCAATTCGCACATGTGCGCTAGATACTCTTAAATAAGCATATGCAATGAGAGGGTCTGCCTCAATTCTGCGAAATCTTTGGAAGTATAACACGGTTAATTTTTGCCTGAATTTTGAATTTTGATTTGCGAGTTTTAGTATAGCGGTGGTTGATGCCAAATGTGTAACAGCTTGATAGCTACGGTGCCTATGTTTCAATTAATTAATGCTGTTTTTCCACATAAAACTCAGTATGTCCCCGTTGTTTACATACATCCATATAGGTGTATGTGTATATATGTATATACTATATATGTATATATATATATATGCATATAATTTATATATGTATATATATATATGTACATACATACACACACACTCACACACACATATAATGTCATAAATGTCCTGTCAAGGTCATGTTCACATGTTCCTGTAGTGCATCTCTTACTGTTTCCTACAGAAAGGTTCAGTCTGTGGAAGTACCACCCCAGTTGGGGCGATATGTCGGGTGAAAGGTTCAAAGGAAACCTTCAGTAACTCAACCAGCCAGGTCCTGGAAGTGGCTTGTAGCACCGCCGGTCTCCTCTGTCTCAACACCAACCAGACGACTAACACCACGTGTGAAGATTACCAGATCCAGTTTGAATGTGATGGTAGGTAACCACTGGACACTTGGTAATGGTAGGTAACCACTGGATACTTGGTGATTTGAGACAATCACTGGACACTTGGTGATGGTAGGTAATCATTGAACACTTGGTGATGGTAGGTAATCATTGGACACTTGATGATGGTAGGTAATCATTGGACACTTGGTGATGGTAGGTAATCACTGGACACTTGGTGATGGTAGGTAATCACTGGACACTTGGTGATGGTAGGTAATCACTGGACACTTGGTGATGGTAGGTAATCACTGGACACTTGGTGATGGTAGGTAATCACTGGACACTTGGTGATGGTAGGTAATCACTGGACACTTGGTGATGGTAGGTAATCACTGGACACTTGGTGATGGTAGGTAATCACTGGACACTTGGTGATGGTAGGTAATCACTGGACACTTGGTGATGGTAGGTAATCACTGGACACTTGGTGATGGTAGGTAATCACTGGACACTTGGTGATGGTAGGTAATCACTGGACACTTGGTGATGGTAGGTAATCATTGGACACTTGATGATGGTAGGTAATAACTGGACACTTGATGTTGGGAGGTCATCACAGGAACACGTTGTGATTTTATGTAACCCCTGGGACACTTAGAGGTGGTAAATTATCAACTGAACACTTGGTGATGGTAGGTAACCACAGGACACTTGGTGATGGTAAGTAACATCCTCGCAAGCCAAAGGTGGAGGCTCTACCTGTGGCAAATGTCCTACGCAATGTGCGGACATTCGCATAATTAGTTGCACAGCTGCCGTTGGACCTAGAATTGTCAGTTTGGTGTGCTATGATGTGTGAACCATGAATCGTCCGCACCCCAGATTAAAAGGTAGTTCACTGGATGTCCAAATATAATTACCAGCTTGGCTCGACCATTCTACGGAGTGGCTGAACTGTAATGTGTATTCATGTAAATAATTCTTCTCAAACATCACATGAAATATCAGCCAGGATTGGCCGAAAACAGCCGAGTCTTGGAAGACAACAATATTGCAGGCTCATCTTAAATTAAGAGAATCATGCACGAGGATCTACCAGAGGTATAGTAACTGATGTAATCAGCAGCGCTTCTTGCGCACCAGGATGATAGGTAGTCACTGACACACTATACCAAATTATGTCTTCTTGCGCACCAGGATGATAGGTAGTCACTGAGACACTGTACCAAATGATGTCTTCTTGCGCACCAGGATGATAGGTAGTCACTGACACACTATACCAAATGATGTCTTCTTGCACACCAGGATGATAGGTAGTCACTGAGACACTATACCAAATGATGTCTTCTTGCGCACCAGGATGATAGGTAGTCACTGATACACTATACCAAATGATGTCTTCTTGCGCACCAGGATGATAGGTAGTCACTGAGACACTATACCAAATGATGTCTTCTTGCGCACCAGGATGATAGGTAGTCACTGATACACTATACCAAATGATGTCTTCTTGCGCACCAGGATGATAGGTAGTCACTGAGACACTATACCAAATGATGTCTTCTTGCGCACCAGGATGATAGGTAGTCACTGAGACACTATACCAATTGATGTCTTCTTGCGCACCAGGATGATAGGTAGTCACTGAGACACTATACCAAATGATGTCTTCTTGCGCACCAGGATGATAGGTAGTCACTGACACACTATACCAAATGATGTCTTCTTGCGCACCAGGATGATAGGTAGTCACTGAGACACTATACCAAATGATGTCTTCTTGCGCACCAGGATGATAGGTAGTCACTGAGACACTATACCAAATGATGTCTTCTTGCGCACCAGGATGATAGGTAGTCACTGACACACTATACCAAATGATGTTTTCTTGCGCACCAGGATGATAGGTAGTCACTGACACACTATACCAAATGATGTCTTCTTGCGCACCAGGATGATAGGTAGTCACTGACACACTATACCAAATGATGTCTTCTTGCGCACCAGGATGATAGGTAGTCACTGAGACACTATACCAAATGATGTCTTCTTGCGCACCAGGATGATAGGTAGTCACTGACACACTATACCAGATGATGTCTTCTTGCGCACCAGGATGATAGGTAGTCACTGACACACTATACCAGATGATGTCTTCTTGCGCACCAGGATGATAGGTAGTCACTGACACACTATACCAGATGATGTCTTCTTGCGCACCAGGATGATAGGTAGTCACTGACACACTATACCAAATGATGTCTTCTTGCGCACCAGGATGATAGGTAGTCACTGAGACACTATACCAAATGATGTCTTCTTGCGCACCAGGATGATAGGTAGTCACTGACACACTATACCAGATGATGTCTTCTTGCGCACCAGGATGATAGGTAGTCACTGACACACTATACCAGATGATGTCTTCTTGCGCACCAGGATGATAGGTAGTCACTGACACACTATACCAGATGATGTCTTCTTGCGCACCAGGATGATAGGTAGTCACTGACACACTATACCAAATGATGTCTTCTTGCGCACCAGGATGATAGGTAGTCACTGACACACTATACCAAATGATGTGTTTCTTAAAGGTAAAAAAAATTTGTAGCCTTCATCAGGAGCTATATTTTCAGAATGCCACAATGAACTGAAACAAGGGAGATATCAACTAAATCTGCTCACCACACCACTTAATTTTAATATTACGTTTCTAGCTACAGCATGTCAGGGCCAATAATATTGTGCCTGTTAAATTAAAAAAAGCATTATTTGGGTCACTAACTGTTGAATTCACATGTGGTGTTTCTTGGTTCACAGCCGGTGGTTCCCAGTGTGTCAACATTGACATGTGTGCAGAGGAGAAGTGTAAGAATGGAGCAACTTGTTCAGACAACCCGGGCAAGGAAGGTGTCTATCAGTGCAGCTGTGTCTCTGGATTCACCGGCTACAACTGTCAACACAACATAGACGAGTGTGCCAGCAATCCTTGTCAGAATGGAGCAACGTGTAACGACATGGTCAATGGCTACAACTGTACCTGCCTTCCCGGTTACACCGGTGAGTGTCAACATGTAATGACATGGTCATTGGGTACAACTGTACCTGCCTTCCTGGTTACAGTGGTGAGTGTCAACATGTAATGACATAGTCGTTGGGTACAACTGTATCTGCCTTCCTGGTTACAGTGGTGAGTGTCAACATGTAATGACATAGCCGTTGGGTACAACTGTATCTGCCTTCCTGGTTACAGTGGTGAGTGTCAACATGCAATGACATGGTCATTGGGTACAACTGTACCTGCCTTCCTGGTTACACTGGTGAGTGTCAACATGTAATGACAGTCGTTGGGTACAGCTGCACCTGCCTTCCTGGTTACAGTGGTGAGTGTCAACATGTAATGACATGGTCATTGGGTACAACTGTACCTGCCTTCCTGGTTACAGTGGTGAGTGTCAACATGTAATTACATAGTCATTGGGTACAGCTGCACCTGCCTTCCTGGTTACAGTGGTGAGTGTCAACATGTAATGACATAGTCGTTGGGTACAACTGTACCTGCCTTCCTGGTTACAGTGGTGAGTGTCAACATGTAATGACATAGTCGTTGGGTACAGCTGCACCTGCCTTCCTGGTTACAGTGGTGAGTGTCAACATGTAATGACATAGTCGTTGGGTACAACTGTACCTGCCTTCCTGGTTACAGTGGTGAGTGTCAACATGTAATGACATAGTCATTGGGTACAGCTGCACCTGCCTTCCTGGTTACAGTGGTGAGTGTCAACATGTAATGACATAGTCGTTGGGTACAACTGTACCTGCCTTCCTGGTTACAGTGGTGAGTGTCAACATGTAATTACATAGTCATTGGGTACAGCTGCACCTGCCTTCCTGGTTACAGTGGTGAGTGTCAACATGTAATGACAGTCGTTGGGTACAACTGTACCTGCCTTCCTGGTTACAGTGGTGAGTGTCAACATGTAATTACATAGTCATTGGGTACAGCTGCACCTGCCTTCCTGGTTACAGTGGTGAGTGTCAACATGTAATGACATAGTCGTTGGGTACAACTGTACCTGCCTTCCTGGTTACAGTGGTGAGTGTCAACATGTAATGACATAGTCATTGGGTACAGCTGCACCTGCCTTCCTGGTTACAGTGGTGAGTGTCAACATGTAATGACATAGTCGTTGGGTACAACTGTACCTGCCTTCCTGGTTACAGTGGTGAGTGTCAACATGTAATTACATAGTCATTGGGTACAGCTGCACCTGCCTTCCTGGTTACAGTGGTGAGTGTCAACATGTAATGACAGTCATTGGGTACAACTGGATTAATTAGGCGAAACATAACGTATAAGGAAAAAGAGCTAATAATACCGCTGTACAAAACAATAGTTAGGCCTCATTTAGAATATTGTATTCAAGCGTGGAGGCCATATCGCAGGAAGGACATATATATGCTAGAAAGAGTGCAGAGGAGAGCAACTAAAATGATACCAAATCTGAGGGATCTTAGTTACGAAATACGCCTAAAAAAATGCGGTTTAACAACACTAGAGACCAGGAGATTGAGAGGAGATCAGATAGAAGTGTTTAAAATATTGAAGGGTTATGAAAATATTGATAGAAATATGTTTTTCTCAGTTAAGAAAGATAGAAGGACTAGAGGATATGAACTTGCATTAACAAAGGAGCAGAGTAGATTGGATATAAGAAAGTTTTCATTTTCACAAAGGACTAAATGAATGGAACAGATTACCTGCTGATTGTGTGGGTGCTAGTAGCGTGAATATGTTTAAAAATAAAATCGACACACCTCAGACGGGTGGGATACACATAGATAAAAGGGTCGGACTCTCGATAAGCCAAAGGGCTTCCTTGTCCACCTGCCATCTAGAGTTAATTCTCTGGGTGGCAATCTTGTTAAATCTGGTTAAATCTTGTTAAACTGTACCTGCCTTCCTGGTTACAGTGGTGAGTGTCAACATGTAATGACATAGTCATTGGGTACAGCTGCACCTGCCTTCCTAGTTACAGTGGTGAGTGTCAACTTGTAATGACATAGTCATTGGGTACAGCTGCACCTGCCTTCCTGGTTACAGTGGTGAGTGTCAACATGTAATGACATAGTCGTTGGGTACAACTGTACCTGCCTTCCTGGTTACAGTGGTGAGTGTCAACATGTAATGACAGTCATTGGGTACAACTGTACCTGCCTTCCTGGTTACAGTGGTGAGTGTCAACATGTAATGACATAGTCATTGGGTACAGCTGCACTTGCCTTCCTGGTTACAGTGGTGACTGTCAACATGTAATGACATAGTCATTGGGTACAGCTGCACCTGCCTTCCTGGTTACAGTGGTGAGTGTCAACATGTAATGACAGTCATTGGGTACAACTGTACCTGCCTTCCTGGTTACAGTGGTGAGTGTCAACATGTAATGACATAGTCATTGGGTACAGCTGCACCTGCCTTCCTGGTTACAGTGGTGAGTGTCAACATGTAATTACATACTCGTTGGGTACAGCTGCACCTGCCTTCCTGGTTACAGTGGTGAGTGTCAACATGTAATGACATAGTCGTTGGGTACAACTGTACCTGCCTTCCTGGTTACAGTGGTGACTGTCAACATGTAATGACATAGTCGTTGGGTACAACTGTACCCGCCTTCCTGGTTACAGAGGTGAGTGTCAACATATAATGACATGATAAATGGGTATGACTGTGCCTGACTTTCTGCTTACACTTGTGAGTTTCAGGTTTGGAGTGTCGGCTATAAACAAGTGTTCAGTCTCAGTGCTGGAGTGTCAGCTCTAGACAAGTGTTCAGTCTCAGTGCTTGAGTGTCAGCTCTAAACAATTGTTAAGTCTCAGTACTGGAGTGTCGGCTCTAGACAAATGTTCAGTCTCAGTGCTAGAGTGTCAGCTCTAGACAAGTGTTCAGTCTCAGTGCTGGAGTGTCAGCTTTAGGCAAGTGTTCATTCTCAGTGCTGGAGTGTCAGCTCTAAACAAGTGATCAGTCTCGGTTGTGGTCTTCTTGAAGTCTCTTTGTTCCAGGTGTTGACTGCAAGGATGATATAGACGAGTGCAAGTCAAACCCATGTGATCCAGACAAGACTAAAACCGAATATTGCAAAGACCTTATTGACTCCTATGAGTGTATCTGCCAGCCGGGATACAAAGGCACCAACTGTTCTGTAAGTACACAGGGTATGACGGAGTTACTTCAATAAAGTAGTTCTTGGTTAGATAGCTAGTTGATGGTGTTTGGGTATTACACATGTCATTGCGTCCTTAACTGTCAAGACATTTTGAGTTCATCTTATTTGATGATTGTACAAATAAATCACTCATGCCCTGTGTAAGGGGTACTAATTAATAAATGGACAGATATAGTCTGCTAGTAAATATCTAAGACCATTTCCAATACAACATATTTTGTAGTCAAAACATTTTGTTTTATTGTTTGGGCGATTATGTTTAAGTGAAGACAATGGCGAGTACATCACTGTGAATGTGTCTACACCACTGTGAATGTGTCTACATCACTGTGAATGTGTCTACACCACTGTGAATGTGTCTAATCCACTGTGAATGTGTCTAATCCACTGTGAATGTGTCTACATCACTGTGAATGTGTCTACACCACTGTGAATGTATCTACACCATTGTGAATGTATCTACACCACTGTGAATGTGTTTACACCACGGTGAACTGTTTACACCAGTGTGAATGTGTCTACATCACTGTGAATGTGTCTACATCACTGAGAATGTGTCTACATCACTGAGAATGTGTCTACATCACTGTGAATGTATCTACACCTTTGTGAATGTGTCTATATCACTGAGAATGTGTCTACACCACTGTGAATGTGTTCACATCACTGTGAATGTGTTTACATTAATGTGAATGTGTCTACACCACTGTGAATGTATCAACACCATTGTGAATGTGTCTACACCACTGTGAATATGTCTATGCCACTGTGAATGAGTCTACACCACTGTGAATGTGGCTACACCACTGTGAATATATCTACACCACTGTGAATGTGTCTACGTCACTGTGAATGTGTCTACACCATTATTTAACAAGATATAACAAGATTGCCACCCCGAGAATTAACTCTAGATGGCACGTGGACAAGGAAGCCCTTTGGCTTATTGAGAGTCCAACCCTTTTATCTATGTGTCCCGCCCTTCTGAGGTATGTGTCGATTTTGTTTTTAAACATTCACGCTACTAGCACCCACACAATCAGCAGATAATCTGTTCCATTCATTTACAGTCCTTTGTGAAAATGAGAACTTTCTTATATCAAATCTACACTTCTCCTTTGCTAATTAATGTAACTTCACGTCCTCTAGTCCTTCTATCATTCTTAACTGAGAAAAAAATATTTCGGTCAATATTTTCATAACCATTCGATATTTTAAACACTTCTATCTGATCTCCTCTCAATCTCCTGGTCTCTAGTGTTGTTAAACCACATTCTTTTAGACGTATTTCATAACTAAAATCCCTCAGTTTTGGTATAATTTTAGTCGCTCTCCTCTACTCTTTCTAGCATATCTATGTCCTTCTTGCGATATGGCCTCCACGCTTGTATACAATATTCTAAATGAGGCCTAACTATTGTTTTGTACAGCGGTATTATTAGTTTGTTTTCCTTATATGGTATATTTCACCTATTTAATCCAAGGATTTGATTTCCCTTTGAAGCTGCAATTCCATACTGCTCTGAAACCTTTATATCAGCACTAATGGTTAACCCTAAGTCCTTTTCTTTTACAGTAGTACTTAGTACAGTACCCCCCATTGTATATTCTACCTCTTCATTCCCATGTCCTGTGTGGAGGCATTTACATTTCAAAAAATTGAACAGCATTTGTCACTTTTCAGACCATTTGATTAACTTGTCAAGATCATCTTGTAAATGCTGTCTATTTCCATCTCTTTTAATCCTTTTAAACACTTTTGTATCATCCACAAATTTCAACACCTTGCTTGTTACATCATCGTCCAAATTGTTGATATATATTAAGAATAATATAGGTCCCAGTACTGATCCCTGTGGTACCCCACTCAATACTGATTTCCAGTTTGAAGCCTCCCCATCAACTACTACCCATTGTCTTCTGTCAATCAGCCATTTGTCTATCCAGCTAATTATACCATTTCCTATGCCATGAGCCTTTAGTTTAAGCAGTAATCTTTGATGTGGCACTTTTTCGAAAGCTTTTTGAAAATGTAAGTAGAAGATATCTACTGGTGATCCCTCATCTACCCACTTAGTGATATCTTCCAAAAAACTTAACATATTTGTTAAGCATGACCTCGCTTTTAAAAAACCATGTTGAGATGGGTTTATTAAGTTATGTTTAACAAGAAAATCCAACATGTGATCTTTAATTAGTCTAAACTCACTGGTCTATAGTTCTCTGACTTGTTTCTCAAACCTTTTTTAAATAAGAATATAATGTTAGCTTCTTTCCATTCTAAAGGAACCACTCCCTCATTTAATGACACATTGAAAACTGTTGCAAGCGTTATGCTAATTTGTTCTACAATTTCCAGTAGTAGTTTGGGCGGAATCCCATCCACTCCAGGTGATTTGTTATCCTTCATAGCCCTTATTTTCTTAGCTACCATTTCCGGGGTTACAATTAATTGTCCTAAATAGTCTGAATCTGCCCCCTTGAACTTATCCTCTGGTACTGACAGTGAACTAATATCTTCCCTGGTAAACACCGAACTAAAGTACCTCATTCAGGGCTTCTGCCATTAAGAATCCCTCTGATATTATATTTCCAGCACTATCTTCTAGAGGACCGACCTTATCCTGAACTTTCTGTTTGCTTCGAACATGCGCATAAAAACTCTTGCTGTCATGTTTTATATTACAAGCTAATTTTTTTTCATTGCTTCTCTTTAAATTTCTAATTTTAGCTGTAGCTTGGTTTAGTGCTTCTTTATAAATGTTGTAATCTTCATCAATTCCAGTACATCTATATGACTTCCACATCCTTTGCTTGTACTTCATTTTTCTATTGGCTTGTTTCGATAAGTGTATCTTTTTGGACCGTTTCCCTTGTTTTTAGGAATGTGTCTACGTCACTCTGAATGTGTCTACGTCACTCTAAATGTGTCTACGGCACTCTGAATGTGTCTACGTCACTGTGAATGTGTCTAAACGACTGTTAATGTGTCTACACAACTTTGAATATGTCTACATTAAAGTGAATGTGTCTACAACATTATGAATGTGTTTATGTCACTGTGAATGTGTCCACACCACTGTGAATGTGTCTACGCCACTGTGAATGTGTCCACACCACTGTGAATGTGTCTACGCCAATGTGAATGTGTCCACACAACTGTGAATGTGTCTACGCCACTGTGAATGAGTCCACACCACTGTGAATGTGTCTACGCCACTGTGAATGTGTCTATGCCACTGTGAATGTGTCCACACCACTGTGAATGTGTCTACGCCACTGTGAATGTGTCTACGCCACTGTGAATGTGTCCACACCACTGTGAATGTGTCTACGCCACTGTGAATGTGTCCACACCACTGTGAATGTGTCCACACCACTGTGAATGTGTCTACATCACTGAATGAGGCTACACCACTGTGAATGTGTCTACACCACTGTGAATGTGTCCACACCACTGTGAATGTGTCTACACCACTGTGAATGTGTCTACACCACTGAATGTGTCTACACCACTGTGAATGTGTCTACACCACTGTGAATGTGTCTACTCCACTGTGAATGTGTCTACACCACTGTGAATGTGTCTACTCCATTGTGAATGTGTCTACACCACTGTGAATGTGTCTACACCACTGAATGTGTCTACACCACTGTGAATGTGTCTACACCACTGTGAATGTGTCTACACGACTGTGAATGTGTCTACACCACTGAATGTGTCTACACCACTGTGAATGTGTCTACACCACTGTGAATGTGTCCACACCACTGTGAATGTGTCTACGCCAATGTGAATGTGTCCACACCATTGTGAATGTGTCTACGCCACTGTGAATGAGTCCACGCCACTGTGAATGTGTCTACGCCACTGTGAATGTGTCTACGCCACTGTGAATGTGTCCACACCACTGTGAATGTGTCTACGCCACTGTGAATGTGTCTACGTCACTGTGAATGTGTCCACACCACTGTGAATGTGTCTATGCCACTGTGAATGTGTCCACACCACTGTGAATGTGTCCACACCACTGTGAATGTGTCTACATCACTGTGAATGAGGCTACACCACTGTGAATGTGTCTACACCACTGTGAATGTGTCTACACCACTGTGAATGTGTCTACACCACTGAATGTGTCTTCACCACTGTGAATGTGTCTACATCACTGTGAATGTGTCTACTCCACTGTGAATGTGTCTACACCACTGTGAATGTGTCTACACCACTGAATGTGTCTACACCACTGTGAATGTGTCTACACCACTGTGAATGTGTCTACATCACTGAATGTGTCTACATCACTGTGAATGTGTCTACATCACTGTGAATGTGTCTACACCACTGTGAATGTGTCAACACCACTGTGAATTTATCTACACCACTGTGAATGTGTCTACACCACTGTGAATGTATCTACACATTTGTGAAAGTGTTTACAATACTTTGAATGTGTCTACACCACTGTGAATGTGTCTACACCACTGTGAATGCGTCTACACCACTGTGAATGTGTCTACACCATGATGAATGTGTCCCTGTGTTTACAGGAGGACTATGATGAGTGTGTCAGTCAGCCGTGTCTACACGGCGGTACTTGTGAGAACAGACTCAATGATTTCTCCTGTAACTGCTCTGAGGGTTGGACTGGCAAGAGGTGTGAAACAATGATCAGTTATTGCAGTCCTGATCCTTGCAAGAATGGTGCCACATGCCATGATGTGTTCAAAGACTACTTCTGTCAGTGAGTGGTGTGTTAGATTTATACAAAGGCAGCATTGTTGTATGATTTTGTACACTATATTTTGTACACTATATTTTCACTGGAGAAACTGTAATGACATTATGCCAAACAGGAAGCCTTTTCGGTTAAATTCCATGAATAACTTGTTTGGAAAAGTGAAAGATAATTTTTTGTGGTAAGCTCTACATATAAAAAATTTAAGTTATGTAGTTCTAGCTCTGTTTGAAGCCTCTTTTGGGATAACTGGTAATTATCTCAGTAAGCAAGTATGTTGGCATTCGCTCCATGATAATCCTGTTGGAGTTAGTTCTTTAAGAAACATATTGGGTTAGCTCTCTGGGAAACCAATTGTGGTTTGCTGTGTAAGGAGCCAGTTGAGGTTAGTTCTGTAAGAAACATATTGGGTTAGCTCTCTGGGAAACCAATTGTGGTTTGCTGTATAAGGAGCCAGTTGAGGTTAGTTCTGTAAGAAACATATTGGGTTAGCTCTATTGGAAACCAATTGTGGTTGGCTCTGTAAGGAGCCAGTTGAGGTTAGTTCTGTAAGAAACATATTGAGTTAGCTTTCTGGGAAACCAGTTGTGGTTTGCTGTGTAAGGAGCCTGTTGAGGTTAGTTCTGTAAGAAACATATTGGGTTAGCTCTCTGGGAAACCAATTGTGGTTTGCTGTATAAGAAGCCAGTTGAGGTTAGTTCTGTGAGAAACATATTGGGTTAGCTCTCTGGGAAACCAATTGTGGTTTGCTGTATAAGGAGCCAGTTGAGGTTAGTTCTGTAAGAAACATATTGGGTTAGCTCTCTGGGAAACCAATTGTGGTTTGCTGTATAAGAAGCCAGTTGAGGTTAGTTCTGTAAGAAACATATTGGGTTAGCTTTCTGGGAAACCAATTGTGGTTTGCTGTATAAGGAGCCAGTTGAGGTTAGTTCTGTAAGAAACATATTGGGTTAGCTTTCCGGGAAACCAATTGTGGTTTGCTGTATAAGGAGCCAGTTGAGGTTAGTTCTGTGAGAAACATGTTGGGGTAGTTCTCTGGGAAACCAATTGTGGTTGGCTCTGTAAGGAGCCAGTTGAGGTTAGTTCTGTAAGAAACATATTGGGTTAGCTTTCTGGTAAACCAATTGTGGTTTGCTGTGTAAGGAGCCAGTTGAGGTTAGTTCTGTAAAAAACATATTGAGTTAGCTCTCTGGGAAACCAATTGTGGTTTGCTGTATAAGGAGCCAGTTGAGGTTAGTTCTGTAAGAAACCTATTGGGTTAGCTCTCTGGGAAACCAATTGTGGTTTGCTGTGTAAGGAGCCAGTTGAGGTTAGTTCTGTGAGAAACATGTTGGGGTAGTTCTCTGGGAAACCAATTGTGGTTTGCTGTGTAAGGAGCCAGTTGAGGTTAGTTCTGTGAGAAACATGTTGGGGTAGTTCTCTGGGAAACCAGTTGTGGTTTGCTGTATAAGGAGCCAGTTGAGGTTAGTTCTGTAAGAAACATATTGGGTTAGCTCTCTGGGAAACCAATTGTGGTTTGCTGTATAAGAAGCCAGTTGAGGTTAGTTCTGTAAGAAACATATTGGGTTAGCTTTCTGGGAAACCAATTGTGGTTTGCTGTATAAGGAGCCAGTTGAGGTTAGTTCTGTAAGAAACATATTGGGTTAGCTTTCTGGGAAACCAATTGTGGTTTGCTGTATAAGGAGCCAGTTGAGGTTAGTTCTGTGAGAAACATGTTGGGGTAGTTCTCTGGGAAACCAATTGTGGTTGGCTCTGTAAGGAGCCAGTTGAGGTTAGTTCTGTAAGAAACATATTGGGTTAGCTCTCTGGGAAACCAATTGTGGTTTGCTGTGTAAGGAGCCAGTTGAGGTTAGTTCTGTAAGAAACATATTGAGTTAGCTCTCTGGGAAACCAATTGTGGTTTGCTGTATAAGGAGCCAGTTGAGGTTAGTTCTGTAAGAAACATATTGGGTTAGCTCTCTGGGAAACCAATTGTGGTTTGCTGTGTAAGGAGCCAGTTGAGGTTAGCTTCTGTGAGAAACATGTTGGGGTAGTTCTCTGGGAAACCAATTGTGGTTTGCTGTGTAAGGAGCCAGTTGAGGTTAGTTCTGTGAGAAACATGTTGGGGTAGTTCTCTGGGAAACCAATGTGGTTTGCTGTGTAAGGAGCCAGTTGAGGTTAGTTCTGTGAGAAACATGTTGGGGTAGTTCTCTGTGAAACCAATTGTGGTTGGTTCTGTAAGAAGCCAGTTGAGGTTAGTTCTGTAAGAAACATATTGGGTTAGCTTTCTGGGAAACCAAT
Organism: Paraescarpia echinospica; assembly: GCA_020002185.1. Classification (NCBI taxonomy): domain Eukaryota; kingdom Metazoa; phylum Annelida; class Polychaeta; order Sabellida; family Siboglinidae; genus Paraescarpia; species Paraescarpia echinospica. The sequence goes on along the minus strand of CM034535.1, from coordinate 25,101,573 downwards.
TGTGGTTTGCTGTATAAGGAGCCAGTTGAGGTTAGTTCTGTAAGAAACATATTGGGTTAGCTTTCTGGGAAACCAATTGTGGTTTGCTGTATAAGGAGCCAGTTGAGGTTAGTTCTGTGAGAAACATGTTGGGGTAGTTCTCTGGGAAACCAATTGTGGTTGGCTCTGTAAGGAGCCAGTTGAGGTTAGTTCTGTAAGAAACATATTGGGTTAGCTTTCTGGGAAACCAATTGTGGTTTGCTGTGTAAGGAGCCAGTTGAGGTTAGTTCTGTAAGAAACATATTGAGTTAGCTCTCTGGGAAACCAATTGTGGTTTGCTGTATAAGGAGCCAGTTGAGGTTAGTTCTGTAAGAAACATATTGGGTTAGCTCTCTGGGAAACCAATTGTGGTTTGCTGTGTAAGGAGCCAGTTGAGGTTAGTTCTGTGAGAAACATGTTGGGGTAGTTCTCTGGGAAACCAATTGTGGTTTGCTGTGTAAGGAGCCAGTTGAGGTTAGTTCTGTGAGAAACATGTTGGGGTAGTTCTCTGTGAAACCAATTGTGGTTGGCTCTGTAAGGAGCCAGTTGAGGTTAGTTCTGTAAGAAACATATTGGGTTAGCTCTCTGGGAAACCAATTGTGGTTTGCTGTGTAAGGAGCCAGTTGAGGTTAGTTCTGTGAGAAACATGTTGGGGTAGTTTTCTGGGAAACCAATTGTGGTTTGCTGTGTAAGGAGCCAGTTGAGGTTAGTTCTGTGAGAAACATGTTGGGGTAGTTCTCTGGGAAACCAATTGTGGTTGGCTCTGTAAGGAGCCAGTTGAGGTTAGTTCTGTAAGAAACATATTGGGTTAGCTTTCTGGGAAACCAATTGTGGTTAGCTCTGTAAGGAGCCAGTTGAGGTTATTTCTGTGAGAAACATGTTGGGATAGTTCTCTGAGAAATACATTAGGGAAACCAGTTGGCATTAACTCCACAAGATGCCCATTGAGGTACGCTTCAAAAGAACCCACAATATGGGGTAAAACTGGCATATGCACAGGAGAGCTACTCCCCACTACTTGTAAATTCAGGGAAGTCCACTGCTATTGATGTTTGTGCATCACAGGACATAGCTGATCTGTAAACATTAATAAAAGTAATAAGATACATTAATATACCTTCCAAGTTTTTTCTGATCTTGACATTGGAAGATGGGAAGTGGGGAGTTTTCCGGGAGACTTGGCAGGTTAAGCAATCACATATTTGGTTTTGTCAACAAATCGTGTGTAAATGCCCTGTGAAAACACATAAACATCAATGCACCAGATGTTTATTACAATGAGAGGGTTGCGGTGTTGAAGGCATGGATGTGCTGTTACTTGCAGATGTGCGCCGGGTTACGATGACCGTAACTGTTCTACTGGACCTGAGCTTTGTAAAGTGGCCAATCCCTGTCAGAACGGCGGCACTTGTTATGTGAAAGGTGGAGAGGTGAAATGTAACTGCACAGAGCGTAAGTGCACAAGTGTTGGTATTGATATATTGTTATGTGGAAGGTGTAAAGGCTAAATGTAACTGCACAGAGCGTAAGTACACAAGTGTTGGTATTGATGTATTGTTATGTGGAAGGTGTAAAGGCTAAATGTAACTGCACAGAGCGTAAGTACACAAGTGTTGGTATTGATGTATTGTTATGTGGAAGGTGTAAAGGCTAAATGTAACTGCACAGAGCGTAAGTACACAAGTGTTGATATTGATGTATTGTTATGTGGAAGGTAGAGAGGCTAAATGTAACTGCACAGAGCGTAAGTACACAAGTGTTGGTATTGATGTATTGTTATGTGGAAGGTGTAAAGGCTAAATGTAACTGCACAGAGCGTAAGTACACAAGTGTTGGTATTTATATATTGTTCACTTTAATACTTATGCATGTTGGTTTTGTAAATGTATGTGTACTTGTGTAAATACATTTGAGCCATGTTCATCAGAACGGGGCTAAACAACTGTGTATCTGGAGCCACATATTCTATGGTGAGCTTAATTAACACTGCTTCCTCTAATATTTAAACCAATGATTTCATCAACGTTAAATTAATAACACATTCACCTAACATATGATGTAGATGTTGCGATATATTGGTAAACTAATTTGTGCTAAAATGATTCTAAAAAGAGATCAGAGAACAATTGAAAAACAGTGAATAGCCACAATAGCTAAAAATGTTGTTGCCAAAATTGCATAATATGAGACCTTGTCACAGTTGTGTATTGTCCAAGTGTTGGTTGTAGATTTTATGGGTGACGGATGTGAGTGCGCCATAGACTACTGCAATGAAAAATACAACAATTGCAAAAACGGAGGTTCATGCAGCATGAGTTCAACTGGAGGTTTCTCGTGCTCTTGTCAACCAGGTCAGCCGTTACCGCACACTTATGTTGCACCCCTAATCTCACTACTGTCGTTCAATACCTGGAGGCAGCACTCAGCTGCAGCAGGATGTATTTTAACATCTTGTCCGATTGCATTGTTTCCACTGAGCAATCTTACTACACCAACCTTTGACTACATCAACCACCTGTACCGTGTGGAAGCCTTCAGCAGTGCAATCTCTAGCAGTGTGTCTTCAGTTAAATGCGTTATGATATGATGTGGTTTCCATGGTGATGATCACGTGGGTTTGTACAATTTGTCATATCGGATTTATCCTGTTTTTTATATGGGAACACTGGTTGGCAAACTTAACAAGTTAGTTATAACTAAGGAATCATGCATAACATTTTGCATTATTGTTTAACCAGTCATACGGATACATTCATGCTAAACATGTTGTGATCTCAAGTGTCTTGTTTGACCGACTCATTTGTTACAAACAGGTTTTATTGGAGACAAGTGTGAGACAAACATTGACGACTGCGCTGGCAAGGACTGTCATCAAGGCAAATGTATTGACGGTGTTGAGAAAGCATTTTGTCAGTGTCCAGTTGGGCAGATGGGGTCTGCCTGTGACAAAAGTAAGTCTCAGTGGTTGATTCATTTATTGAGGTCATTGACGTCTTCTCTGTCACCATGTCTTCAGCTTGTATATAGAGGAGAGTGACCTGTCATGGCTTAACTTGCTCAATGAATACTGTTTCCAGAGATTGACAGAAACATGGACATCGAGTTTGATGGCAGAGGTGGTGCGGTGTCGTTGAACACATTTCAAGTGAATGCGTCGTCAAGCATCCTGGGCATGTGGGTGCGCTATGCAGTCAAAGATGACACTGGAACATTCTTGAGAATGCTAGAGTAAGTAGATACAATTTCTGCCATGCACAATATGGCATAGCACTTTGGAGAAAAAATAGAAAATGGATGCATTAGAAAATGTCATCTTAAGACCTATAAAAAGTTGCTTGTAAAATAGCACAGTAATATCTAAATTAAGCATGTTCTAATATAAATGATGCATGAGTAGCTAGATTCTCTATATGCTCGGTACAGTCACATTGTTATATAATATATCGATCTGTTACTTATTAAGGCCAGACACCCCAGGTGAAATGGTGTTTTTTGACAAAAAATACTGAAAATGGTTTTCTGCCAGATTATTATACCTTTGTATGCATACTATCAATAAAGTTCACTTCTATGACAATTACGTACCTCTAAGTGAGTTTTAGTCATGGATCAAGCACGTCGATATCATGTAATGAAATCCATTATGCAATCTTTGACAGCCATTTTCTAAAAAAAAATTTCTTCAAATGCCTGCATTTGGAAACGGGATATCTCTGGGAATAATCATGCTATATAAATAATGTTTTCAGAGTTGCATTCAGCATATTCTACTGTGTGCAATGATCAGACAATTTGTTTAAATCATGAATAGTTTGAAAGATATAGCCATGTTTGTTGCCAAAAAACAAGATTTTTTTTCATATTTTACCCCCAAAAAATAAACAAATAAAAACACAACATTTCAAAAAATGCTCTGATCATTGCACAATAGAATCTATAGAGAACATGGATTTGCAAGAATTATAACTATATATCGATTCAATAAAAAATGGCAGTATTTCCAAATTTGCCAATATTTGCTCAAAATGGTGGCCATTTTGTTTGTTACCATGGAAACGGGGGTCTGGCTAAAACAAGTTCAATATATATTTTACCAAAACATTCATTGGGCAGACATTTTTTTACTGTTTGCACAAATTAAAAAATAATCCTATCTACCTGCTGTGTCTGGCCTTAATATATCGACCCCTGTATGACATGGTGGTGTCAACCCACAATTTATCCTTCTGCTGTGCAGATTCAAATAATTACTAGGCATTCTCTAACATACATTGACAGAAACGGAGCTAACCATTTCCCAGTTTTTTTTTTTTACAGAAATTGGGTTGTGTTTTAGAAACAAGTTTGAAACAAAACATAAATCTCTAACCTTCATCAATTTTACTGATGACCCTTTACCAAAAAATTATTGGAGCCAGTGGTGAACAGTGACCACATTAAGGCCTGAATGTATTATATAACTATTGTGTGTTTACAGATCACAGACAGAAAGGACTCTTGTGTCCATGAGTGAGACAGGTGTGAATATAAACTTCAGCACGGGTGACAATGTCAGTTTGACATATCCTGCAGTCATCAACAACGGCAACTGGCATTATGTGGCACTGAGCCTGGAAGGCAAAAAAGTCACTTTGCATCTTGATGGATCAATTAGGGCCTTAGACAGTTTTACACCTGTTGAATCAGTCTAGTAAGTCACTGTGTATATTGATGGAACAACTGGGAACTCGGACAGTTTTACATCAGTTGAATCAGTCTAGTAAGTCACTTTGTATCTTGATGGAACAACTGGGGACACGGACAGTTTTGCACCAGTTGAATCAGTCTAGTAAGTCACTTTGTATCTTGATGGAACAACTGGGGACACGGACAGTTTTGCACCAGTTGAATCAGTCTAGTAAGTCAATGTATATCTTGATGGAACAACTGGGGACTCGGACAGTTTTACACCAGTTGAATCAGTCTAGTAAGTCACTTTGTATCTTGATGGAATAACTGGGGACTCAGACAGTTTTACACCAGTTGAATCAGTCTAGTAAGTCAATGTGTATCTTGATGCAACAACTGGGGACTCGGACAGTTTTACACCAGTTGAATCAGTCTAGTAAGCCACTGTGTATCTTGATGGAACAGCTGGGGACTCAGACAGTTTTACACCAATTGAATCAGTCTAGTAAGTCAATGTGTCACAAGAAAACCAATTGTGACTATTTGTAGTTTGACAGCATTTGGAATATAACAGTTGTATCATAAAAAAACAATACAACCATACTATTCATCAATGCAACCGAAGAAGATGAAAATATGAGCAAAATGCCTCAGATGAGAGCTTGGAATTATACCATGGTCACTGGCTTCTTCGACAGTATAATGGACAAAGAAAATCCACACTCTCAATGGAAGAATGGAATGATAATGAAGCATAATCAAAGTCAGTATGAAATTTTAAATTGAATGTTTATTCATGATTTTGATTAATAACCAAAGCTATATCGTGCAGTGAAAACCTCCTGTGAAGTAGTGTAAATCTTGTATATAGACAAAAGTATGACATTGTTATGTTTTCAGCTTTATGTTGCAAGTGGGTGGGTCGGAGTCAGAGAGGTTCCATGGCCTGCTCAGTCTGGTACAAGTCTGGAACGTAACTCGTAGCAGCACAGAAATCATCAGTGTGAGCAGTGCAAAGGCGACCCCCATCACGAGCCAGTCCTACACTGAGGGACTGATTGCTGACTGGAGCTGGGACAGCTTTCAACCTGGACCAGGCATGAGGAAGATGTCTCCGTCCACTCGCGGTCAGAAAATCTGCCCCCGTGGACAACAGCTGGACAGAGATAAGAGCACTTGTATTAACAAGAAAACAGGCAAGTTAACAAACACTATTTACTAGTGTAATAAATAATATTTAATAAAATAAAGATTTTACAACTAAGATTGTTGTCCAAAAACCAACAAGCTCCAGATGGCAAGTGGCCAAAGAAGGCATACAAGAGTCCACATCTGTTCACCTACATGAGGCCAATACTGGCCTAGTCATCACACGTGGTGCTCAAATGATAACATATATGGAAGTGATGTGTCTACATATGTATATGTGGGTGCCTGATTGCATTTACACAAGCACGTGAACATTCGTCAGTGCATGGACACATGTTTGTTGTATGCACACTCACACACAGACGCGTGCATGTAAAACACACCAACAACAGAGCACACACGCACGCAGGCATGCACACACACAAACACATAGACAGAAAACAGTCTCACACACACAACTTGTACACACACGCACACGCACACACAGCATACACACACAGAGCATACACACAAACAATCTCAAAAAACACCTGTACCACATTCTAGTGCTAACTGTTCTCTCTGTGGGAAACTTTGCCAAGCAAAGGTTAGACTGATAAGGCATCTACAAACAAGCAAAGGTTAGACTGATAAGGCATCTACAAACAAGCAAAGGTTAGACTTATAACGCATCTACAAACATAATAAATGACACCGACAATCCATGGACAGAACATCCTTGCTACGAGGATCACTGATGATGATGATGATGACTTGGCTGTAGTGACGGGTTGACCAGCTATCTCACAGTCATTGCAGCATAGTTGAAGATTTCCCAGACAAAAAAAAGAGTGAAATGTGTATTTGGGTAATACCATCACATTTGTTAAAAAAGTAAAACTATCTACAGTGTAACAAAAGCATTCACTCCACCAATGTGGTTCTTTTAATTTCTAACGATACTTAAAGATAAAACATGAACAATAGCAAAATCAAATCACTCACCTAATTAGATTTCTCATTTGCATGCAATATGGTTGATCATTCAAGCTTTTGCAATGCCTTCATTCTGGCATATCTGGTACAGCTCTCGTACAGATGCCAATGTGTTGACGTATCTGGCTCATTATCCTGTGTACAACAACTTCCATTTTAGTGCCACTAGTTACATTTACGCCACATCCCAGAGCCAAGTAGAAACATCAGTAGTCACTTCTATGTTGAGGACACTCATGTTTATATACCACACAAATAGATGAACACGAATGTCTGGCAGTAGTGAAAGTCTCAGTGACATCTCCTTGTGGATAGACAAGTAAGTTGAAGCTCAACCAAGATCAGTGAGTGTCAGCGGGTGTGTACAACCAACATTTCTAACGGAGACTTAGCTAAGCTCTGATATGTTATATATGCAAAATTACCTTGCACTTCATTTAACAACATCATTACCCCTTCATTAGGATTATCGAGTTAACACAAGTAATATGGTGCCATGCCATGAACAATTCACACAAATATACTAAAGAAAACATTTTACTTAATAAATTAGTTATGCTGATGGATAACAACCTTAACATGTTGTAAGCATTCAAATATTGACTCACTTCAGACAAACTGCCCCCACCTGTGACTTGTCCATCAGAGGATGTTGGAATAGTGGCTGAGCGACGTCTTGTTGAGGTCAAGTTTCCAGAACCAACCTTCACAGGTCAACACACAGTGGCCAAGAACCACAACTCAGGTAGTGTACAAAGCAACCCGATGATGTCGGGTACCAATGAAATGGATGAATACATTGTAATTCTTCTAACAAATGCATACCGAATATTTAGTATTTAATACGTTGTAAGTAACTAATTTGGCATTTTAGAACATTACTTATTGCTATGAGAGATTGTTTTTTCTCTCTCATACTCCAAGCAAGATGTGTTCCAGATTGGAGTCGCTCCTGCTGTCTACAGACCCCAGTCATTGATGACTTTATGTTTACAGGAGGCGTGTTTTAGATTGGAGTTTCTCATGCTGTCTACAGACTCCAGTCAATGATAACTTTGTGTTTACAGGAGGCGTGTTCCAGATCGGAGTCTCTCTTGTTGTCTATAACCTCCAGTCAATGATGACTTTGTGTTTACAGGAGGCGTGTTCCAGATTGGAGTCTCTCTTGTTGTCTATAACCTCCAGTCAATGATGACTTTGTGTTTACAGGAGGCGTGTTCCAGATTGGAGTTTCTCATGCTGTCTACAGACTCCAGTCAATGATAACTTTGTGTTCACAGGAGGCGTGTTCCAGATCGGAGTCTCTCCTGTTATCTATAGTGCTTCAGACCTTAAAGGCAACCGAGCCATGTGTGACTTCAACGTCTTCCTTCGCGGTAAGTCAACATTCCTTGCATGAAGTTTTACATATATTAATATACAGGTTCTATTAATACTATTCATTTTTCTGTGGTTTTCAAAACCACAAAGCCACAGAGCAAAACACAATTATATCAAATGTAGCTCAGGCAACAATAAGAATAAACTAGAACTATGTGTGCACATGTCATGTTCTGCTTTTAGTTGGAAACTGCACGGAACCGGACCCACCCACTGATGGCAAAGTAAATTGCAGTGATGTCAACAATTTGTACAAACGCTGCACGGTAAAATGTGACCATGGCAAGGCGTTCCTGCATCCAGAGCCCATGTTCTACTCATGTGGCCCGATTGGGTTATGGAACATAAATAGCCCAATGGATAAATTCAAGTTCCCACCATGTGGAGGTAAGTTAGGAAACTTTATAAATCCAGCTATACATTTTGTCAGTAGGCTTTGACATCCACGTGAATGAGATATTCCCACTAAAAACGTGTTGATTAAATTCCGACATGATGCAATGTTGTCACATAACTTGGGAACATACAACTTCAGCTCTCAAACGACGGGTATCCATCCCTCAAAACATGGTCACTTCTCAACCTATAGTCACCTCTTTCGTAATATCTATTTTTTTGTAATTTTGAATTCAAATAGAGCAGATCAGTTACAATTAAAAAATATCATCAATGTTAAGTTGTTAGATTAAAATTTTATTTGTCTTCATTCTAGTCTTTGTAATTGACTTTTTATAAATGAACCGTTATAATAATAATAGTAATGACATTTTTTATAAAGCGCCATTTCCAATAAAATACTCAAAGCTCTGTGCAACAGTTGGATACATATTTTGTTTCGGCAAAATTAACCTACATAGTTACATTTGAAATGACTGTGTAGCAGCCTTTAGTAAGTGCAATATATAATCTTGGTCTAGCATGATGAAATTTAAATTAATTTTTTCTTTATTCTTTAACTTTGTTTCACCATCTCCAGTTGTATTAATTGTAACACAGCAACTGTAACAGCACATTTCATTGACGCATTATTTTATTTCTGCAAAGTAGTTCATATCATAATTCATCTATCTTCAAATGTCAACCTACAGTTGGGTGAATACTAAGCAGGCTGTCTACCCAGGAAATAATGACAGTGAATAAAATGTCAAAAATGTTCATGTTGAAGCCGATGAAAGCAAATACTCGTCACAAAATGTTGAACAATAAAAGTATTGATAAATTTTAGTTATGTATACAATATATACCAATTTATGGAAATATTGACTAACCACTAACTGACTGATATCCGTTGTCGGGGTGGCTTGTTATAGCTGTTTTAACCAGCACATTGAGGTAACAATTGAATGTTCTGTTTCTTTTCTCTAACTTCAGATCTCGCCAAAATAATACAGAAACATGTGAAGTTTGGCTGGGACTTCCAACTGGCTGCTGGCTTCACCACTGACAATGCCAATGCAATGATTACACATCTTCGCCAGAAATTTGTGACTTGGAGTAACGCACTAAAAGCACAATCGTCCCAGAAACCTTTCTGTGGGGAACCTGACTGCACAGACACGATCATCACAGTGATTAAACATAAGAACAATTATCGCGTAAAGATCGACATTGATAAAGTGGCGTAAGTCAAACGACATTATGTTTAGTTGAAGTTATATTTCAAAAAATCATGTTAACCTTATACTATTATACATGAATGGGACCAATTATTTTCTGCGATTACAGTAAATGGAGCCAATTCATGATACTTGTAGTTTGATACAGAATTCGCTTCTTCAAACATTCCTTGATTGCAGAAAACAAGGAAAATAAAAAAAAATTCAAATTTGAGAAAAATGTAAACGGATATTCTTCTATTTTATGGTAATGAACAAATGGGATTTGTAACATTTCTACTCATAAGGTACATGTACTGCAAAAATACCACACCATGGCTAATTTTTTTTATAAAATGGAAAGGCATCTACTGAATAGCCAGCCATATTAAAATGTACAACTTGCACTTTGACTGATATTTGTTATAACAAGTGTGAATAAGTTTAATAATTCTATTAACTAGGTGTGTGACAGTGTATAGGTTTCTAAAAAAAATACTCATAATAGGCTTAACATTGTGTGTTTTTAATGGGATAATTTGTCGTTTGAAATATAATTTGCCATTTACAAAAAATAAAAGCATTGGTCCTCTCAGCGGCCCTTTACAAATGTGTGAAGACGGTGTATGAATTATGATGAAGTTACGTATTATGGATTAATTTTAAGTGCTGCTTTACCGTGTGTTGTTTGATAGAGTGAAGGTAGGAAAAGACTGGCCAGTGGTGGAGGCGGTGACACAAGAGGTGCTGCTTAACCATGGATTTGACTTGGAAGTAAGTTCCAACACCAGTAATGCATATTTTTGAAATGTAACCAGTATATATATATATATTGGAAGTTTAACATAAAAATGGCAGACAGAGTGATCTGGAGATGGATGATTAAAGCCACTAATGGTTGATCCCAGTGGCCGACATGAGTGACGTCCATATCAGCTGCAACACACTCAGTTGCCATGGTGACGTCAACCAGCAGCCACATCAATAATTGCCCTTGAAATATTTAGTTTCTGTTTTCTTGACCCGAGTTATATATAATAACTTAGTATTATCGTCAGTGTCAACAAAAGCTACTCCTTGTTTCATCCATGTTAACAATAGGTAATCATATTATCAACGTCACCAACAGCTACTCGTTATGTCATCTCTGTTAATGACAGCTACAGCAAGGTAGACAAGATACTCAACCACTGATTTCTTATGCTGGTTTATAATTCTATGTGTTTAAATATGCAGATATGCCCGTTTTTCCCTTCAGAGCATGCCTGGTGCAAAGGACATAGACCTGTTGACGTTTTGGATTGAAGAAGAAGTGTCGTGTAATGTCAGCTATCAGGCAGTTGGTGACACTTGTGGTATGTTATATCAACTATCAGACATTTGGTGACATTTGTGGTAACTAGCGTCATTGAGTATTTTATGTATATATTAACCATATTTGAATGGATGGCCATAATCTACAATATTTAACAATATATATTCGACAATGTATTGTATTGCAGTTGCCCTGTGCTAATAATAATAATAGTATATTGTATTTTATTTGTGAAACTCGCATTGTGGTGCGTTTCGTTTTTTGTTCTTGGCCAAGTGAGTTCTACTTTCAATTATCATTGACGCTGTATCAGAGCTTTACTCCAGCTTCTGTTCAACATTATCCATTTGTATACTCGTTTGTGTAAACATAACATATAGATATTGTAACATTTGTCACTTTCAGTGAAGTGTACAGTCGGGACTTTCTACAACAACGTCACAAAGACTTGTGACGACTGTCCCATTGGCTCCTACAGAGACAGCACAGACACAGGCGCTGTCTGTGTGACCTGTCAGTCTGGAAACACAACAGAGACAAGTGGCTGTACTAGTCACACGGACTGCATAGGTAAGAAACCAATGCCATGAGAATGTCGCAGCACTGTCACAGCAGCGTCACCGTACTTGTCGCAGCACTGTCACAGCGGTGTCACATCACTCAACAAGTGTAGCGTCACAGCACTGTCACAAAACGGTAACATCAGTAAGCAAAGTGACAGTTATGGCAAACAATACATGATGATTATCTCAAAGTACTTCTATTTGTGGCATTATTGTTTACTCTACCTGACAGACACTAGGACTGTGCCAACTTGACATCACAATAGTTGTTTTATTTTGCAACTGAACACCAAATAACTAGTACTATAGAAGCAGAGTTGGCAACTCGTTTGCATGCCGTGAACTAACCCCTAATGATGTCTGTTAGCAACAAAATACGTGCATTGGGTCATCATCCTACTATGTATATCTTTCAGACCATATGGTGAGTTATTATGGTCAAGTTATGTGAATGGCATGACTACGTGGCAATGTATATGTTACCCAATGAAACTCATAAATTTATGTGCCTCTTCTAGACTTGTGTGAACCGGGCAACTTCTACAACAAAACCAGTAATAGCTGTTCTCCATGTGGCAATGGTTACTACCAACCAGACAAAGGTCGCACCTACTGCTTGGCTTGTGCCATCGGCAAGACAACTCGCATGCAGGACGCGACAGACGAAACTGATTGCTTTGGTGAGTTACATCCTGATTGTTTCACATGAGAAGTATTTTTAGCATCGTATTGCACCATTACGGTGCTAAATCCTGGGCTACAACTCTCGCTGATCATATCTCTTGGTAACAACATATTACTACAGAGAGTCTGCAAGTGTCCCGATCTCTAAACGCTTCCCTATCCTGATCACGCCATGAGCTCAGTTGGATTGTTGAGCGTTTCGAGATTGGGGCCCTAGCAGACACTCGACAAACTGCTCTATCCGTGATAAAAACGGTTAACCCACTGCGCCATCCATCTTACGTCAATGCCATCTCCACGGGTGTGGCCACCTCCATCGCTCGCGTGATGTGTACTCTCCTGGCCTGCCAAGTTCATGATTTTGATCCACAGACAGCAGGATGGTGCTGCCTGAGAGGACGACCCAAGACCTGGTGGTCCAACTCCATCGCCCATGACCTGACCACTGCTGGCATCGACATCACCACCGCCACTGTCAAGACCATTCCAGTTGGAAGACATTCATCGAGCCTGAGCATTGCACTTGATTGATTGATGAATTGATTGATTGATTGCACCATTATTAATGTTGTTTTCTACTCTTCTTTCTCTTAGTATACTGGAGGATTTGTATAAGTTTCTGGGCCGTTGGTCAAATACAGAACCTTGAGCCTTTTTCTTATTTGTTAAGTATGTACGTATAATCGAATTAGGGCATATATGTATGTTGCGTTGCGTTATGTTACTCCTCATAGAAGATTATCATCTGTGTTACCAAACTCTCAGTGATTCACATACAACCCCATGAAGAAACTGTAGAGGTTTTATGTTTTTAATTCACCACACTATTCTATGAACAGTCGAGTTACGATTTTTCCAAATTGTGGAAGCCAACCCCATCTGATCAATGAAAGCTACATGTAACTTGGAACAATCGTATAAAATACGCATGTTATGAAATCTTTGAATAACGTCTGGTACGAAAACATTCCATGCTTTTGTGGATATGTAGAATCTTTGGGCACGTACCATTGAACGCAACCATGAAGACAACCACTTAGAACTGCATACCATCTGCCAGTTTAATACCCTTAACCCTTCTGGAGGATTTTGCATGTGTGCGTGCGACACTTCCCTTTACTATATGTGTGACTTAATCTGTTTCTGTCACCAGACAAATGTCGAAGTGGTACAGAGATGAACTCGTATGGAGATTGCGTGCTGTGTGAAGTTGGCACCTACAGGAAGAAAGATATGCAGCCTGTATGTACGCAGTGTCCGGCCAAAAGGACTACACCAGGAAAGGGTGGCAAAGGAAAGGAAGCATGCTCACTGGGTTAGCGTACACATCATTCTGAATCTTTTACAGTGAACAGTGTTGTATAAACTACAACTGTTAATAAGAAAGTGAACGTAATCAACTGTTTATACATGCCAGCGGCGTAATAGTATCACCTGTATGATGCATTGGTTAATTACACCAGCCCTATAGCTTTGCTAATTGTATTACTTATGAAACAGCATTGACAACAGCATTAATTACTAATTTGTAGGCTAGTTCGGACCAAATTATTGATAAATCTCAGGAAATGTAGGTTCATCTACTTGCCGTTGTTCCTAAAGGAATCAGTTGTACATGTTTGTGTGTCTGTTATGAGTGACCTGACACATATAGGTACATGTTTGTGTGTCTGTTATGACTGACCTGACACATATATGTACATGTCTGTGTGTCTGTTATGAGTGACCTGACATATATAGGTACATGTTTGTGTGTCTGTTATGAGTGACCTGACATATATAGGTACATGTTTGTGTGTCTGTTATGAGTGACCTGACATATGTATATGTTTGTGTGTCTGTTATGAGTGACCTTACACATATGTGTACATCTGTGTGTCTGTTATGAGTGACCTGACACATATATGTACATGTCTGTGTGTCTGTTATGAGTGACCTTACACATATATGTACATCTGTGTGTCTGTTATGAGTGATCTGACACATATATGTACATGTCTGTGTGTCTGTTATGAGTGACCTTACACATATATGTACATCTGTGTGTCTGTTATGAGTGATCTGACACATATATGTACATGTCTGTGTGTCTGTTATGAGTGACCTGACACATATATGTACATGTCTGTGTGTCTGTTATGAGTGACCTGACACATATATGTACATGTATGTGTGTCTGTTATGAGTGACCTTACACATATGTGTACATCTGTGTGTCTGTTATGAGTGACCTGACACATATGTACATGTCTGTGTGTCTGTTATGAGTGACCTGACACATATATGTACATGTCTGTGTGTCTGTTATGAGTGACCTGACTCATATATGTACATGTCTGTGTGTCTGTTATGAGTGACCTGACACATATATGCGACATGAAATAAACTTGAGAGATCCAACTTAATCGTGCAGTCTTGTGGAACTCCAACACTGTCGCTGTATTGTATGAGTGATCAGCAACTTGTTCGTGTATTCAGTGTTGTGAAATTCTAGTAACGTAGTGTGTTAAATGTGTATGCGTCTGTGTGTGTGTGTTTCTCCAGCAGTCCCTGTCCAGATGTATCTTCATGTGATGTGTCCGTTGTGTTCCAGTCAAGTGTTCACTTGGTCAGTTCCGAGTGGGTGAAGACCCAGGCAAATGTGTTGACTGTCCACCTGGTTCCTACCGCAATGCTGGCATGGACAACTGTACATCCTGTGGAGACACTGCCAAGTGGAGAACAGACGGGGAAGGCAAAACATCACAGGAGCACTGCATGTGTGAGTATAAGACGTTATGTCAGTAATGTACTTGCCGATAAATCATTGTGATACAACATATTCCAAAGTTGGCTGCTTTCCATGATGATGTATTAATCACCTGAGATAATTACAAAGTCAGTGTTGATCACCTGACCTCAGGTTAGCTTATGGTGTTGTTGCGGTGTTATGTGTGTGTCTTGAATACCAATACTGTCAAGTATGTATGTACTGGTGGGAGTACAAACTGTGTGTCCCAATGTTGTATACTGTTTCAACAAAAACCAGAATGTATTCCTACATAAGATATTTATGAGCTAAATCTATCTAACTCCCATTCCATTAAATTTGTGCAAGCAAACTGTTAGAAAAGTTATTTTGAGTGAAGCACTCAAAAATTAGCCTGTGAAAACCAAATCGTGTAAAAGACACTTACGTACAAAACAGTGTATCCTATTTGCACAGTGCAAATCACTATATGGATAGAATGTATCACGTGAGTCAGTACGACATCAGACAGTGTCTTGAAATAGGCCAAGAGCCTTAGAATACGATATTTCATCGACACGATTTTCAGCGTGACACATCATGTCTGGTCGTTAGTACACGTTGAAATGCCTTTGAATAATACTAATGTTTGCTATACAATTTAATTGAACATTTACTATTTAATATTGTTGTTCCATTTTACATATCTGGTTTATCATAGAAACTTTATCAACCTGCGACACGTGACATTATTATTACATTGTTTATACAGCTATTTGTTGGGTTGACAGCGACCAGTTCACTTATAAGTAGGCCTACTTATTTTATATTATTATCACTTAAACCAACTGGTTACAGTCTTAATTGGCTGTGCTGTCAGCCTGGAATCATATATTATATCACTGATTGCTATACATGTTTGATTATATTTGTATGTATGATTTAAACGATTCAAAAAGTAAACTCTATCTATATTCATAGTTTTGGAGCAGTCTTGTAGGTTTATGCTGAACTGTTTTGACATTGTTTTCAATGCTGTTATCCCTATTGGTTGTATGTGTCTAGTCTATTGCCCGGCGGGTTCGTACAAAACTGATGACCATGGTGTGAGGCGCTGTGAAGGATGTCCAAAGAACTCATACAAACCCAAGGACGAGTACTACGCTGACAAATGCACCCCTTGTCCGACTGACAAACCTCGAACAACCAGTGTCAACTCCACGGCCAAGTCCGACTGTCGTCTTGGTGTGTGCACAGTTTGGTCATTGTAGCAGTACAGTGTAGATATCAATCAAGGTTCATTCACACTGATTTGATATTTCTTTCTAAACCTATTTCACGCCAAACTCTTCATGATGCCTTTAAGTGACCAGCAATGATTTGACACCATCAGTGTCCCTGGTTTACCATTCACAACTGGCTGAAGCATTAATTAATTAATTAAGTACCAGTATTTCTACACTGTCAACCACTTTTATTGCACTGTTAACAGTAAGAAACGCCTGTTGAATGTGATTAAAAATCTACATGTGCACTTTCTTAAGTCTAACTGTCAAACAGCCAATGTTATTAATTCAACTGCTTATATGGGGTAGCCGCTTAACTGATATGCATTGTGTGATTGAACCAGGAAACTGCATGGCAGGACAGATATTGAATAAAGACCATCCGGAAAAATGCTTTACCTGTGACTATGACACATACCAGCCAGTCCTGGAACCAAACACCAATACCAAGTGTCAGAAGTGTGAAACAGACAAAGAACTCACACTTGGAACAAAGCAGAAAGGAACTGCAAACAAATCCAAGTGTTTGCGTACGTACTGATAGTTTAGTCTTGCTGGTCAACTCTACTGCCCACCCAGATGACCGTGTCACACAATGGTGCTGCTGGCTACCTCTCGTAATGTATGACATACAATACAATACCATACACCAATAGAATGGTTTATTCAACTGAATGTATGTTCATATGTCTCAATGATATAGTTAATTGTCTTTTGTGTTAGAAGCAGCCCAAAGACAGCTACTTTCCTGGAAACATTCTCTATACTGAAACGGGTGTATAAATGGGAAATAAAACTGCATTTTGGGGGTAATATTATTATGGCTGATGCAGAAAGATTAGTTTCAATTTATGTTTCTGGCTGATGTATGGGTAGCAATCAAGTTGCTGAAACTCATGCCAACTGTGTATTTCATCTGCCCGATATTTCAGATATATGCACACAATACTCTGATAATGATGTTGAATTATCCAACATTGCTTACCTTAATTTTATCTTGTGTGCCTTAAGAATTCCACTCATACATTGTATGTTCGCTAAAGAATATTGTACTTCAACGTAATTACATGCACACGTGTCAGTAATATATATAAACTGTTTGTTTGGTGGTTCCTGCAATGGCGACCACATATTTGTCTTAGCAGTTCCATGGACGCCATACATTTACCCCGTTATCTTCTATACACAACATGGATCGATTAATTGAACTTGTGTTTTGTTCTGACTACCTATATAGATGTCTTGGAAGCCACAGGTATGTAGGCGTAGCAGCTGGTATACTGTGAAAACTAACACCCAGTTGTTGCTACCTGTCTACAGCGTACTGTCCCGTCGGGAAGGAGCTTGTCAGTGGCAAGTGTGAGGCGTGTAGGCAAGGTTTCTACAAGAGCAACGACAATGAAGTGGCCAGGTTTGACAAGTGTACTCCCTGTCCAGTGGATTCCATCACTGAAGCAACAGGGGCCACTCACAAAGACAACTGTACCAGAGGTAAACTATTGTCTCTTGTTGGAGCACTGACATTACACTAATACAACAAGAAGAATTAGTTGGGGCCAACTTGATATTTGGCTATGTCAGTGAAATATGGTCCTGCCATGATTATCACCAGCTACAGAACAATACAATAACACATTCTGAAGTAAATATGGTCCTGCCGTGATTATCACCAGCTACAGAACAATACAATAACACATTCTGAAGTAAATATGGTCCTGCCGTGATTATCACCAGCTACAGAACAATACAATAACACATTCTGAAGTAAATATGGTCCTGCCGTGATTATCACCAGCTACAGAACAATACAATAACACATTCTGAAGTAAATATGGTCCTGCCGTGATTATCACCAGCTACAGAACAATACAATAACACATTCTGAAGTAAATATGGTCCTGCCGTGATTATCACCAGCTACAGAACAATACAATAACACATTCTGAAGTAAATATGGTCCTGCCGTGATTATCACCAGCTACAGAACAATACAATAACACATTCTGAAGTAAATATGGTCCTGCCGTGATTATCACCAGCTACAGAACAATACAATAACACATTCTGAAGTAAATATGGTCCTGCCGTGATTATCACCAGCTACAGAACAATACAATAACACATTCTGAAGTAAATATGGTCCTGCCGTGATTATCACCAGCTACAGAACAATACAATAACACATTCTGAAGTAAATATGGTCCTGCCGTGATTATCACCAGCTACAGAACAATACAATAACACATTCTGAAGTAAATATGGTCCTGCCGTGATTATCACCAGCTACAGAACAATACAATAACACATTCTGAAGTAAATATGGTCCTGCAGTGATTATCACCAGCTACAGAACAATACAATAACACATTCTGAAGTAAATATGGTCCTGCCGTGACTATCACCAGCTACAGAACAATACAATAACACATTCTGAAGTAAATATGGTCCTGCCGTGATTATCACCAGCTACAGAACAATACAATAACACATTCTGAAGTAAATATGGTCCTGCCGTGATTATCACCAGCTACAGAACAATACAATAACACATTCTGAAGTAAATATGGTCCTGCCGTGATTATCACCAGCCACAGAACAATACAATAACACATTCTGAAGCAACATGGTCCTGCCGTGATTATACCAGCTACAGAACAATACAATAACACATTCTGAAGTAATATGGTCCTGCTGTGATTATCACCAGCTACAGAACAATACACAACACATTCTGAAGCAATATGGTCCTGCCGTGATTATCACCAGCTACAGAACAATACAATAACACATTCTGAAGTAAATATGGTCCTGCCGTGATTATCACCAGCTACAGAACAATACAATAACACATTCTGAAGTAAATATGGTCCTGCCGTGATTATCACCAGCTACAGAACAATACAATAACACATTCTGAAGTAAATATGGTCCTGCCGTGATTATCACCAGCTACAGAACAATACAATAACACATTCTGAAGTAAATATGGTCCTGCCATGATTATCACCAGCTACAGAACAATACAATAACACATTCTGAAGTAAATATGGTCCTGCCGTGATTATCACCAGCTACAGAACAATACAATAACACATTCTGAAGTAAATATGGTCCTGCCATGATTATCACCAGCTACAGAACAATACAATAACACATTCTGAAGTAAATATGGTCCTGCCGTGATTATCACCAGCTACAGAACAATACAATAACACATTCTGAAGTAAATATGGTCCTGCCGTGATTATCACCAGCTACAGAACAATACAATAACACATTCTGAAGTAAATATACTAGGTTTGACTTGTGTTGACATGCCAAAATATATCGCAAATATGACATGAGTGTTATTTGTGGATCCCAGGTAACTGCAGCGCTGGGTACAAGACAGAGGGAAGGAACTGTACCGTGTGTCCAGTGGGCACATATCAGCCAAAGAAGTGGCAGGGCTCATGTCTCCCGTGCCCAGATAGAAGTACCACCTCAGAGACTCGGTCAACCAGTAAGACAGACTGCAATGGTTAGTATTCATTCACACAATTGCCTAACACAAGCATCGATGGAAAAGTTATGATTCACACGTTAGGCCACACCAGTATGTTGTAATTTCATGAACATTGATGCCCTTTCTCTCGTTGAAAATTGCTCTTATGGAAAATGTCACCCCTTTTCCACTCAAATTGCCCTTTCAGAATATTATTCCTAGTGAAAGTTTATTAAAATGCCTTCAAGAAAAATGTTTGTATAAAACACTATGATGAGCTGAAAAAGCAGCATGTGTGTGGGATTAGGGGCAAGCTAGTAGAACCTGGGAATACATAAAAATATGGGACAGTGCCAACCATTATGTATGCAACTTTCTGAGTTACCTGGTTTTGCAGAGGGGAACAGACAGACTAAATTCTTTCTAGATGAAGTCACATCTATACTTATGGATACATTGCATCTGAATGTGACCCACCTTTCAATCATGTGCACTGAGATTGGACTCCCAAAATAGGGTTGGCATAATTCTGAACACTGAAAACTGTCCCTCGTCAAATCCCCTGGACATATAAAACTGAGCCCACCCCTGATTGCTCCAGCCATCTGCCTGGATGATTTATCACCATTCCCTTGAGTTCTTGGTCTAGATTAAACCAGCGTAATATATTCTTTACATTTTTCTACATGTACATGTTTCTCTATAATATATTGATCGCAATAATAGTATGGCTATTGCTGTATACTTGCAACAGTTTTTTTGAAGATGTTTTCTTATTGTTATTGATACCATAGAACACTAATGAAACTATGTTGAACACACCAATATCCTCATCCCCATCATGGCCCCATAGGTAAAATTGAAATACAAATTTCAGCCCCATACTTGCAAAACTATATTCAGACAAACAAACTCTGTTCCCAACATATTTCCCCACATACCAGGTATATACTTTGAAATGCACTGTCTTGGCTAGATGCCGGACATTTTCTATATTATATGTGTGCGCAGACACACATGTGTGTCTGCGCACGCATGTGTGTGTATGTGGTGCATGTGTGTGCGTGTGTTCGCAATAACAACAACATGTTTGGATTCTTGGTATGAATTTACCAGCAGTCACATACGTTCACAAAGTCAAAAATCAAATTGCATTACGCATTGCAGCCTGCTTGCTTTCCCTTTACGAGAGAAACTTAGTATAGTTCAGGGAAAATATACTTGTTTCTTCTTCCCGCCTTCTTGTACCTTGTGTGTAGTGCAGTAGTCCCGTCTGGCTAGTATACTCGGCACCAGTTTATATTGTGTAGCTTTCATTGCCACTGATTAAATTGTGAGATCCTGGAACATGTGTTGTTGTAATTATATGGACTGCCTGTTGTTGTAATGACATGGTCTGTCTGTTGTTGTAATGATATAGACTGCCTGTTGTTGTAATGATATAGACTGCCTGTTGTTGTAATGACATGGTCTGCCTGTTGTTGTAATGACATGGTCTGCCTGTTGTTGTAATGATATGGACTGCCTGTTGTTGTAATGATATAGACTGCCTGTTGTTGTAATGACATGGTCTGCCTGTTGTTGTAATGACATGGTCTGCCTGTTGTAATGACATGGTCTGCCTGTTGTTGTAATGATATAGACTGCCTGTTGTTGTAATGATATAGACTGCCTGTTGTTGTAATGACATGGTCTGCCTGTTGTTGTAATGACATGGTCTGCCTGTTGTTGTAATGACATGGTCTGCCTGTTGTTGTAATGACATGGTCTGCCTGTTGTTGTAATGATATGGACTGCCTGTTGTTGTAATGATATAGACTGCCTGTTGTTGTAATGACATGGTCTGCCTGTTGTTGTAATGACATGGTCTGCCTGTTGTTGTAATGATATGGACTGCCTGTTCTGCATAAAGCAGAATCAAAATCAGTGTCCACTATGTGGCACCGCAGGTGACCAAGCAGCTTTTCTAAGTGGTCTATTTGTTAGAGATTGTATGTTCTACATTAATTTCTAAATCCATATTTGTTCTTGCAGTGTTCCCCAACCTGGCTCGATGCACCTTCTCCCTAACACTGGAAGTCGTATGGAATAAAGACTTCGATAACCGAGAATCATCAGCATACAAGGAATTGAGAAGAACCCTTTTGGAATCGGTAACTAAATAATTGAAGTATTTGGTCAGAATATGTGGTTCTATTATCAAAGTTGTATCAGTAATAAGTATTTAAATATTTATATTAGCCGATGATTTAATAAGATTAAGCAAAACATATACCCCAGATGGCATGAAAATTAAGGAAACCATTGGTTTACCAAAAGTTGATCATCCATGTTTCAACATAGTCACCCTGCTACAGTATACACACATTCAGTATAGAGTGTGTTCCACTCATGTTTAGTCTTCATTGAGAATGAATACTTTGTAATATACAATCTTCAATGTTTCTCAACAGCGTTACTTAATATGCTCTGTTAATTCTACGACCCTTGTTTATGAAGAAAACAGTTATATCAACATTTTCTTAACCATTCAATGTTTACAAACCTCTGTTCTACCCCCTCTTAATGTCCTCTTAATCTTATGTTGTTAAACCACATTCTTTTCTTGACATTGATTAAAATGAAAGTATCTTGGTTCTATAATTAGTTTATTTGCTCTCCTATGTATTCTGTCTGATTGACTACGTCCTTATTCTCCTCCAAGCTCTGGCTTTTCAGAATTTATTTGGTAAGCATAGCCTCTCTTTTAGGAACACATGTTGAGATGGTTTTATCAATTTATGCTATCAGAGTGAGTTCACCATAATGGATTTTAATTAATCGTTCGAATAATTTTCAAACTACTTGTGTTGAATTTTGTCACCTGCATTTGTCTGATTTATTATTCAAAATCATTTTAAATAATGGTATTCCATTGGCAAAACTGTTGAACACTTTTGTAAGAGTTATACTAATTTTCTCTACTCTTTTCACATGACATTTCAGTGGATGTCCATCCTCTCCAGATGATTTATTATCTTTCTTCACTTTATTTCCATAGATACCATTTCTGTATTTAGCAGCCGTAAGTATCGTAATGTTTACTGTAAGCAGCAGATGATACACTGTTGAATGTGTCTTAACAAGTGAAAGCGAGTTGGCAGCATCTCATTGATCTGTTGTAGATTAAATACTTGTTTGGCATACAGCTGGCTGGTATCTACAGGCAACAAGAAGAAGTGACACTACGTGCATTGAGGTCAGTCTGTTCTAACACATGTCTTTTCATGTAAGTTGTAAAAATTCTGATGTGTACGTGTAGTTCACATCTTCTACACGTCACTGGCATCAGTGTGGCGATTTAAGCCTCATCTTGGTTTGAGTTATACAATGTAATAACTGTTTTAATGTGTAGCTTTCTTTTTGTTATATAAGTTTATATTTAGTTTCATTAAACTATTTGCTAGCCTAATATGTACATATGAAATGTACCGGTATATATCCTAAACCTACTGTGCATTTTACACTTACAAATGCAATGGAAACAAACTGATTATTGTAGCATAACAAATTATGTTTTAACAAACATCTTAATGACTTTCCATTGAGTCTTCACATGAAATTCACTCATGGTTATATTTAAAGTTATGGTCACATCTTGTTTTGTTTTTGTAGTAAAGGGAGCGTGGTTGCAGCATTGGAGACAAAATTAGACAAGACAGACTCAACCGATAGTAAGGTGGTAGAGCGTCTCAAAGATGTGCTAACAACTGCTGTTAAGAGTGGAGCGTTACCTTCTCGAGAAGGGGGGGAATCGTTGAAGACAGTGGTGACAGCATTGCCACAGGTGGCTCAGATTCCACAGACAGCTCCAGAGAAAGGTATGTGTACAATGTTTCTCTGTGGCGTCTGCTACTTCTGTATAATATGATATTTGTTGGTAGCAATTATATTTTTAAACTTAAAACTATGGTCCTTACACTAGTATTGTGATACATTACTACATGTGGTGCTGTGTAGCCAAACGAAGATGTGGCATGCATTTAGAACTAACATTGAGCCAAAGCTCATTTCTGGCTCCAGTTTGTAACTGTATATTCTATGCTTGCACTATGTGTGAAGACAGTATGACATCGTACGAGTGACATTCTGAGATTAGTTCACTCTTGTCTTTACATTGCTATCTATCCCTGTTAATCATTATATAAGTCTTAGCATTTCATTGTCAATACCCTTAAACATAGTTTTCCTCTCTAGATACGAGTGTAAAAATAAGGGACATTATTATTATTATCTCTCTTTTCTAGGCTGCCTCAGCGGTCAACAACTCAACAACACAGGCAATGGTTGTGAAGACTGCCCTGTCGGTTACTATCAGCCAAATGAAGAAGAATACCTCTGCTACAAGTGCCCTCCTGGGTACTCTACTATTGGCACAGGAAAAAGCTTCAACAAAGCAATATCTTGCAAAGGTTAGTGTTTTTGTCCTGTGTTACAAGATGTCCTGCAAGGGATAATGTTGTAGGCGCACTTTTACAGTAAGTGCTGTAAGGATTAGAGGTCTATGTTAAATGGGGTCCTACAATAGTTAGTGTTATGTGTCGTCTGTTACAAGATGTACTGCAAGGGTTTGTGTTGTATGTCCTCTGTTACAAGATGTACTGCAAGGGTTAGTGTTGTATGTCCTCTGTTACAAGATGTACTGCAAGGGTTAGTGTTGTATGTCCTCTGTTACAAGATGTACTGCAAGGGTTAGTGTTGTATGTCCTCTGTTACAAGATGTACTGCAAGGGTTTGTGTTGTATGTCCTCTGTTACAAGATGTACTGCAAGGGTTTGTGTTGTATGTCCTCTGTTACAAGATGTCCTCTGTTAAAACTTGTCTGGCAAGGGTTGGTGTTGTATGTCCTCTGTTACAAGATGTACTGCAAGGGTTAGTGTTGTATGTCCTCTGTTACAAGATGTACTGCAAGGGTTTGTGTTGTATGTCCTCTGTTACAAGATGTCCTCTGTTAAAACTTGTCTGGCAAGGGTTGGTGTTGTATGTCCTCTGTTACAAGATGTACTGCAAGGGTTAGTGTTGTATGTCCTCTGTTACAAGATGTACTGCAAGGGTTTGTGTTGTATGTCCTCTGTTACAAGATGTACTGCAAGGGTTTGTGTTGTATGTCCTCTGTTACAAGATGTACTGCAAGGGTTAGTGTTGTATGTCCTCTATTACAAGATGTACTGCAAGGGTTTGTGTTGTATGTCCTCTGTTACAAGATATACTGCAAGGGTTTGTGTTGTATGTCCTCTGTTACAAGATGTACTGCAAGGGTTAGTGTTGTATGTCCTCTGTTACAAGATGTACTGCAAGGGTTAGTGTTGTATGTCCTCTGTTACAAGATGTACTGCAAGGGTTAGTGTTGTATGTCCTCTGTTACAAGATGTACTGCAAGGGTTTGTGTTGTATGTCCTCTGTTACAAGATGTACTGCAAGGGTTAGTGTTGTATGTCCTCTGTTACAAGATGTACTGCAAGGGTTTGTGTTGTATGTCCTCTGTTACAAGATGTACTGCAAGGGTTTGTGTTGTATGTCCTCTGTTACAAGATGTCCTCTGTTAAAACTTGTCTGGCAAGGGTTGGTGTTGTCTATAATTATAAAACTGTGGTTCACGGTTTATTTGTTTGTTTGTCCAACATATCTCTATTGGTTTCACATATATGGGGCTGACATTTTGAAGGTGTGCTGCGGACCCTTTCTGGTGGTACATTGATTTACACATTTTGAATTTCACCTTGCACATCGGTGACATTTGAATATTGGAGAATTAAACATAGTCTTAGTGTTTTGGGGATCGTGCTGATTGGAGGCGGTTCACATTCCAATGCATAAGATTTGGGAAGCACTCACTAAGATTAAATTTGGAAATATTAGTCGCCATAGACGTGGCTTTGTGTCAAAAATTTATTTTTCCCTGTGCAAAGCCATATCGTCATTCAGCTAGTACGTTACATGTTACACATTGTCCTGCAGCAATGAGTATTAAATAAATCTCACAGAGTGTGAAGCTGCTGAATTGAGACATAATTACTTGTGTAGCAGGGCTTGGTGGTCTTTTTTGTACAAATGTCTGTTTGACTCCTTGGTTAACATGCGGATTGCTCGCTATTTCAGACGTGTGCACTGCGGATCCTAAATATTGTCAGCATGGAGGCAGTTGTACATTTGACAGCTATGATGAGAAACCAATATGCCGTTGTCGAGATCGCTACAAAGGAGAACGTTGTGAAACACTGAAAGGTCAGTAGCAAGCGATGTTATGATATCGCTAGAATCATGTTTGAATTGTTAGGTTTTTCTTGGAGATTGATAGTTTGATATATGTTACATAACCTTGCATAGTGGTGTTTTATTATGCTATATAACCTTACATGGTTGTATATGTTTTGCGTAACCTGTATTGTCTTATATAATGGTGCATATAGTTCAAGTAGGGCATAGCAACACATAAGTCTATGACTTCAGCTATGTCCTTTCAGCAGCAGCAGCAACAAACCATACTGTGCATGTATTATGTTGTTGTTGTTGTTGTTGAATAAACGTTCATTCATTCATTGTTGAATAAACGTTCATTCATTCATATAAATATATTATACACTGTGTGTATGTGTGTGTATGTGTGTGTGCATGCGTGCGTGCGTTCGTGTGTGCGTGCGTGGGTGTGTACATATACCAACATATCAAAATACATCTACACTTACAATACAGTTTGATGATTTTATAACAGTGTCTATTAGAAATTGAATAAGAAATGTAGTCTGTGCTATTAGCTTAATGTTTTGGTCAAATATTAACATACAATATTAACATACAGTTATGCCCTCTCCTCTCTGGTATTATCAGTGATATTGTTGTTTCAGATGACCAGTCTGATGTTCCTCTCATCTCTGGTCTTGTCACTGGGCTTCTTGTTTCAGATCCTGAGTCTGATGTTCCTCTCACCTCTGGTCTTGTCATTGGGCTTCTTGTTTCAGGTCCTGAGTCTGATGTTCCTCTCACCTCTGGTCTTGTCATTGGGCTTCTTGTTTCAGGTCCTGAGTCTGATGTATCTCTCATCTCTAGTCCTGTCATTGGGCTTTTTGTTTCAGGTCCTGAGTCTGATGTATCTCTCATCTCTAGTCCTGTCATTGGGCTTTTTGTTTCAGGTCCTGAGTCTGATGTTCCTCTCATCTCTGGTCTTGTTAATTTGTCTTGTTGTTTCAGATGCTTGATCTTGTCATTGATATTGTTCTTTCAGACACCTATGCCAACTCCGATGTTCCTCTCATCTCTGGTCTTGTCATTGGGCTTCTTGTTTCAGATCCTGAGTCCGATGTTCCTCTCATCTCTGGTCTTGTCATTGGGCTTCTTGTTTCAGATCCTGAGTCTGATGTTCTCTCATCTCTGGTCTTGTCATTGGGCTTCTTGTTTCAGATCCTGAGTCTGATGTTCCTCTCACCTCTGGTCTTGTCATTGGGCTTCTTGTTTCAGATCCTGAGTCTGATGTATCTCTCATCTCTGGTCTTGTCATTGGGCTTCTTGTTTCAGGTCCTGAGTCTGATGTATCTCTCACCTCTGGTCTTGTCATTGGGCTTCTTGTTTCAGATCCTGAGTCTGATGTATCTCTCATCTCTAGTCCTGTCATTGGGCTTTTTGTTTCAGGTCCTGAGTCTGATGTTCTCTCATCTCTGGTCCTGTCATTGGGCTTTTTGTTTCAGGTCCTGAGTCTGATGTATCTCTCTGGACTTGTCATTGGGCTTCTTGTTTCAGATCCTGAGTCTGATGTATCTCTCATCTCTAGTCCTGTCATTGGGCTTCTTGTTTCAGGTCCTGATTCTGATGTATCTCTCACCTCTGGACTTGTCATTGGGCTTCTTGTTTCAGATCCTGAGTCTGATGTATCTCTCATCTCTAGTCCTGTCATTGGGCTTTTTGTTTCAGGTCCTGAGTCTGATGTTCCTCTCATCTCTGGTCTTGTTAATTTGTCTTGTTGTTTCAGATGCTTGATCTTGTCATTGATATTGTTCTTTCAGACACCTATGCCAACTCCGATGTTCCTCTCATCTCTGGTCTTGTCATTGGGCTTCTTGTTTCAGATCCTGAGTCCGATGTTCCTCTCATCTCTGGTCTTGTCATTGGGCTTCTTGTTTCAGATCCTGAGTCCGATGTTCCTCTCATCTCTGGTCTTGTCATTGGGCTTCTTGTTTCAGATCCTGAGTCCGATGTTCCTCTCATCTCTGGTCTTGTCATTGGGCTTGTTGTGTTTCTGTTCATCATCATGTTCATCGTTGCCTCCATCAGCTACAGGCAAGTTCTAAGTTTTTCATTGCTTTTTGTAATTCTACACCATTCAGAATGGAATGTTACAAACAACGTGTGTTTTCTTGCACACAACCTGCTACAGATGTAGTATAAAAGTAAACTGTCATAAGAAACGGATATATTTTTTTCAATCATATGACGACAAGAAACCCATGTGGTCATGTTAGTCGCGTGTTTCATGTTACAACACTTACGAGTACCATAAGCTATTTATATTTCACATTAAGTTATATGCAGTAAGAAGTTGGTTTTAATTAAAAAAAACAAGTGGGACAGCGTTTCCAACTAGAAAAAAATCGGTTTCACTGTAATTTAATCATAAATAATGTTCTTGTCCGCAACACACCTCCCGAATGTTACTTTGTTTATTTATAAATCAGATAAAACAGACAACATTGATATCACAGCTGTGTGCTTAGCACTAATTTACGCTTTTGTTATTAGTGTAATAACATAATAATGTATCAGGTGTCTCTCAGAAAGTTGGTATCTTATATTATATATCGTCTCTTTTAAAATTAGAGTTAAATGTAAAATGGCATAATTTGTTGAGCAGGAATCGGATGAGACAGCGAAAGGAAAGAGAGAGAGAGGATGCAGACCAAGAGAGAACGGTTCGATACCCCAACATGACCCGCGCCATGCCCCCAGCTTCGGGCTACAATGGCTGCTTTCAACGCAGCCCTCTGGGACCAACTACCCCATGGGCACTGCCTGGCCAGTTCACCTTCTACAACGATGATGTCAATGAACCCGCCAGCCCAAATGAAAACCCCACTTTTTTCCAAACTGGCTCTATGTTCCAGCGTCGCTAAGAGGGCCACAACACAATGGTAGAACTAGTTGACATGCAGCGATCAATAACTTACCAAGACAATAGGTACCCTTTGGAATAAAAAGTTTGCTCAAGCTAAGGGTAGTCACTGGTCCTAATGTAACTATGTGCCATACATTGGTAGAACTCAACATATTATCATAAAATGTGTGCATTATAGTTCAGTTTATTTGTTCAGTGAAGATTGTCAAGCAAGTGGAAAATGGGGTATTTTGCCTTGGTAACAGCGATTTATGTTACTATAGAGGTTTGCTCCAATGACAACAGTTAGTTTAGGCAAGTTATAGCAGACACCTTCATGCAATTGTCATAAGTTCTTAATGGGTTCTCTGTCAGAAATGGTGACGAAAGTTGTTTATCTGGATGTTTGTTGTGATTGATTCCAGTGGCGAAGACTTCCCTTTGTGTTTGTTAACTTAAGCTCTTTGAATGTGTCACAAGACAGAGTAAACATAATGGATTATATCAATCCAGTGATTGTGTATGAGTACAAAAGAATGACCCAGTTGATGGTTTTTGTACTAAATAGTAAATAATATATGGAGAATAATTCCGTACACACTAAACGACAACACTAACAAGACATTGTATGCACCTTAACTAAACTTTTATAGTATTAGATCATGTTTGTTTAGCCTAAGTAGCACATTATGCATTTATATTGATTTGGACTAAGGTGATTTATATTTTATACTATGATGTAATATGTTTTATTAAAAGGTAGTCCTCATACAGCACAGTGTCCAGTCTTATAGACTGCTCGAAGCTCTATGTTTTACCCCCTTACAGACCTGTTCATTCAAACACCAACTCAGCTTCTCTAGGAAAGATTCAGCTATTCCGCCATTAATGTGTGAAAACTTCATTCACATGTATCAAGCACAGAGAACTAAAGCAACATACAAAAAAATGCTCATGCATAGACATGGCAATAGACATGGCAATAGACATGGCAATAGACATGGCAATAGACATGGCAATAGACATGGCAATAGACATGGCAATAGACATGGCAATAGACATGGCAATAGACATGGCAATAGACATGGCAATAGACATGGCAATAATAGGTTTTGAACCTGCATTCTCAGTATATATATATATTATATAGTTTGTATGTTTGAATGTATTCTATTTTTCATAACTTAAACTATTTCATACTAATACATGTTATGTTTTGTATACAATGGATATATGTACATACATATTATTATTATATATGTATTTTATATATGTATATGTTAAAGAAGATAATACTAACATTAAATAACTATGACTACATGGTATATATTCTTCACCTGATACAAACAGCACGACAGCAACTGCAATTGAAAGAGTGGTTGCTTGTGGATATATTATATACCGTGTTAAAGTACCATATTAAGTAATTATGATTTAATACAGTGTATTGTCACAATGCATACGTAGAATTAGGAATAGTTCAACGATTTTATTGAAATTAGTAGTATAAAATCAAATTGTGATCTGCATGTCCAAAAAGTGGCATATTGTGTTGGTGTGCCAAATAGAAAATTATTAAGGGATGAAATATGACGATTGTAACTTATTTCTATACTATTGTTAACCAATCAATACGCTGTACATTCAGTTTCACAGTCTTCATAAAATAGCAGACTGCATTGTGATGTTGGATAGTTTACTTCGAATTCCCTTTTATATACAATTCATGATGGTAAATAATATATAAAGAGTAAAACAGAATATAATACTTATTTTTAATCATATTTAAAGGTAATAATAAATGATGCATTTAAATTAGATGAAACCAATTGGAATTACAAATTATAATCGTTGAACTATTCCATTAATTCAAATTATATACGGAATGCAATATTATAGAGACGTGCATTTACAGGTTATGTCAATATCTGACATGATTATGTTTGTTACTTTTATTGGAAATATTAATTTGTATAGTTTTAACAATATTGGTTGGTGCACAATAAAATATCAATACAAAATGTTGACAGTGGTTATATTATTGAACACATCTCATTTTATACAGTTTTATTCTTTTCTTCTTGGCTTGGCTTCGGGATCGATTCAAGAAGGCGTTGGTCCACGTCTGCCACAGGCGCACAGGTGGCTGACCAGGCCTATCATGGACAGGCACATTTTATTGCAGCGGCTTCGGGGGAAGGTCGGGTTGTTGGGTTCTTTCCGTTCGTTTTCGAAAGCAGAGGCTCCTTGTCTCACTTTCCGCCTCCAAGCGATGTGGTCTGCCACCTGAGCTTCCCACTGGTGACTGCTGATCTTGCATGCGGTGTCTTCAATTAATGAGTCCTTGTATCGCTTCCGTGGAGCGCCTCTGTAGCGTATCCCAGTGGAAAGCTCTCCATACTGAACTGTCTTTGTTATTAACATATCAAAAATAACAAATCACCGGAATGGAGACCCTCGTCTTTTTATTAGTATTGCATAACAGCATAACTTGGTGTTGATCGGATGCCTTCAACAACAGCTCGTCCTTTTAGCTCAACACAGACTGGCACAAGTTCACATCACCGACCTACTCGAGTGCTACGTTCGGCCACAAACAATGACTTGTATGTGCCGTCATCTCGTAGTCGATACGGCGACATAAACATCACTTTCTTTGTTTCTACTCCACGAATGTGGAACTAAGCGAGATGAAGAGAACCTCATGCCTTGTGACTTTTAAAATACGTTTGAAAACTCATCTCTTCCGGGTTGCTTACGCAATAAAGTAACAACCATCAAACTATTTACATAAGATAATATATGTGTAAGCCAGTACTTGCTAGATATTTTGATTAGGTAGCACTGTTATTAAAATTAAGCAAGGGCGATAGTCGGGCGGCGTAACCTAAATAAACAAAGCAGCCTAACGTAACGTAATTGATTGTATTTAAATTAGGTCACTACCGATAATGTTAGCGTTCGTGATGGGATAAATAGTCGGCTGTGTAATTGAAATCTGTAACATAAAGTGTGCTGTAGTACACAGGAAACAGTCTTTATAAAGACTAAGTTAGTTAAGTTATTAAATAAATTCTGATAGGGATATGGCGCCTTGCAAGCGGCAAGTCAAGGCAAAGCGACACTTGGTGTGCGATCACTGCCACAGCTGGGTAGATTTTGCATTGTCCGGCTGTGGGAAGTCATGGGCAGACACCATGGAGGAAGGATTCACCTTTCAGTGCAATGGGTGTTGGAAGGTGGAGTGTTTGCAGAAGGAGGTAGTTAGGTTGACATATAATGTGAAGGGAATGGAGATGGAAATTAGCAAGGAGACAGGTCGAATTGACCGTAATGAAGGAGGGAGGGAAGAGGAGAGAAGAAAATTAGATGGGAGGAAAGATGAAGGGACGAAAGGACGTGAGAGCAAATGTGATAGAAGAAAAGTCGATAAAAGGGACGCTGACAGGAGGAAAGGTGACAAGAGAAAAAGCAACATGAAAGAATGGATCGGAAGAGAATGTGACAGGAGAGAAGACGGCAAGGGGAAAAGACAAAAACCAGACAGATGCAAACAGAAGAAGGAGCTACTCTAAGGCAGTGATTGAGGGGGCAATGGGGAAAGAGAGTGTGTTTATGGGCGATTACATTATGAGAAAGACGGACAAAACTCTGAGCGAGAGGAAAGATGTCGTTGTTTGTCTACCGGGGGCTAGGATAGAACATGTGACTGACAGGGTAGGGAAGGTATTGGGACATGGCAAAGGAGGGTCTATACTAGTACATGTAGGAACAAATAATGCAGACAGGGAGGGAACAACTTGGATAGTACAAAAATATAGACAGTTAGTGAGGAAGCTAAAGAAGACAAGAGTTGAACAGATTATTCTCTCAGGAATGTTGGCAGTAATGGGAGGAAGGGGGGCAACGTATAGAAACTGCAAGAGGATGGCGATCAACGCACTAGTTGAGCAGATGTGTGAAGAAGAGGGGGTGGGATTCACAGATTTGTGGGGATACTAGTGGAAAGGGGGCAGCAGTTTTCTCAGAGAACCTGCTGCGATCTGTTGACAGTGGGACAGGTTGCATCTATTTAAATTAGATTCGCAGGGGGACTCACAGAAAAGCCTGAAACTGGAGGCATAGATAAAGATTGCACAAATAAATCAGCAAAGAACAGTCTGGAAAACTCTTCTGAAGCTGGATATAAATGTGTTTGTTTAAATGCAAGGAGTATAGTAAACAAAAGAAATGAACTAAACATTATGGTAGAAGATATTGACCCTCACATAATAGGTATAACCGAATCCTGGACCACCTCCGATATATCAGATGCCGAATTGGGACTGACAGGATATGTACTGTTTAGGAAAGATAGAATAGGAAGAAAGGGAGGTGGAGTTATTTTACATATTAAAGAATCTATCCAGGCTGATGGAATAAATTAGAAAGAGAAGCAGATTGCGAAGAAGCTGTTTGGTGTAACATAGTTACAGGAAACTTAACGTTAACAGTTGGGTTAGTTTATTGAAGTTCAAACATAAGCATAGAAGAGAATGGAAAAATACAAAACGCTATAAGGGAAGTAAGCAAACGGGACTGTATGATTATGGGGGCTTTTAACCACGGGCATATACAATGAAAATCTCTACAGAGTATGGGGAGTGAGGACTACAAGTTTTTAGTTTTAGTTCAAGATACTTTCCTTTCTCAACATGTGCTAGAACCAACCAGGGGTGAGAATGTGTCAGACATAGTTTTGTTCTCACAGAATGAATTAGTTGACAATGTCAAGATATGTGAGCCACTGGGTACCGATAGTAGTGATCACAACCAGATACATAAAATCACAAAGGAATAGTAAAAAGCAGTATAGGAGAAATTTCCACAAAGGAAGGTCTATACCATGAGGAAATATTTAGCAAAGACACTGAAAAATAAGACAGCAACAGAATGCTGGAATATAGTCGATAAATGTGTACCCTTCCAAAACAAGGGAATCGGTCCAAAAAGAAACCCTTATCGAAAGAAGCTATTAGAAAAATTCAGTATAAACAAATTATGTGGAAGTCATATAGATGTACTGGAAATTATGAAGACTACAACATTTATAAAGAAGCACTTAACCAAGCTACAGCTGAAATTAGAAATTCAAAGAGAAGCTATGAACAACAATTAGCTAGTAATATAAAACATGACAGCAAGAGTTTTTATGTGTATGTTCGAAACAAACAGAAAGTTCAAGATAAGGTCGGTCCTCTAGAAGATAGTGCTGGAAATTTAATATCAGAAGGATTCTTAATGGCAGAAGACCTGAATGAGTACTTTAGTTCAGTGTTTACCAGAGAAGATATTAGTTCACTGCCAGTACCAGAGGCTAAGTTCAAGGGGGCAGATTCAGACTATTTAGGACAATTAATTGTAACCCCGGAAATGGTAGCTAAGAAAATAAGGGCTATGAAGGATAACAAATCACCTGGAGTGGATGGGATTCCGCCCAAACTACTATTGGAAATTGTAGAACAAATTAGCGTACCGCTTGCAACAGTTTTCAATTGGTCATTACAAGAGGGAGTGGTACCTTTAGAATGGAAAGAGGCAAAAATTATACCGTTATTTAAAAAAGGTTCGAGAAACAAGTCAGAAAACTATAAACCAGTGTGTTTAACATCAGTGAGATGCAAATTATTAGAAAGACTAATTAAAGATCACATGGTGGATTTTTTTGTTAAACATAACTTGATAAACCCATCTCAACATGGGTTTTTTAAAGCGAGGTCATGCTTAACAAATATGTTATGTTTTTTGGAAGACATCACTAAGTGAAGTGAGTAGATGAGGGATCAACAGTAGATATCGTCTACTTAGATTTTGAAAAAGCTTTCGACAAAGTACCACATCAAAGATTACTGCTTAAACTAAAGGCCCATGGCATAGGAATTTTTTTAATAAACTGGATAGAAAAATGGCTGATTGACAGAAGACAACGTGTAGTAGTTGATTGGGAGGATTCAAACTGGAAATCGGTATTGAGTGGGGTACCACAGGGATCAGTACTAGGACCTATATTATTCTTAATATATATCAACGATTTGGATGATGAAATAACAAGCAAGGTTTTGAAATTTGCGGATGATACAAAAGTAGAAAAGATTAAAAGTGATGGAGATAGACAACATTTACAAGATGATCTTGACAAGTTGATCAAATGGTCTGAAAAGTGGCATATGTTGTTCAATTTTGGGAAATGTAAATGCCTCCACGCAGGACATGGGAACGAAGAGGTAGAATATACAATGGGGTACCGTACTAAGTACTACTATAAAAGAAAAGGACTTAGGGTTAACCATTAGTGCTGATATGAAGGTTTCAGAGCAGTGCGGAATTGCAGCTTCAAAGGGAAATCAAATCCTTGGATTAATTAGGCGAAATATAGCGTATAAGGAAAAAGAACTAATAATACCGCTGTACAAAGCAATAGTGAGGCCTCATTTAGAATATTGTATACAAGCGTGGAGGCCGTATAGCAGGAAGGACATATATATGCTAGAAAGAGTACAGAGGAGAGCGACTAAAATGATACAAAAACTGAGGGATCTTAGTTATGAAATTCGCCTAAAAGAATGTGGTTTAACAACACTAGAGACCAGGAGATTGAGAGGTGATCAGATAGAAGTGTTTAAAATAATGAATGGTTATGAAAATATTGATAGAAATATTTTGTTCTCAGTTAAGAAAGATAGAAGGACTAGAGGACATGAAGTTACATTAGCAAATGGACAGTGTACATTAGATATAAGAAAGTTCTCGTTTTCACAAAGGACTGTAAATGAATGGAACAGATTATCTGCTGATTATGTGGGTGCTAGTAGCGTGAATATGTTTAAAAATAAGATCGACACATACCTCAGAAGGGGGGATATACATAGATAAAAGGGTTGGACTCTCGATAAGCCAAAGGGCTTCCTTGTCCACCTGCCACCTAGAGTTAATTCTCTGGGTGGCAATCTTGTTAAATATTGTTAAACATAGGCACCAACTCTCCGCTTATATAACTTTACTATTATTATTTTGTACATGTTTTTTATATAAATTTTACTCCTTTTTTATATATTTAATATCACATATCTTTAACGATTATTGTTATATAACTTCTTTATTTGATATGTAGCCATATTTTAAACTTAATTTATTATCATTTTACATGACTTATCGCCTCCGAATGGATTTATCTAGATTAATGACGGTATAAGTTATTCGTCTTATCGTTGTATGTTATACCTGTTCTTACGCCCAAAGTAGATATGAAAGACCAGGGTGAACTAGTAAGACTTGTGTTGTAACCTGTATAAGAAACAGGGAAAGTATTAAAGACCAGACAAGAATGTAAACGAAAGACACAGACAAATCGCTAAGAGAACGGTAGACCTACACGAGGAATGAAATGAAATGATTGATCGCTGTCCATCATCGAGTCAGACATCACCGACCACACAACCACCTAGAACCAACTAGTAGAATGAAAAGGAGTAAAAGTGTTAAACGGAAAGTCCCACAGGAGGAAAAGACACGCGAAATAATCTATCTGTATACAAAACTCAGACGCATCGATCAACCGGTAGGGAACTACGAGCTTAGCTCTACTTATGCGATTACATTATGTGATCACAGGATCTGGCAGAACACCACTACTGACTCTCTGACAACTGTGTCGTGATCATCATACCAGCATCTGACAACACCCACATGGGGTCGGCGCGCATCACTGGAGACATGCAGCAGTATACCACGCATACTGTCAACAGCCGTTTAGCCGGAGCTTTCTATAAATGACAACAGTGCAATCAGATGTGTGCATCATGCAATAACTATGAGACTTGTAATCTACAACACGTACGCCTGAGTGAGCGGTCGGTTCCACAAACGGGTATCGTCAACTTGTCCAATGAAAGTTGATACCAAACCAGCCGCTCCAGTATACATGTTAGGTGCTTCTGTGCCAATGCTTAACATCCCACTACCTACGAAAAAGTTGAATAAGAACTTATCACAAGTTTGACGTCATTGATGATAACGATGTGTAGCGTTGATGAGGGATATTTCTCTAACCATATTTCATTGACAGAGGCGTGAACAGCAACGTCGAATAAAGTGCTGTTGACAAATATTTTGTTGTCATCAATGTCGGCGTTATATAGAGCATGGATGACAACAGCGTAAGATGGTAACTGCGTGTTGAACCACGGGAACCTTGTCTTACATAAACAATCAACAATTCGGTCTCGAGGAAGACAAACTCGCCAGGTGTGTCTAGAAAGTGTAGCAGTCCATTAAACATGATATATGACGCATGGCTGTAAACAGCACACACGCTGATATTGGTAGTAATACTGGTGAAGTGTGATACGGATAAAGAGCAGTCCAGCCCCGTCCAGTCCAACCATCCGCGCAGTCACTGCATGGTTCCAGTTGGATGCACAGTGGCACAGACCATCCGTGGTCTCGCAGGCCGTTCCGCCGTATCTTTATAAGCACAAGTTCTCGCTCTTTGTCCCCCCAAAAGCCGTCGCGACATACACATTTGTTCGACTGCCATGTGCCAGACACACAGTTTTTGTCACACCTGAGGCCCTTCTAAGACAAGCCAGGCCGTGAGTAGAAATGACACAGCACAGCGTCTTTGTACCAATCAGTGTTGTTGCCTAGGTAAGAACAGCGATGTAAGAATATCTGAATCACAGAATAGCTGTGCTGAGAATCTCTTCCAACAACTCTATCATATATGCACAGCTCGTAGAAGGCAGTGATTATTCCAGTGCTGAATGAACCACATAGATTGGCGACAATACTAGACAAACAATGCGCCGGCAGAATGTTTCAGCATCTACATTCAAGCGCATCACCAACGGACATAGTGACTTCAACATTCCATATGCAGACATCTCAGTGCTGTAAGTGACTGATGGTGGTACATCAGACACAACCTATGTTGCATCTTTTCATCGTCCGAACGTCACAATGTGTATATGTGTGCCAGCAACACTACCGAATGCCACAGTGAAATCTCCTTCATTGAAGTACCAGTTGTTGTCTTCTATAAAAGTCCAGGCATTTGTTTGAAAGTCCAGTGTATCACGTCGCTCGTTCCATATTCGGAAAATGTCGACGGTGCCATGGCAATCCCACCGGAGTCGTTCTGAGTCAACCGCATTGCCACGCCATTGTCCTAGTGTGAGACGTTCGCCTGGCGACTGCACGTTGACTCTGCTGCAGATGGTGATCTTTTCTGTGTAATATACGCCATCTGTGTTCGAGAGGTACAGAAGAATGAGTTTCTTGTTCGGCTGCCACACATTAATCGACATGTACCAATGTCCAACTTCAACCTGCAGATTCGTCGACCTCGTATTATTTGCGTAGTCCATAACAATGTTGCCATGGACAATTGTGAACAGTGTCGTCATTGCTCCTGTGATATGGTGGTTGTAACAGAAGATCACACCATGAGCTGACACTGGTGCTGGTTTGAAGCGAACCTCAAATGTGACATTGAATGAATGAATTGAATGAAAGTTTATTCAACAACAACAACATAATACATGCACAGTATGGTGTGCTGCTGCTGCTGAAAGGACATAGCAGAAGTCATAAACTTATATGTTGCTATGCGCCCTTCCCAAACTAAAAAAAGAATAAATACAACATGAATTATAAATAAATTTCAAAGTAATATTCACAACTAATGTATAAACGTTTTACCATAGTGTTTGTGTTACTAATACGTGGATTTAACTAAACATCATCTTCAATTAACAATTCACAAATATGTAGAAAGTAATGACAACTTGAATGTTTTTTTAAATTGTGTTAAATTTGGAAGCTGAATCAATTTATTTGCTAAACTGTTCCACGTTTTTATACCGTTGACGGTGAGTGACAACAGACGGATGGTGGTGTTTGTCTTTTAAACATAGAACAGTTTGTTTTGTCTGTTATCATGCTTGTGCTGCGGTTTGTTCAAATAATGCTTGAACACGACCATTTAAAGAGTGGTTGTTTGCTTTATAAAGTATAATTATAGTCTTGTATTTAATTAAATCATGAAATATATACATGTTTGAGAGATGGACAAATACAGATATATGATCATGGTAATTAAGGTTATAAGTAATCCGTATAGCTTTTTTTCTGTAACAGAGATATTTTTATGAGTCTAGATTGATAAATATTTCCCCAGATCTCACAGCAATATGACATATGTGGTTCAACAAGGGCTTGCCGGCCATTTTTTAAATTAGCCGCCAAATTAAATTCCCTCATGTTGTAATAACTGCGTCACCTGGAACCATATTTTCGGTTTTAATATATATATATATATATATATATATATATATAGGTTTTAGGGATCAAGAATTTCAAATATTTTACACTTGACTTTATGCGACGTACATAATAGCTGTGCTTGATCCCCGCTTGAACTCTCAGAATGTTTGATTAACATCGCCCTGTGAACGTCGAATACCACATCAATCGTGTGACATCACAGATTCTGCCAGTTGTGCAAACGTTTTGTTGTTGCCGTTCAGCTTCTTCACCAAGCTCATTCCATTAATGATGCAGGTTTATGGGTCAGGGACATCTTCTGCTGGAGAATCGATTCTCTCCAACTCTTTAGCGAGTGCATCCTCGATCGTCTCCCGCAAAGACCCATCAGCATTTGCGGGTGTCCATGGTAGATGGCCTAATGGGTTTGTCAGGACATCCCTCAAGTCCAGCTGTCTACTCTGAGCAACAAGGATCGTGTGGCCAAATTAATTTCTCTCCGCCTTCAGGTCCACCTCGTTGGTTGTTCTTCTTCCACTAGCTTTCTCTACGGTTACATTGGAGATTGTGTTCACCATTTGCTTTGCCATCTTGTTGTGGAATTTATTTGTTGGTGGAGCTTCTTCTAGGCGAGTCTTTTTGAACATCTGGTATGCGTCTTCGCATATTTAAGGAGCTCACAGAAACTCCTTGACAACATCTGCAGGGGACACAGTACCAGTGGATAGGCTGACAAGTTCAGTCTCTCCCGGACACATTGGGTTCAGCCAGCTGTTCTCCGTCAGGTCAACCACGAACTCGATATCTGCCTCGTCTTTCCAGATTAGGGACCTTTGGAGATCTGGATGAGCCAGCTTGGAACCGCCTAGACCAATCATGTCTCTCAGCTCTCCCAAGTACATGTTATCGCCTGTTGCTCACAGCTCCTGGTTTCAAATTGAAACCCTTTGTTCCACGAGGTGTTTGGGTGTCTTTGTTAACTGTTTCCTCAATTGTCTGGTCGACAGGGATTCGTCCGAAAGGGTTTCTGGAGCCGAGCTGACCCGAAAAGACACCTTCCATAAATTTAGCATGGACGCTGGGTATTCGACGGGCAGTTGTGGCATCTGAGCACGGTAATGCGGGAGATAGTGTACGTAGTTAAGCCTGTCAAATGCGAAACACCATGTGGTCATTGCACGAATAGACGCCAGGTGTAGCATCCAGTGTCCCTCTCTTGATGCTCGAAGCAGGCCTAGCAAAATTTCGACTATGTCCAGATACGACAGCCAGAAGGCTGAGAGGGCCCCAATTTCAACTCGCAGGAAGTCAAGGTAATAATAATAAACTTTATTTACACACCATCAAATCCGGGACTAATGACC
This sequence comes from Paraescarpia echinospica, assembly GCA_020002185.1. NCBI lineage: Eukaryota > Metazoa > Annelida > Polychaeta > Sabellida > Siboglinidae > Paraescarpia > Paraescarpia echinospica. The sequence continues at coordinate 25,060,941 of CM034535.1, read as the reverse complement.
CGTTCACGGGTGTTTACAAATGAGCAGTCATCTAAGAAGCATAAAAAACGCATTTAAGAGAAATAAATAAAAAAAAAAAATAAAGTTAGGAAGCAAAATCCAAGTATATATATATAGATAGATAAACCTATGCATAGTAAAATTACGGGTAAACGCAATGATAAAATAAACGATTAGCAAAAGTGCTGAACAGCTGAACATACTAGATACAAAATAAAATAAAAGCCTAAATTACATTAAATAAGTTTATTAGATACTAAAATTTGATTCTATCAAAGAGATACATGATGCGGGCACATGACCTGTTTTCAGGGACCTGCTTCAACGACGCTTGTGACACATCTTTGCAGAGTTTTCTGATGGTCTTCCTGAAAACCTATGTTTTACCTCAATTGTATGGCTTTAGGTTATGCAGTTCTTGAGACATAACAGGCTTTGACGGACACCATCTTAAAAAATGGCGGATATATGGGTGTCGGCGAAGGTAAAAAATAATAGATTTGAAATCGTCTTACCTGAAAATAATCTGATTATGTGGCTCTAGGCTACGTCGTTCTTAAGATACGTGAATAATAGTCTGTGGTTGGCGCCATCTTTAAAAATGGTGAATATATCAATGCCAGAGAAGGTCACATTTACCATTTTTTAAATCGCTACCCACAAATTTATGTATGGTTCTAGGTGACGCAGTTATTACAACTTGCTGGAGACGAATGGCGGAGAAAATTGAGGAAATTGGATTTGGCGGTCATTTTTAAAGATGGCCCCCAAGCCAATAAGCATCCGCTCAGCAATGTTTATAATAATAATAATAATAATAAGATAACTTCTATTGCGCCTAAATCCTTGGAAACCAAGCTCAGAGGCGCATCAAAACAAAAGGGTTGGTCAATCTCAAAGTCCATAAGTAGTTTTCCAGTTGTCAACAGATGGGTCAAGGCGCTAGGGAGCTACGGTGGATAAGCAAGGTTGTAAAGATACGTTTTTAAATGACGACGGAATTTTGTAATATTTTCAACTGATCTAACACTAAGAGGAAGCATATTCCAAAGAGTTGGTGCAGCAACAGAAAAAGCCCTAGTTCCAATGTTAGTGTTGACTCTAGGAACAAAAAGTAGGTCAGAACTAGATGATCGAAGCTGGATAGATTTTCTTACAGTAGTAAGCAATAAATGCAAATAAGATGGTTGCTTATTGGACAGTGCCTGGTATGTAATGGTACAGATCTTAAATATTATACGATATCGTACAGGAAGCCAATGTAAAGACTTCAAAAGTGGCACAGAGCGAGAAAAACGAGGAGATCTTGTAACTACTCTTGCTAGACAATTTTGGACACGCTGAAGTTTTGTGATATCCTTGCTAGCGATATTATAAAGGAGGGAATTGCAATAGTCAAGTCTGCTGCTAACAAGCGCTGTTGCAACAGTCTTAGCAACAGAAAATGACATATACCGGCGAATACGGCGAAGATCACGAATATGATAAAAACAGCAGCGACATGTTTGAGATATATGTTGTCGGAAATTGAAGTTACTATCAAAGATTGCTCCTAGATTCCGCACCGAGGTTGCTGGCGTGATGTAATGATTCAAAATACGCGTAGGGAAAAAACCATCCAGTTTACAACGCTGCATTGGAGTACCAATAATGATCAATTCAGTTTTATTTGCATTTAATTTCAACTTGCTGTCAGTCATCCAATGGAAGATATCTTGAAGGCAATCACTAAGTTGGTTAAGGGAGCGATTTGTATCCGGGGTAGCCAACGAAATGTAGATCTGAGTATCATCAGCATAAAGATGATGATCTAAGTTATGTCGTTGTATAACAGAGCTTAGTGGCGTGGTGTAAAGAGTAAAAAGCAAAGGCCCAAGAACAGAACCCTGGGGAACACCAAATAAAGCCGGCAGTGCAGCTGAAAAGCAGTTCCCAATCTTTACAGTTTGGTATCTATCAGTTAGATACGAAGAAAACCAGCTTAGAGCTGTGCCAGATATGCCGTACCACTTTAATAGGCGTTCAATGAGAATGCTGTGATCAATCGTGTCAAACGCGGCAGAGAGATCTAGTAAGGTAAGTGCAGTCACTTTACCATTATTAATGTTCAAGTTAATGTCATTATGAACCTTTAAAAGGGCAGTCTCTGTTGAATGAAACTGCTTATATGCTGATTGTGACACATTAGTTAAGACATTTGTGCTAATGTGAGACCTTAGACGACTTGCTACAACCTTTTCTAGTATTTTGGAAATGAAGCTGAGATTAGAAATAGGTCTATAACTGTTTAGGTCTTGCTTAGGCAGAGATGACTTCTTAAGAAGTGGTGTGACATGGGCGTATTTAAAATCATCAGGAAAACAGCCAGAGCAAAGTGATGCATTTATAATATTTGTTATAGGTCCAATTAGTGTATCGAGACATGCTTTTAGCAGTATTGTTGGAAATGGATCAAGTGCACAAGATTTATTTGGGGAGGACATAATTATTTTCCTAACTTCATCAACTGTTGCAGGTTCAAATGATACAAGTTGAGAATTTACTTGTGGAAAGTCCACACTGACATTACTTATATTATGACGTGGGAAAGCAGAACGAATGATACTGATTTTATTCTTGAAGTGACTAGAGAACGAATCACATAGAGACTTAATTGACACATGATCAGGTAACGATGGAGTAGGCCGTCTGTGTAGAATGTTATTGATGCAGTTCCATAACTGACGCGGATTATCAGACTTATTTATGACCATATCAGTTAAATAATCTGATTTAGTTTTAGCCATTTGTCTGTTACAGAGGTGACATTGCTTAGAATAGCGCGATCTATCTAATGGCGAGCGTGATTTGCGCCATACACGCTCTAAATAACGACGACGCCTTTTAGATAGTATAATTTCGGAAGTCATCCATGGAGCGGGTGGCCTTTCTGAAACCCATTTGGATTTTATAGGTGCATGTTTGTCAAGTAGTGCATTGAGTACTTGACAGTACTGTTTATATGTCAGATATATATTTTTTTTGATCTGTGATAAGGTCAGATATAAGGATATCAGCCATTAAAGCTGTAATGTCAATCTTATGAATGGCTCTGTAAGACACATTGTGTTTCGATTGTAAAGGGGCTATAGAAACATTAATATTGGCAATGACAGTATGGTGGTCTGATAACCCATCTGAAACAGTAGGTGCTTGGATATTATTACAAGTTGAACGGGTTATCAAGAGGTCAAGCCAATGGCCATGTATATGTGTCGAAAAGGTAACATGTTGTTTCAAATCAAATGATGCCAGAATATCATCAAACGTAGTTGTAGTTGAAGAAGGTATATCCAAATGTAGATTAAAATCACCAAGAATGTAAAATTCTGAATGAATAACTGCCAGATTTTCCAACATATCCTGAGTCTTCAAAGAAATTGGCCGGATGTCCTGGAGGGCGATAGATACAAACAAAGTGTGCGGAGAAAGAAGAATCTGAAATTTCAGCACAGATGGACTCAAAACTAGATTATTACATGTATATCAAAATATGTTCCATAGACATGAACTATTTCTAAAATCATAACTAGATCTTGCCCACTCAGATGGTACCGACATCTGATATGGCCCATGGACTAAAAGATAATAATCTTATCTACATGTTTGTCGCTGGATGTACCCAGGATTTGTTTTTTTAGTTTTTGAGTTATTGCCGTTTGAACATCGCGGATGCTTAGCCGTGCAATGTATGCGCGGCAGCGGATATAATACAAGGCTGAGCAGTCGCGATGTTCAAACGGCAATAACTCAAAAAGTTAACATAATTTCTGTCTACACCCGGTGACAATCTTGTAGATAAGAATATTATCTTTATGATGATATCAAAACATATTAAATTCCGCAATTGCAATTTCATGTACAGCCTGAAACAACAGGTCGCACCTGTGCTATAGGATAGGGCGCGCTCACCGGCCCTGCCTGTCAGCAACGTCTGACGAGCTGATTGCGCAAATAACCATGTTTGAGCGGGTTTTGTGACATGAGTTCGCAATGAACAGGCTTCATGTTTGGCACATTACATGACGAGAGTGTTACGTTTATGTATAAGAAGTTTCAAAGACATGTAATATTTCATTTCACTTAGTCTTTAACTACGGAACATATCTTAGTAGTGAACTTGTGTGCTTCAAACCATCAATGCTTAGTAATGGTAAACTAATCAAACTAACCGTTTATGAACGGTGGTGATCGGTAGTAACTTTCATCATTCATGAAAGCCGTCGTCAATAGCACATTTCATGAACGGTCGCGAAGATATTGATTGCGGCCCGTGGACTAAAATCGAAGTTGCACACAAGGCGGCCCGCGCGGTGACAATGGAAGTAAGAACAAAAGGAGCTGTTTCGCCTATTCGAAAAGTTCGACACGATGCAGGTGCCACTGCGAAACTCTTCAGGCCCACAGCATCATCTATACCATAACAAAGCCTATGTAGCAAACCTATGAAAATGCTAAATGTACAAATGTACTGAGCGCCGTCATGAAGACCGTGAAATACGTTCGCGCTCGTGGCCTAAACAAGCAGTTCAAGTGCCTTCCGGCAGAGATGAACACGCAATATCAAGATCCCCTGTACTATTGCGGCGTGCCCTGGCTG
>CM034535.1:25018802-25053802 GCA_020002185.1 Paraescarpia echinospica | reverse complement strand
TAGTCACTCGATCATCCCACCTACAGAGCTTCCTTGTTCTGGAACTAATTCGTAGATGTTGAGTTGTCTATCTCTGTGATATATATATATATATATATATATATATATGTGAAAAGTGGACAATTAAACATGACATGCATTTTGTCCTCGTGCAATTTGTCTTGGTGAACACCCGATCGGTCAGAAATAAGGCAGATTTTATTAACTATTACATTGCTGAACACCACCTAGAAATCATCGCACTGACAGAAACGTGGCTCTCTCACGACGACAATGCTGAAATCAACGCGCTGACGGCGGGCGGCTATAACCTGTGTCATCTGCCACGCAAGAACCGTCGAGGTGGTGGGGTCGGACCCCTCTACAAATCAACCTTTATAACATGATTTCCAAAACTGAATTAACGACCGATACTTTTGAAGGTCTGAGTATTACACTACAATATCCGGAAACACGCAGCAACGTCCGCATTTACGTCATATACCGTCCACCGTCGTCATCTCTGTCTCATGATTGTACGAACGATCTATGCGATAGGCTTAGCTCATCTGCAATCCACCCAAATGAATCGATTATATGTGGCTATTTTAATGTTCACTACGGTAACAACCTACTCAACCGGCGCGATGAACTTTGCGACTCTTATAGACAACGCCGGTTTTGTACAGCATGTCATAAGTGCGACGCACGTGAGTGGAAACACGCTTGATCTGTTGATTACTCCCCGTGCATCTACCCTACTTTCGACACCTGTAAGGCCGACTACTCTGCCTACAGATCACCACGTACTCGAGTGTGACCTTAACGTGCTAAAACCTGCACGTCCGAGACGTCGCGTGTGTTATCGAACTGTGAGTTCCGGAACCACCGGTGAGTTCATTGACAACTGCATCACCGCTATCGCGACCATCGTCGACAAACACGCGCCGATCGTCACGCGTGTCATCACCGTTCGTCCGAAGACATCGTGGCACTCGGAAGAGTTGTCCAGTGTGAAACGTGACCTCCGCCGCGCCGAGCGCCGAGCGCCGAGCGCCGAGCGCCGATGGCGAAAGACGCGACTCGCTGTCTACAGACAGGTTTATACGACGCTTCGAAACGAGTACCGCCGACAACTCGCCGCTACGAAGGCCAGTCATATCTGCACGGTTATACGTGAAGCTGGACACAACATGAAGACGATGTTCGGCGTCACCAACGCACTGATGGGCCGATCTGCACCCGCTCAGTTGCCTGTGTCATGCAATGACGTAGCCCTCGCTGAGACATTTCAACAGTTTTTCGTCGAGATGATTTCAAATATACGTCGTGAAATCGATTCGCGCACAGAAACGAACACTTTTGATCGACAGCCGTCTGACGATTACCAACACGCGGAACTCTGCGAATTCACGCCGGCAACGACTGCATACATCAGACGGATCGTTCTCCAGTCGTCTCCGAAATCCTGCGATCTTGACCCGATGCCGACGAGCCTGCTGAAAGAAAACATCGACGTACTAGTACCGATTCTTACAGACATCATCAACACGTCACTCGAATCGGGCGTCGTACCTGCGGACATGAAGCATGCGTTAATGACACCGAGACTAAACAAACGCGGTCTCGACGTAAACTGTCTCGCTAACTACCGCCCGATATCGATCTTAGAACAGTATGTTGCAAACGAATTACGCCGCTATACTGACACCAACAGTTTCAACGACTCGTTCCAGAGCGCGTACCGGCCCAGATACAGCACGGAGACGGCTCTAGTCCAAATACACGAAGACAAGACGCAGGCAATTGACTCACGGCGTGGCGTACTGCTTGTACTGTTAGATCTCAGTGCAGCATTCGACACGCTAGAGCATAGCATTCTACTGCGTCGTCTCCGTGATATCGGACTAACCCAGGACAGTGTTCACTTGGTTCACATCATACCTCGCAGGCCGCACTAACGCAATTAAGATACGCTACGCTACTTCAACCCCGAAACTAATTAATTACGGTGTCTTTGGTCCACTATTAATCAACACGTACATTCTACCTATAGCGGACATCTTCGAACGTCATCAGATCCGATACCATGTATACGCGGACGACACTCAACTGTATGCTGAGTGTCCGCCATCGAATCATGCCGATGCACTATGAAAAATCGACGATGGTGGACGTGACGTAAGACGCTGACTGAATTGCAACCATCTCCTACTAAATGCGACGAAGACCGACGCCATCGTTTTTCGTTCTACCGCCGTCCGCTCGCCTTCTGCAGTGTCTACCATCGATGTATGTGGATCCGCCATATCACTGACGCCGACTGTTCGTGATATCGTGCCGCTTACTCCAATATATTGTGCATTGGCAATATACGAACAAGCCTAATAATTACACCATGTAAGACTATAGTCCACTCCCTTTAATTGTTACATCACGGCTCGACCACGGGAACGCTGTCCTGTATGGCATCTCCGACCGTCTCTTGCACCGTCTTGAGATGGTGCAGTGCTCGGCGGCCAGTCGTGCGGCGAAACAGGCGATACTACCGGCGAAGCATGACGGCCGCATTGCAACAGCTCGACTGGTTGAGTACAAGCTACTCGTCGTTGTGTTTTGCGCCCTCCACGATCGGACGCCGGCGCACTTCGGCTCGCTCATCACGCCGTAAGTGCCGCGCTGAGCAGCGCCCTACGAGCTGCCGACCGCGCGTTGCTAGCCGTTCCGCGCCACAACCAACGATTCTATACCTACGGATGAGTCTCTGCCTGAACACATTTAAAGCGCGTCTTAAGACTCATTATTTCAAGCTTGCTTTTAATGTCTAGTTCTCTATACCATTCACTCTCCACATCGTAGTATTTATTATTACTATTATTTTGTACTATTACACTAGCTTATTATTTTAATTATGTACTCATTAATATTTTATTGTCTACTTATTTTATTTATTATTATTATCTGTTACGTACGTCTTGATATTATATAGCTTAGGTTTGTTTAGTACATTTTTTAATGCAGTTCTAGCCTTTTATACGTTTAATTAGCTTAACTAGCCAATTATTTTAATCATTTATTCATTAATATTTTATTGTCTATTTATTTGTTTTTTTTACATATGTCTTGATACTTTTAGCTTAGGTTTGTTTAGTACATTTTATATTTTAATGCATTTCTAGTCTTGTTATACGTTTAATTATATTATCTACATTTTAGTAGCTATTAGTTGTCAACACCCTTGAACAGAGTCCTACTCTGGATATGAGTGTATAAATAAAGCATATTATTATTATTACATACATATATATAATATATATTATTACTTTGTGATTTATGTATTAATCACTGTTCCGTGTGGTTGTAATAAATTGCACACAATAAGACAATCTGTAGTTAAACAGTAATATTTATCTTGCACTATAAAACTAATTTACATTATTAATTAATTGTTTTATCTGTTTCAAGTGACATTACAAAATGTATTATTATATGGGATGTTTTGCTACGTGTAATATGTCAGAGCATATATAAATGTAAACAGTTATGTTTACGGTATTGGAAAAGCACCACTTAATATAATAAGAAATATTCTTATATAAACTTTTCTGATGAGAATGTTTACTTAGCGAACATTGCCGTACACTACGAGCACTAGCAGCGTAGGTCGTTCACTCGTTGTCGTTGTCGAGTGGAGGACGGCAAGTTTTCTTACGTTACGGGTTTACGCTCGTGTTGGAGATGAGAAGTGCACGTTTATAAATTGTATGGCAAATGATAACGGCGGTGGTTCCCAGTAAAGCGTTGTGTTTTATTAGTATAACGCATGGATAATTTCACCACGTCAGACAACTGATTATATTGTGGGTTTATGGAACGAAAGCGGATTCAGACATAGTAACCTTCTCTAGCGAACTTTGTAAACAGAATGACTGGCAAACTTTCGACGTTCAGTAATGTGAACTGATTTTCGCGCATGCGCGGAGCCTGCCAACCTCCTCTGCTTTTCCTTTGAGTCTCTGAGACGACTACAACAACATTACACATGGGCCGCGTTCAGAGTTCGCTGCCGCTTTTTGCCCCGGAAGTCGATTTTGCCGTTCAAAGTTACGCCAAAGCAATTAAATAACCAAGCAGAGTCACTCAGCTATATGCCATTTGGATTTTGAACTGGTAGCGTATACATACAATGTAATTACGTCACACCTGAATAACAGAGGGCGCTGCGTGGTATGACTATGTTTGGTTATTTAAATGCTTTGGTTACGCCGTGCTGACCAAAGACCGTGTATCAATATAAGACGATCCAGTGCGCGCTGTTCCCATTCTTCAAAAAAGTACGTCAATGGAGTGGTTAGTTTGCCATTCTGGAGGCACGCCAAGCCAGAACATATGCCCTGACGCACGGGTCAGCCTCCCAAATGGCGGACAAAAACTTGCATTGTAGACTGCCATAATCTCGCTCAGTGACACCTCCTGTCTAAATATAGGCTCCTTAGTGCTGACGCCGCAACGAGCTCCGCGCCTGCGCGTTTCCAGTGATGGCCACCGTTATTAGTTTCGCATTCGATGATGATTCTTTTTAACGGTATTGTTGGTGCTTTTGAGGGCTACACTTCACTCTCACATTTGACAAGTTGAGCGTTTTACAAAACATAATTGTTCCTAATTGTAGCGATGGCGCATTTACGTCGAAAACACATTCGAAAACATATAATTCACAGCGATGTATTGAAACATTTTGACCAACATCATGTTTTATTTGAAGCACAACATGGATTTCGTAAACAGCGGTCTTGTGAAACTCAACTCATCATCACCATCCACGACATAGCCAAGAACTTAGCCAAGAATCAACAGACCGATGTTATCCTACTTGACTTTTCTAAGGCCTTTGACAAAGTGCCACACAGACGCCTACTTCACAAACTACACTACTATGGAGTGAGACATAATACCCTTACCTGGATCGAATCGTTCTTCACTAATAGAAGCCAGCAAGTTGTCTTGGAAGGAACACACTCATCACCTGCTCCTGTACTACCAGGAGTGCCTCAGGGCACAGTCTTAGGACCACGGCTCTTTCTTGCCTATATCAATGACCTCCCTACTGCAATACAAAACTCAACACCCCGGTTATATGCTGATGACACCCTCCTCTACAGAGAAATTCACAGCATGAAAGACCAACAGTTGCTTCAACAAGATCTCAATGCCCTAAAAGAATGGGAAAACACCTGGCAGATGCAGTTTAACCCCAGCAAATGTACAGTCATTCGAATATTACCTAACAAGTCCAAGAAGGTTATTCTAACTAACTACACTTTGCACAATCAGTATCTTGAGACAACGAGTTCACACAAATATATTGGTGTAACCATAGCAGACAACCTATCCTGGACCAACAATATCGAAGCCACGGCAGCAAAAGGGAACAGAACAATAGGCTTCTTGGGGAGAAATTTTCGACAATGTACTCCTCAGGTAAAGTCTGCAACTTACACCACAATGGTGCGCTCCATTTTAGAATATGCATCATCCATTTGGGACCCACATAAGCAGAAAGATATTCAGACATTAGAAAGAGTACAACGTCAAGCAGTTAGATATGTTTTTAATAATTACACAGAAAGGACACCCGGCGGCGTTACATCCATACTGCTACAACTCAAATTGCCTACACACCAACAACGAAGATATCACAATAGACTAGGAATGCTCTTTAGAATTAATAATGGACTAGTAGATATTACTCGCTCAAATTACTACCACCATTCTGACCCAAGAACAAGAGGCACTCAACGATTGTATCAGGAACATGTCCACCACCCAGTTCTTTATCATTCTTTTTCCCCGGACAGTAGCAGACTGGAACCATCTTCCAGCTTCCACCACATCAGCATCATCACGTAAACACTTCTTTAAAAGACTCGGCTTACACAACCTGCAGCCACCGCCAGCAACACCCTGAGGAACATGCCACAGTGCATTTTAAACTAGTTTAATCTAACATAGTTTTAATATGATTTTTAATATTTGGCGCACACCATAAAGCAACTATACATGCATATTAGGGCTAATTACGCTCGCAAGAGCCCAGCCTTTTAAAAGGAAGAAGAAGAAGTAGCATCCATTTTGAGTGGATGTCGTCGTCGAAACATTCTGTAATTAGTACACAATTTATTATTGTTAATTTCTTCATTCCAGTTTTGTAATGCAATGTCTTGTAATTTTAATTTAATTTTACCCAGTTCTTGTTTACTGTATCTTGATCAAACCAGATATTAGAGAAACCACAAGAATCAAAAATAGATTTGATCTTCACAATCCATCTCGATTTAAAGTAGTTTTCGTCCTGTAGTTTTCTTAACATTTGATATGTTATATATGATAATTTTGATTTCTTCCCTTTAATTATTCTAACCAAAAAATGGATCGTTCTCAAGCAAACAGTATTATTAAGATTAAACTTCCCACTTTCATCATATACCATACAACTAGCTGTACCCTTATTTAACTTCATAAGATTCTTAAGAATTTTTTAATGAAATATTTTTATTTGACTTAATTCATGAAAGCCCAAACTTCACTACCATACAAAAATATCGATGTTATCAGATGATCAAATAACTCGCATTGTAAGTCGACAGGAAGTGATAATTCTCTTGCTTTTTGAACAAGACTAAACCTTCCCGTCTGGCTTGATTTACTTGTTTAAGTACTGCCTTAGTTAATAAGCCACTATAATTGAAAGAAGTACCAAAATACACGTAATCACCTACCATATCTAATTTTCTATTACCAAAGATGAACTCTGGAAATGTTCTTACTTTTCCTCGTGAAAAGATAACTACTTTTGTTTTACTTGTATTCACTGTTAAATTCGGACAATTGCAGTAGTCGTAAACAGCTCTTAAAGCACTTTGTAAATCTTCAGACGTCTCTGCCATGACTGCTGTGTCATCGTCATATAAACGGACATACAAGCGTAATAATAATGTCACTTCATCGTTACTGAAATTTGCACGAATTTCATAATCAAACATTTCAAGACCTTTAAAATAGCTACTAACATAAAATTCAAGCTCATTTAAGTATATTTTAAATAATAAGGGTAAGAAATTGTCACCCTGTCTCACACCAACATTACAATTATAGAAATATGAAAGATTGTGACCTTGTTTCACGCACGACTTAGCACTTGTATATATATTAATAATAATCCTAATGATATTTCCATTTACACCATATTTTAGTAATTTAACCCAAAGTGATGACCTATCAACATAATCAAAAGCTTTTTTTATAATAAAAAAGCACAATAAATTTGTTTTTATGAGAAAGATAAAGATCGATAAGAGCATATAGGACAAATATATTATTTAGGGTTGAATATCCTTCGCGAAACTCTGATTGTTCCTCTTCTAAAAATGAAAATTCTTCAAGATATGTTGTTAAACGATAATTTGTGACATTTGCTGTGAATATTTGTCCTATGCAACTAAGCAAAGTAATCCCACGGTAATTATCAAGGTCATCCACTGATCCCTTCTTTTTATATGAGGGCTTTATCATTCCTAGACTCCAATCACTTGGAACAATTCCCGACATTCATATAACATTATATAATTTTAGTACTATTTTCATAACACATATTGCACAGGTTTTTTTAGATATTCATTTATAATAAAATTATTATCGATCCCACTAGCTTTATTATGTTTTAGATTGCGCACCCTAGTTTCAACTTCCTCATAGGTGAATGGTCTGTTTATTTCATCATTTACCCATACTGAATCTAAATTGTTATACATTGTATTATCATTTGTAATTTATTCAGACTCTATTTTTCAAAACGTTTCATAAAAGTGTCCAAGATACTAATGTTACCAATTTGTCCCGACTGTCTGTTTGCTCTATTTTAAAATATCCCAATATTCTTTTAGATTTGTGGCTTTGAGATTTCTCAAATTTAAATGCAAATTTTTATTATAGCACTTCCATGTTTTTTTAATTAATCTTTTCTAAGCCTTCCCTTTTAATTTGAACTCATTTATCGTATCATCTTATTTAAATCGCTTTAGTTTTCGTTTGGTCCTAAAGTATTCTTCCCTCGCATTTTCACAGTTTCTATTGAACCACGACTTATTTGATTTAAGTCTAACCTTATTATGCATAAAACTATTGACTTCATTAGTATTATCCTTGCAAACTCCTACAATTTTTGCAGATTGTAAATACATGTTACACAAATCTTTGATAATCAAAGCAACATCATTCTGTGTAACTGTCGTGGTGTTAGCTTTGCCAAGTTTTAAGTAAGTTGATCTATATCAATTTGATTAGATGCTTTACAATATTCTTCTTTCAAATGTGTTACACAATTTGATCTAACTGTTTCGTACTTTATATTTTCATTTTCATCACTAAATTACACATAGGAGATGTGAGAGTGGATTCCATTCTACTGAGATATATGTGATGCACAAATAGCTGACTGAACATCTGATAAACAATTGTCAAAAGCATCAACATAAAAGTGTGTTATTTTATATAATAACTTCGTTGATGTGATTGCATAATCGACAACACTTTTTAGCTGGCGTATGACAAGTGAAATTACTAACAGCAGAATCACTCCCAAATCTTCCATTTAAATTTTGAAATCCAAGTTTCTGCACAACTCTATAAGCCTATAACCATTATTATTAACAACAACATCAGCGTTACATCTCTCTGTTGTAATATCAAACCTTTCAAAATCTGACATGTCTCTGAACAAATCATTTTCGTTTAAGTCTATTCCGCGTCCAACCGAGTCGTTCTTAAACCTGACGTCAGAATCCCATTGTGCAATGACGTCACAATTGTAAAACGCGCAAGTTGAACGTAGGAATCTGTTTAGATATGTAATAACGATACATATGTTTTAAATAATAAAAGTGCTTGCCATAACATGTTGATTCAATACAAAGTTATCAATTTTAGTTTTTGTGTTTATATTAAAACACATATTTTAATTGTTCAAACAGCGTTTGACACTTGGTAAATAATCTGCAAACTCGTTAACCAATTATATATAGCTTCCCTTCCGTCCCCGTAGATATGCCCTACAGAGGTCTATCATTCGCTAACATTTGAATGTTGCGTACTAATCGTTGTTCACCGGCCTTTTTATTTGACGAATTTCACAAGGTATTCAACTTTTTTGTTTCAACGTAGCTTAGCTTATCTGCAACGAGAACTTTACAAACAAGATAATTCGATCCACCAGACTCTCACGATAATTATCATCAAAGTCCGGTAGGTGGCGCTGGTAGAATATAGACCCCCGCGACCCAGTAAAGGTAAGCATGGCTGTATTTTTTAGTGTATAAAATTATCTTACCGTCATTATATGTATTTGACATGTGAATATCTACACCCACATCAATTGTACCTGTCCATGTTTGTGTGCGTGCTTGTATGCACGCATGCATGCGCGCGCGCGTACGTGTGTGTGCGTGTATGTGCGTGCGTGCGTGTGTGTGTGGGGAGGTGGGTGTGGTGTGTGTGTGAGTGTGTATATGTGTGTGCTTGTGCGTGCATGTGTGTGATTGTGCGTGTGTGTGTATGAATGTGTGTGTGTTCGTGCGTGCGTGTGTGTGTGAGTGTGCGTATGTGTGTGTGGGGGGTGTGTGCATGTGTGTATTTGTGTGTGTGAGAGTGAGGTGTGTGTGAATGCGTGCGTGCGCGTGTGTGTACGCGCGCGCGCATTCGTGCGTGTGTGTCAGGTGTATGTGTGTGTGCGTGTGTTTGTGCGTATGTGTGTACATGTGTGTGCGTGTGCGTACGTGTGTGTGAGGTGCGTGTGTGCGTACGTGTGCGTGTGTGTGTGCGTGCGCGCGCGCGTGTGTATGTATGTGTGTGAATGTTTGTGTATGTGTGTGTGCGTGCGTGTGTGTGTGGGGAGGTGGGTGTGGGAGAGGTGTGTGTGTGTGAGTGTGTATGCGTGCGTTCGTGTGTGTGCGCGTGCGTGTGTAATTGTGAGTGTGTGTGTGTATGAATGTGTGTGTATTCGTACGTACGTGCGTGTGTGTGCCTGTGCGTATGTGTGTGTGGGGTGTGTGCATGTGTGTGTGTATGAGGTGTGTGTGAATGCGTGCGTGTGTGTACGCGCGCATGCGTGCGTGTGTGTCAGGTGTATGCGTTTGTGTGTGTATTTATGTGTGTGTACCTGTGTGTGTGCGTACGTGTGTGCCCATGTGCGTACCCATGTGTGCGCGCACGCGCGCGTGTGTATGTATGTGTGTGAATGTTTGTCTGCGCGCGCTTGTGCGTGTGCGAGGTTTGTATGCGAGGTGTATGTGTGCGTGCGTGCGTGCGTGCGTGTGTGTGTGGGTTCGCTCTACTTCGGGCCAGCCCAAAATACTTTAAACGTGTAATCAATATCGTGGATTATGTAATTATAATAGTAAACTTCTATATCGCCTATATCCCCTGGAATCTGAGCCCAGAGGCGCAACATACAAGAATCACTCGTGAACATAGCCGAACAAGAGTCATCATTAGAGCAAGGGATTACCGAAGGTTACGGTGGGAATGCACTTTCAAATAAATAAGTGTTTAACTTGAATGGTAATGAAAGGAGATGTGTATTCGATCTAAAAAAATTAACAAGCTTGCCATTCAGAGCACACATTCTAGATGGTCGGTGGACAAGGAAGCCTTTAGCTTATCGAGAGGTCTACCTTTTTATATATGCAAAACCCACCCTTTTGAAGTATTTGTTGATTCTATTAAGGTCTACACCTAAAAATCTGCTACATTTGCACAGGTGTACTCAACTGTTGTAAGATAAATGAAGGAATCCTACTATCATTTGCCTGGTCCGAACGAAGTCCCGTCATAACAATAATATATTTACTATTACACCTAAATCCTTGGAACCCAAGCCCAGAGGTGCGTCAAGACAAAAGGCTTGGTCAATCTGAGAATCGATAAGCAGTATTCTAGTTGCTACGTTATGCATACGCCAGGGAGCTATGGTGGACAAGCAAGGTTATAAAGGTACGTGTTTAAATAACGGTGGAATTCTGTAATATTTGTAATTGATCGAATGCTAAGAGGGAGCGTATTCCAAAGAGTTGGTGCAGCAACAAAAAAGCCCTATTTCCGGTGTTAGTGTTGACCCTACGAACAGATAGTAAGTCTGAACTAGATGTGTTTGTTGCAGTGTTATCTCTGACGACCTGGCGAGTGGAGAATGGACGTGGAGCACGACTCGCTCCAGGTGGAGACAGACGTCCTGTCAAAGGGCGCAGAGCTATTCCGATCAAAACTCATCAGCAGCTTCCATCTACTCGACACGATCGGCGAGCAGATCGACCGTAGCGACGTACCCAAGTACTACACCGGAGACACTGTTGGTACGCCCAACTTAAATTTTAAAAGGGAAACAAAATGCAATTGCGTGTGCCTATACACCTAAAAGAGTTAATACAGTCTTACCATTTGCAACTATAATCAACAATATCACGCTTGTGGTTTACTCAGGATGTATTTTCAAAGTGAGAGATTCTCTTTAAATCTTACAGTTTCCGACAGCCGACATTTTGGGGCACGCCCCCCATGTTTGACCGCCTACAACTTCTTTGATCTTGACGCTGCGATGACGCGTCGAATGTCCAATATGCCAACTCGCATGTTGGTTTCTCATATTCCCTTCAATTGAGAGTATACTTGTAACAACTGAACATTATAATGTCATACAGTGCACCGTGTTTTCTATCACAATGACGCTGTCCATGCAATTTAAATTATCTATCTTCAACAAGGTTATTCTAGTAAACTGCAGGGACAGTATTTTTATTGTGGTAGCTAATGGTTTGTTTTTATTAACTCTTTTAGATGCATAGGCCCAAAAAGATGCATTTTGTTCCCCTTTAAGCATCTGATCCAATAACAAGTCGGACGTGTCACACAGCGGAGACTGTAACGTTCCTTGACATCGTTATTAGTGTCATTATGGTCTCTATTTGACAACCGATTCTGACTACCAACTTACAGTGCATCTTTGAACATACTATATAAAGGCCAGTTTACATGAACGATTATTTTCCCAATTAGTCGGCCGACACCGTGTCGCGCAGATTGTGGGGAAAGAAACGCTCATAAAGCACCTTTGCAGGCCGATTTTTGTGTGCGTCGATCGTCTAAACGCACACCAAATAAGTAGTCGAACCTTGACATGCGACCCGGTATCGACTAATTAGTTGGGACACACATCGCTCGTGTAAACCGGCCAATAAATATTACATCATAAAGTAACTACATTGCTACTTTAATATACAGACAGTGTGTTTCGAGGACACACTCTTGAGCATGTACAGATGTCCCCCTCTTGTCTTTGTATAGATGTTCACCTCTTGTCCTTGTGTCGACGCAGATAGCGGGAAAGCCGTGAAGTTGTTCACGACGAACCCGAACGCACTCATCCGCTTCCAAGTGTATCACAACAAGGACACGCGCTGGGCGACGGTGAAGGACAGACGCGAGAACCGAGTGAAGAACAAGAACTCCAAGTACCCGCCTCTCGATCTGTGGGCTCACTGGCTTGTCAAGAGTATCCGTTAGACGGCGACACATGTCGCGCGTCGCAGTGTCAACGTTGTCATTTTGTGCATTCACTCAAACACAACGCAAGGCCACACCACTCAGGCACATGCGCTCACGCGTCTACAAAAGCACTATTCAACTAAATTACAAAATTTTACATGTTTAAAAAAAAAAAATTCTCCATGCTTTTTAATCGTGGTGTTTGTTGTGTAAATGGTGGTCTTTAATGCTGTATTGGTTCCACAAATGCATTAATCTTTGGAATAAAACCTAACAAGTTTCAACGTCTCCGTGCCGGTCAGTGATTATTTCCTTCACCGATGTCCAGGCACATGGTTCCAGAACTTCATTTTGGCGCTGATTCTAAGCAACACGATTGTGTTGGGAATACAAGCAGGTAAGTGTTAAAACGGTGGTGTTGATAATACAAACAGGGCAGTATTGAAACGGTGGTGTTAGGAACATAAGCGTGTCAATGTTGACACAGTGGTGTTTGGAATAGAAACAGGTCAGTGTCGATACAGTGACGTTGGGAACATAACAAGGTCAGTGTTGACAGGTGGTATTAAGAACACAAGCAGGCCAGTAAGGTGATGTTAAAAATGCAAGGGTAATCTAAATACCTTGTTGTAATGCCGGTGTAGGACGTTCAAAGCACTTTCCTCCGTTTCGAGTTTTTAAACTTGAGTTGAAAACACTTTACGCACACGCACTATCACACGCACGCACACACACACACGCACACACATTTATACGCACACGTACACACACACACACACACACACACACACACACACACACACACACACACACACACACACACACACACACACACACACACACACACACACAAACACACACACACAAGGTCGGTTGATGTGTTAGAATAGATACAGGTGAAACTCTTCATAACATGTTTGTACGATAAAAACGACCAAGATGATTAAACCATCTGTTTTGTACTTTTAACTAAGTTGAACACATTCTAGAATGTGCTGAGCCTATGTTCAAAACACAACCGCAGCGTTACGGAGTGTGTGTGTATTGGCGTGCAGAGATCAATGACCCGGCGAACAGCTCGGAGACGTTAGAGGTCGTTAAGCTCGTCCTCGACATGTTCGACTACTGGACGCTCTACGTGTTCGTGCTCGAGATCGTCCTCAAGTGGATCGACAACTTCTGGCACTTCTGGAAGAACCGCTGGAACATCTTCGACTTCGTTGTGACGCTACTGGTAGATGTGGTTCGTTGTCACGCTACTGGTAGATGTGGTTCGTTGTCACGCTACTGGTAGATGTGGTTCGTTGTCACGCTACTGGTAGATGTGGTTCGTTGTCACGCTACTGGTAGATGTGGTTCGTTGTCACGCTACTGTAGATACTAGGTGATGTGGTTCGTTGTCACGCTACTGGTAGATGTGGTTCGTTGTCACGCTACTGGTAGATGTGGTTCGTTGTTACGCTAATGGTAGATGTGGTTCGTTGTGACGCTACTGGTAGATGTGATTCGTTGTCACACTGTTACTAGGTGCTGTTCGTTGTCACACTGTTACTAGCTGCTGTTCGTTGTCACACTGTTACTAGGTGCTGTTCGTTGTCACACTGTTACTAGGTGCTGTTCGTTGTTTGTCAAGCTATTAGTTTTATGTAATTTCATGTCACGCTATTAGTAGATATCGTTCGTTGTGACGCTATTAGTAGATTAGTAGGTGTCGTTCGTTGTCAAGTGGATGTCGTTCTTGTCACGCTAATGGTATATGTCTTTTGTTGTCGCGTAATGGTAGATGTCGTTCGTTGTCACACTAATGTTAGATGTCGTTCTTGTCACGCCAAGGATATATGTTTTTATTAGTCACGCTAATTGTGGATGCCATTCTTGTCACTGTTTTTATCACATTAATAGCAAATACCGTTTGACAGCTTGCTAATATAAAGCAAGAGGAAATTCCTATTAAATTAATTATATCGCCGGTTTTGTATGTAACTTATTCCATTTATCGTTGCCGACCTAGTCCATCCTGCCGGAGATGATCAGCCTTGGGACTGGCAGCATGGGCCAACCTTCGAAGGTCTCCACGTCCGATGTGACCGTCATTGCGCAGAACATGCGCACATTCCGTATCCTGCGCTCACTCAAGATGGTGTCTCGCTTCCAGAAGGTTCGCCTCATCGTGCTGGCCGTCACCAAGGAGTTCCAAGTATGTCACCTTTCACGTCGTAGAGGCTGGTTGAGAGACATGCTCAAACGCAGCTCCGGGTAACTGCAACCTAATAAATAGGTCGACGATAATAGTAACAGATACTTGCACGAACGCACACATGTACACACGCACGCACGCACACACACACACATACATATATACATGCACACACACATACACACCAATGCGGTCATTGTGTATAACAAGTATGTTATGTTCATCATTTATGTGTGTGAATTGTATAATGTGTTCGCGTTGGATATGGTCTTTTTCATTGCGCTCCTATTCATCTAGTGTACAATTAGACAGGTCGGATTTTCTGAAAATCTAACTCCTAAAGGCATTTTTGGGTAAAAGTGGACAGACAACCTTTTTAATATAATTTGAGGGTGCTGAATCCGATTTTAGCGTCTGTCACCTTGTGACGTCAAAATATGACCTTCAAAATGGCAAGTGAAAAATTGTCGCCGCCGAAGTGTTTTCGGCACACATTTTGCATTAAATGTGCATATAACATCTTCTGTATATCATAAAAGAAAAATTTTTGCAGTCTTTTTGATCAAACAATCACCCTAGAGTACATGTGGTTGAAAATTAGTTTATATTAATTTCCAAAGTCACAAAGATTAAAAAGATAGGGTTTTCAGAAAATCAAACTTCTAGAGGCATTTCTGGGAAACAGTTTGACACACAACCTTTTCAACATAACTTGAGGGTGCTGAATCCGATTTTGGTGTCTGACCTCCAAAATGGCTAGTGAAAAATGGCCGATTTTGACACACATTTTGCATTTAAATTTGCATATAACATCTTCTGTAAATCATAAACGAACTATAGTTTAGTCTTTCTTATGAACGTATCACCCTAGTGTACGTTTGGTTGAAAATTAGTTGATTGTATTAATTTCCAATGTCATAAAGGTAACAAATGTCGGATTTTCAGACAATCAAACTTCCAGAGGCATTTTGGTGGAATAAGTGGACAGACAACCTCTTTAACATAATTTGAGGTTGCTGGATGCGATTTTGGTGTCTGTCACCTTGTGGCGTCAGTCAATGACCTTCAAAATAGCAAGTGAAAAATTGCCGCCGCCGAGGTGATTTCGCCACATATTTTGCATCAAATGTGCATATAACATCTTCTGTATATCATAAACGAACCTTTTTTGTAGTCTTTCTTATCAAACAATCACCCTAGTGTATGTGCATGTGGCTGAAGATTAGTTGTTTGTATTAATTTCCAAGGTCACAAAGGTAAACAAAGGACGGATTTTCATAAAATCAAACTGCTAGAGGAATTTTTTTAAAGTGGAGTTACATGCAGATGTGTACAAGTCTTGTCTTCACCCGTGCCCCGAAAAATGGAAATTGGAAGCTCCATTTGTACGCATTTCAGTCTATACTCTTCATGAGATATGGCCACACAAATGATACCCACTGGATGACAATCTATGAGATCGAAATGCACCAACTCCCAGCTGAAGTTCTACAGGAATTCAAAAATGGAAATTTTGTGGTGAAGAGGCTAGCACTTCAGTTTAACCAGATAGACCGCGACCAGTGCTAAGAATGGTTAAATAGCATCGAGAAGAAGTGAGGTGGCACTGTTTGCATGAGTAGATAGTGCGCTCTTTTGGGCCTCAAAATCTTACTTATAAAAAAGAATTTAATGACCACTAATCGTTTTCGACAACCTACTTATAAAAAAAAGATCAAAGGCTTTTTTTGACACTAATGAGTTTCGGAAACCTACTTATAAAAAACGTGATTGATGAGCGATGTAATTTGATACTAATTGGATGATTGATTACCCCTACACTAGAGATGCCACCTAGCGGTGAGTGCAGAGAGTATTTTAGTCCTAGCGATCAACGCCGTACCTAGAGCGTGCTGACGTAAGCAATGCGTTTATCGCGCTAACCACGCCCATTGTATCGAACCACGCTAAAACCATGCAACGTTTAGTTTCGTACTTTTAACGTCCTCAACGTCGTACCTGCTGACGTAAGCAATAATGCGTTTTTACTTTTCGTTGTATGTGAGATGCCACCTAGCGGTGAGATGCTATAATATAACCGGGGTAAAATGACGTAAGCAATAATGCGTTTATCGCGCTAATATAACCACGCTAAAACCATTGTATAAACTAAAACCATTGTATAAACGTCGACCCCCGTTATGAATGGTCCCTATGTTGACAGCAAGAGCGACGACCGCTGCTGCTGCAGCGATAAGGCACCGCCGCCGGCTGCTGCTGCTCTAGTGGCCTTTGACCCCTGGATGACAGCATAGCTGGCTAACGGTAAACAACGTTGTTCTGGTGGACGGATTAAAACGAAACCGCTGCGTTTAAATACATCTAGTCGTGGGATTACAATGACAATCAAATGCATAAATACACTAACGTTCAGTAGGGTGTTTATGCATTGGAAATAGACGCGTGAAAACGTGAGTAGTGACTGAATATTTATTGTGGATGATAGGCGGCGCCAACGAGTTGCTCCGGCGCTGAATATTTATTGTGGATGATAGGCGGCGCCAACGAGGTGCTCCGGTGGGGAACCGAAGCCTTCCCGGCGATATAGTTCAGGAGGCGTGATTGTTCTCCATAGTCCATTGGGTTGTTTGACTAGAAAGACCCGTGCCAGATCGGCGATGTCGTCATCGTCAGAGCTGTCAGTCGACGTGACATTGCACGTAGGAGGTGGCGAAGGTGTGCGGACGGACGGCGTGACCACACAAGTCGGCTGGGTCGACGTCGTCGTCACGTCGGGCAGTTGTATCGGTCTACGAGGCGACGATACGTCTCTTGTAGGCAGTTGGATCGGTCTATGAAATAAAATGTTTAAACGATGAATGAGACAATAAACGGTAGTAAAATGAACGATATGCACGCGCTTATAAATAAAATGCATGCATGTTTAAACGGTAAAATACATGCAATTTAATGCGTACTACTGTAGTAAAACGTGCATTTAAATAAAATGCATGCATGTTTAAACGGTATGTTACAACAACTGTAGTAAAAACGTGCATTTAAATAAAATGCATGCATGTATGCATGCATGTTTAAACGGTAAAATACATGCAATTTAATGCGTACTACTGTAGTAAAAACGTGCATTTAAATAAAATGTTACAACAATAAAAACGTGCATTTAAATAAAATGCATGCATGTTTAAAATAAAATACATGCTATTGCGTATAGTAAGCACTGTTTAAATAAAATGCATGTTACACTAGTAAAAACGTGCATTTAAATAAAATGCATGCATGTATGCACGCACTTATAAATCAAATGCATGCATGTTTAAACGGTAAATACATGCAATTTAATGCGTACTAGTAAAAACGTGCATTTAAATAAAATGCATGCATGTTACAACAATAAAAACGTGCATTTAAATAAAATGCATGCATGTTTAAAATAAAATACATGCTACTGCGTATAGTAAGCACTGTTTAAATAAAATGCATGTTACAACAATAAAAACGTGCATTGAAATAAAATGCATGCATGTTTAAAATACATGCTATTGCGTATAGTAAGCACTGTTTAAATAAAATGCATGCTGTCTTACCGTGGTGTTGCCATGTTAGATGGAGCGATGTATGTGGAGACGTCGTGCGCGCGTGTTTGTAAAAGTGTGTATGAAATGTGCGCGTCGTCAAACAGCGGCGGTGGCGGCGCATGACACTACGGCTTATTTTGATTGACATGTGAACGGAGAACAAAGGATTTTTACAAACGATAAACGAAACGTTAAAAGCACGAAATGAAACGTTGTATACGATCACTGGGGGGTCAGGAAACACGAGATGCATAGATATTAGAGAAATTCGCTGTAAAATTCACATTTGACAATGAATGCACTGACGTGAACGCTAACTTTTTTCCTAAAACAAATTCCTCGGTAGACTAGGCGGAATGCGTTAAGCGCACATGTGTGACATCTGTTGCGCGTGACTTAACGAGTTGGAATGTGAACGGAGAACAATGGATTTTTACAAACGATAAATGAAACGTTAAAAGCGCAAAATTAAACGTTGTATAAGATCGCTGTGGAGTCAGGAAACGGGAGATGCATCGATATTAGAGAAATTCGATGTAAAGAGAGATTTAAGGGCGAATGTACTGACGTGACCGGAAACTTTTTTCCGAAAACAAAATGCCTGGGATGGATGAAGTATGCACGTCGATAATTGAATAAGATAAGGGTATGAGTGTGAAGTGCGCATGCGCGTTATGTTGTAGACAATGACATTTCAAAAACAATAAACGAAACGTTAAAAGCACGAAACTAAACGTTGTATAGATTCTCTGTGGAGTCAGGAAACGTGAGGTGCATCGATATTAGAGAAAATCGATGTAAGGAGAGATTTAACGGCGAATGTACTGACGTGACCGGAGACTTTTTTCCGAAAACAAAATGTCTGAAATGTACGAGGCATGCACGCTGATAATTGAGTAAGATGACGTATTAGCGTGAAGTGCGCATGCGTGTTATTTGGAAAAGGTATAAAACGGTTGAGAAAAAGCTATATTGTATGACGCTGAAGTTCTAACGTGTATTCTTTCAACAACAGCAGAGCAGCAAGCAGCAGACGTTCTTCCGCAACATGGCGGATGAAAGTCAACAACAACAACCGAAAAAGCCGAAGACGCTGCGGAAGCAGTCGATGAAGGCGGCGGCAGCGGCCAGCAGCAGCAGCAGTCAACCTTCGGCACTGATTGCAGCCTTGTCAACGGGGGTGTCACCACCCGTTAAGCGGCCCGTTGCGCTCATCGCGGCCCCTTTGACTGTCGGCCGAAAACGAAGCGCCGAAGAGGCGCACTTGGAGCAGCCCGACGAAACGGCCGAGCAGCCCCCGGTCCTGTCGCGGAGCGGTTCTATGGAGCGTGAATCGTCGGCGTCGACACGCGCCACAGTGGTGAGTCTGAGACATCTGAAGTGTGCTGTCAACGCTGTGTATAAACTGCAGTTGCACGTTACGATCGATGCCGTCTCGTACAAAGGCGAGCCCGGCACCACCTATTTGGGATGTTCCCGTTGTGGCCGGAAATTGCAGACAAGCAAAGACGGGACCCTGATATGTCGAACGCACGGTGAAGTGTTTGTACCGAAATATTTCTTCGCGTTACGTGTGATGGTGAAGGATGGCGAGGAGGAGGAGGAAGACGAGCTTTGGCTTACGTTGTTCGATAGCCAAATGTCTAATCTCGTCGAGTACACGGCCGAGTACTTGACGGAATTGAACGAGGAGGATCTTCGCGATACCATGCTCGAGTTAGCCGGTACTAAAGTGGAGATTAGTGTGCGGAAGACGAGTTGGAACGGTGACCCCTCGTATACAGTCCGCACACTAAAGAGATACGTCGACGATGACTAATGTTGTCTTGTGTTGTTTGTAGGAGGAAAATTGGCCGCTACTGGTAGATTTATTGACGCACGCCAACGAACGACAACGAATGAGAGATCGTCGTGGTCTGGCACTAAGTGCGGAGAGCTTTGAAATATTAGCCGAGGCGGCCGAGCAGTATATAAGACCGTTTTGGTTGGCCTACGAAGCAAGCCTATTGTGTAGTAGTTTGATGTACTAACAGTTGTGCTTTTATATGCTTTAGGAAGTGCGCTGCGTACTGGAAAAAATGCTTGCAAACAACGAAAGGATTCGCGCTCAGTACGACGAGATTGCCTCGTTCGTAAGAACGTTGTTGGAACGTGGTGTGCAGGGGTCGATAAAGAAGGATGAGGACAAGAGGGAGGAGGCGGACTAATGATAATAATGTGTTTGTAGGACGCTCTGACGCAACACACTAGACGTGAGTGTATGAGCGACTTCCTACACGCGTTCCTGACGGTGATTCGTAAAGAGTAGAACCGCTTTGTGCTATAGGGTAGTGGAGGAGTTCGTGACGCTCACGTATTGGAGGCGATCATCGAGGAGGCGCTGGGCGGCTGCTCGAACCGAATGCGTCCCGCGCCACCGACGTATAACGAGAGCCTGGGGACGATGGGACCGACGTGCTCGCCGTACTGGAGCGTATCGGAGGAGCTGGGGACGTGTCAACGGCAAATCGTCGTGCCGAGCCGGAGTCAGTTGGTCGGGCGTTACGAACGACTGGCGATGGATCTCGTCGCCGAGACTCTCGGCGAAATGATTCTGGAGAAGGCGCGGGATCATTGCGGGGTATGTGAACCGAATGAAGGCTGTCCCTACGTTCACATGCCCGGCTATCGCGCGGGGCGGCCGAATCGTGTATACATGCAACGTTTCGATAAGCCGGGCTGCATTGTGACGCGCTATTTCAACGGCGTCATCGAAACGTTCCTACGTCGATCGCTCATCCCCTGTTTCACGAGACTAGTGCATATTCTACACGAGACTACGGTGTCGACTTCTTCCGGTGAACAGCAGCCGCAAACGGGCCGTGCAGGAGAATTGTATTTGGTGCAGTTTGTGTCGAACTGGTTGTTGGGAACAAATTGGCGCGATTATATGAATCGAGTGCAACTCGAGTCGGCCGTGCACACGTACGTGCAACGCCGGAGCGGACTGGAATGAACGAACACTAGTAGAATAGAGAACATTTTATTATAATATTTGCTTGCTATTGAAACAAAGGCTTCACGACGCTGTGTTTGAATGTTGTAAGAGTACCGAATAAAACGTTGAAAATGTACTTTCCGTTTCCGAGTTTCCTAGTTAGAAAAATTACCGCATTATAAAAATGTCCGCTAGTCGTAAAAACAACCACCATCCCGCTAGTTAGAAAAATTACCGCTAGTACCACCATACAGTTACAAAAATTACCGCTAGTCGTAAAAATGACATCCCGCTAGTTAGAAAAATGTCCGCTAGTACCACCATACCGCACACAGTTAGAAAAATTACCGCTAGTTGACCGCATTCTTCCCGCTAGGGTGTACTTACCACCACCTCCACCGTCACCGTCGCTGTTATCAATAGCGGTGCTCGAAAAAATATCATTAGAGAGAATGCCACCATCACCTACTAGATGGCAATGTCCGAAATGTGGGCGCTATTTCGCGACGCAGTCGACGTTAGAACGACACGTAAAGAGTTCGAAAACATGCGGCGACGAAGCGCTATGCGTAAAACGTCGAGAGTGTCCAAAATGTGGCGAGCTATTCACCGCGCGTCACGCTATGCTACGACATCTGCAACTGCGGTGTGGCCGTTCGCCACCTCCTAGTAGTAATGAATCAGCGGCGGAGGCGGCAGCCGCTAGGGCGCCGTCACCCGACGATCTACAGCGTGTCGTGGACGAACACCGGCGTAGCATAGAGACGTCGGTAGCGCGCGGTGCCATACAGTCGCGTTACAACTATCGTATGACCGCCTGTACGAGTACGATTCCTCGACGCCGTGCGCACGACCGACGTACTGCAGTACGCCATCGCGCAGCGTCCCGACTCGGGATGGATCTCGAGCTCGTAACTAACGCCACCTACTTCGTGAAAGTCATCATCAATCATCCTATCGGCTGCGTTGGCGTGACGACGCTTCCCGCCTACGTGCGCCTCAACAAGGCCATCCTGACATTGACGAAAGATCATCGAGGCACGCCCTACGACGACCATCTGTGTCTCTTCCGATGCATCGGACTCCACCTGCAAGGCCACCGACGAGGCGAAAGTGGCAGCCACATCGGTACGAACCGTTTAACGAAAGTCGCTAAACGTCTGCACGCGCAGTATTGTCGCGCCACGCGCACGTCGGCCTCGAACGGCGTGCGCCTGAACGAACTGGATCGCGTGGAGACGGTTTTCGACATTAACGTCGTCGTCTATCGTCGACTGACGAACGACGTCGCCGAACTAGTCCGTCGATCGCGCGAAGCGCACCCCACGACGCTGAACGTCAACCTGTACGAGTCGCACTTCTCGTACATAAGCGATCCGCGCGTGTACACGAAAACGTACAAGTGCGGGAAATGTGGCAACGCCCTCTGGCGGAACGCGCGCGAGTTACGACGTCACGAAGCGACGTGCGAAGGTGGCGTTCGTCACGTGTTCCCCGGCGGCGTCTACCGACCGTCGCCGTCCGTATTCGAGCGGCTCGACGACGAAGGCATCGACGTCGGCGACGACGACCTGCGCTACTACCCGTACCGCGCGACGTTCGATTTCGAGTGCTATTTCGCCGATAACGATCTGCCGACGGATACCGACAAATGCCGCTGGATCGCGCGACACGAACTGCTCAGCGTGAGCGTCGCGTCGAACGTGCCCGGTCACGAAGCGGCGCGGTGTTACGTCACGACCGGCGATTCGTCGGAACTCGCGCGTCGCTTCATCGACGACCTGGAAGCGGTGAGCGCGGCGGCGTGCGCGATTCTACGTCCCCGCTACTACGCGACCTTCGAGGCGCTCGACGCGCTCGACGCCGATTGGCGGCGACGATGCAACGACGACGACGACGCCGCCGCGTCACCGTACGCCACTCTCGCCGACCGGCTGTGGACGTACCTTCGTCAAATGCCCGTATTGGGATTCAATTCGGGTAAGTACGACCTGAATGTCGTCAAAAAGTACTTGACCCCCCTGCTCATAACCGGCGACGCGCAGCACACGTCGTCGGCGTTTACCATTAAACGTCAGAACAATTACATGTGCCTGTCGACGACGACGTTGAAATTCCTGGACATAACGAATTACCTCGCGCCCGGCGTTAGCTACGATCGCTTTCTGAAAGCGTACGGTTGCTCGGCAACGAAGGGCTACTTTCCGTACGAGCACATCGACGCGTTGTCGCGTCTGGACGAAACCGCCCTGCCGTCGCCCGAAGCTTTCTACAGCCAGCTGAAACGCGAGGGAATCTCCGCGGAGGCGTACGAGATTTGCGCGACGGCGTGGCGCGACGAGGGCATGACGTCGATGCGCGATTTTCTTGTGTGGTATAACAATGGTGACGTGGCGCCGTTTCTCGAGGCCGTCGATCGCCAGTACGCTACTATCGGCGCCGACGTATCGACATGTTCAAGGACGCCATCAGCGTACCGGGGTTGACGTTGTTGTACCTGTTCAACGACCTGCCGACGTCGATCCATTTCTCGCTCTTCAACGAGCCGAACAAAGATCTGCACCGTCTGCTGCAGGCGCAGATCGTCGGCGGCACGTCGATCATCTTCGCGCGCCACCACGAGGCCGACGTGACGTCGATTCGAGGCGGCGACGGCGCGCCGTGCCGATCGATAGTAGGCTTCGACGCAAACGGCCTCTATCTATGGGCAATATTGCAGGAGATGCCGACGGGCTGGTACACGCGCCGACGCGCTGAGAACGCCTTTCGAGCGGAACGCGTGCACCGCTACGGTCGTATGGCCGTGGAGTGGTTGACGCGCGTGGAGGCGGAAACCGGCGCGCGTATACGTCACCAGTTGAACGGACGCGAGAAGCGCATCGGAAAGCACCTAGTCGACGGCTGGTGCGCCGCCACGCGAACGGCGTATCAATTTCACGGCTGCAATTTTCACGGCTGCCCGACGTGTCAGGCGCACGTGACGACGAACGCCGTCAACGGTCAACCGATGACGACGCTCTACGCCGCGACGATCGCCGTGACCGCCTGCCTACCTGCGCCGTTTCGTCGACGACGTCGTCGAAATGTGGGAGTGCCAGTGGCACGCCGTGCGACCGCTGGCGGTGCCGACGCCGCCCGACGCGTCACGATGGCAACCGCCGCCGACCGCCATTACGCTCTCGACGATACTGGAGGCGGTGCGCGACGGCTCTCTGTTCGGCCTCGTGCAGTGCGATATCGCCGTGTCGGAAGCGCTGCGCGACAAGTTCGCCGAGTTGCAGCCCGTATTCAAGAACGTCGATATCGTGCGCGACGATCTCAGCCCGTTCATGCGCGACTACGCCGAGTCGCACGATCTCCTCACGCGACCTCAACGGACGCTCGTCGGTAGCTATTTCGGCGCGGCGATCGTGCTCGCGACGACGCTCCTACGCTGGTATCTGGCGCACGGTCTCGTCGTCGAGCGCGTCTACCAGATCGTCGAGTACGCGCCGATAGCGTGCTTTCGCCGCTTCGGCGACGCGGTTTCGACGGCGCGACGCGAGGGCGATATCGATCCCGACAAATCGATCATCGCCGATACCTTTAAACTTCTCGGCAACAGTTCCTACGGGAAAACGATTACGCGCGTCGATCGGCACCGGGAAATCAAGTACACCACGCCGATCGGCGCGTCGATGCTCGTCAACAATCAGCGCTTCCGGCAACTCGACGTCGTCGTTGACGACGCGCTTTACGAGGTGGCGCTGAATAAGCGCAAAATCGTCTACGGCCTGCCGATACATATCGGCTATTTCGTATTGCAGTACGCAAAATTGAGAATGCTGGAATTTTATTACGATTTCGTCGACGCCTACATTCCCCGTCCGCTCTTCCAGTACTGCGCTATGGACACGGACTCGGCGTACATCGCCCTAGCCGGACGTGACGTCGACGCGCTCGTACCGGAAGAACGTCGCGAACACTACTTCCGGAATCGTTCGCTCTTGTTTCCGGCCGAATGCTGCGACGCGCACGTGGACGCCTACGTACGACGGCGCGTCGCCGGACTAGCGTGGGAGGAGCCGGCCTGCTGCGCGCGCCGACGCCTGTTCGATCGTCGAACGCCGGGCCTCTTCAAAGAAGAGTGGCGCGGCGACGGAATCGTGGCGCTGTGCAGCAAAACCTTCTACTGCTTCGGCGGCACCGCCGGTCCGAAGTACAGCACGAAGGGACTGAGCAAGCGACAGAACGCCGACATCGACGAGCACACCTTCCTCGCCGTACTGCGCGACCGTCGCAACGGCGTCGGCTGGAACCGCGGTTTCCAAGTGAAAGACTCGTCCGTGTTGACGTACGTTCAAGAGCGCGCGGCGTTGAGCTACTTCTACGCTAAACGCCGCGTGCTCGACGACGGCGTCACTACGGCGCCGATACTCGTCTAACTCGTAAACAACACTCGTCTAACTCGTCTACTACTAACCTAACCCCCACCACCCCCCTAGGGGTAGTTTCTGTATGTATGTATGTGTGGGTAATAATAAACACCAACAATTGTGTACATAATCATTTGTTTGTTGTTTTTTATTTCTACTATACACGTAAAAGCGACGAAATTAATGATGAGGATTTAATAAATCGTATACGAGACAGTCATTGTTCACCCGATTGGTGCCGAATAGGCTCTGGAACGTCGTCAACGGCATTCCGCGACATCGGAGGAGAAGGTAGGCGACGCAATATTGTCCGCACACGTTAGAGATGACGCTCTGCAGCCGCTTGTCGTTGTACGTCCACGCGTCGCCGCAGTGGCGGCGCAGGAAGGCGCGGAAGTCGGCGTGCAGCGGCGGCAAACCGTACGAATCGAAGTACTCGCCTCGTCGGTCGGCGCCGACGTAGACGGCCACCCAGTGCTGTCCCGGTTCGCCGCCGTCGTCGGTGTAGCACACGAAGGCCGTCGGGTAGGTGGTGGCGGCGACGGCGGCTGTAAGTAGCGCGTCTTTAGGCACGACGCCGACGACGATACGTTTAGCGTACGTATCGAGTTCCAGACGACGCATCAGTTGAAACGTATCCATAGTTACCAGTCGTACACGACGTTCCGGTTCCGGTCGATCTCCATCACCGTCTCGAATTCCGCGTACACGACGACGTTCACCGGAAGCGGTAGCGGCGTCCCGAAATGCATTTCGACGCCCACGCTCCCCTGACGCACGACGTTGAAATGATCGCCGTCGCAACAGTCGGGGGTCAGGTCGAAACCGAAGATGGTGTAGCCGGCGCCGAAGTCCGTGCGCGATACGTCGTTCCCCTCGTCCTCGAACGCCTTTCCGGTCGCCTCGAAGAGATTCATGTAGCTCCGCATGTACCGGTTGTGCGGGAAGTACGGCTGCAGCGGCTTGCTCGGCACCTGACGTCCGTCGACGACGAGCGTCAGGAAGTTTATGTCGTTGTGACGCGCGTCGAACGGATTTCTAGTGTAGTCGCCGTTGTAGGCGACGTTATCGATCATCATCAGGAAGAGGCGTTTCGGAATCGCGCCCATGTACAGGTTCTCGTGCGTGTGCGATAGCGTACCCGCCGTTATCGAGAACGATTTGCAGTCGACGCGACGCATCGGAAACTTAGCTGTTCCCAACCCCAACGCTTTGATTTGTCCCATCTGGACGGCCGGGTTCAACTTCACTTTTCGCACGTGCAGTCGAATCGCCTGCAGCACGACGCGCCACCCCGGTACGGCTTGCGCGCCCATGATCGCGAAGGCGTCCTTCGAGCGCACTATGCGCACTTTCGTGTCGACGCCGTTCGGTAGGTGTCTGTTTAGCATAAACGCATCGATGTGCAGGCGTCCCATCATCTCCACCTCGTTGCTATCGGCCGTCGCGAGGCGTCGCGCCTCGAAACCGACGTTGCCGTTGCCGAGCGTGTCCATCCGTCCGGCGGTGTCTTTGTACCACAACGAACCCGTGAGATGCGAACGTTTCGCGTCGCTACCGTAACTTAGCAACGTCTCGAGGTAGGCCCGGTAAGCGTACGTATTGGTCGACGGCGTCACGAGGGTGTTGTTCAGCGACAGGTCGATTTGACTGATCATCGAATGCAGGAAATTGTTGACCGGCGCCACCGCGGCGGCGGCCGCCAGATCGGTACCGTCCCCCGCGTCATTTTGAAGCGCACGTACAGTTGAACGCTCCCAATGTCCGTATAGTCTTCGCCCGAACCCGGCACGAGGAACTCGATAGGGCCGCCGGCGTCGAGAGTCGTCAGCGGCTGGTAGACGTTCCAATGACTACTCTCGATGCTCGTCTGCGTCACCGGTCCGCTGAACAGCTTCAGTTCGGCCTTCGCGCCCTCGCACGTTGAGCCGTTCACGAACGCCATCGTCGAATATGTCGTCCGTTCGACGCGCTCTCTTCCGCCTACTGACGACCGTCGCCGCTAGGCGCGCCCTCTTTATGCCGCCGCCGCTGCCGCCGCGGCGTCGCTGCTGCTGCGTTTTTTTCTTCCGTAGACGCGGTACGGCTACGTATTGGTCGACGGCGACGTCAGCGACGCGTCGAGTTGACTGAATATCGTATGCAGGAAATTGTTGACCGGCGCCACCGCGGCGGCGGCCGTCAGATCGGTATCGTCTCCTCCCCGCGTCACTATGAAGCGCACGTACACTCGAAGGTGGTCCTTATAGCCCGAACCCGGGAGAGTCGTCAGCGGCTGGTAGACGGTCCACTGACCGTTCTCGAGTGCGCGCTCCATCGTCGTCGTTACTCGTCGAATATGTCCCTTCGACGCGCTCTTTTCCGCCTACTGACGGCCGTCGCCGCTAAGCGCGCTCTCTTTACGCCGACGCCGCCGCGGGGACGGCGCTGCTGCTGCGCTTGTTTCTTTCTCTTCTGTTTCTTCTTTGGCTGCTGCTGCGGATTCAATAGGCCGTCGAGAAGATCGGCGCCGGCCTCCTTCGCGCGCCTTTTTAGCGACTGTTTCAGATTGCCGCCGGCGACGACGTCGCGCGCCACGTGCATGCCGGTGTTGAGCGCGCGTTTTCCCAACGCCATCGCGCCTCTCTTGATAAGCGGCATGGCGCTTCGAAACAGACTCCCGAAGAGATTACCCAGACCGTGACCTCGATGACCCCGATCACCGACGAAGACCGGCAGCTGTCCGCCGACCTGACGAACGTAGTAGTCTACGTACGGGTTCTTCGACGACGGCGATATGTTAAAACAATTTCGATTTACAACGTCTGAAGTGAAGCGTCGTCACCACCTTCCCGAATGGTATCGGTTCGAATGCTCGAATGGTATCGGTTGGCCGTGATCGTCTCTTATATCGACTTCGACCTCGTCGAATTGATTCCGCAGCAGCTTCACGTATTGCACGCGATCGAACGTTTCCGAAATAACGTCACCGTTCTCACCGCGGACGGCGATGTTTCGAAGGAGCGGCGCGTACACGTCACCGACAACGCGCGGTTCCACGAGATCCGTGTACACGTACAGACTCTCGATGCCCGCCGACATGGTCACCGTATTGCGACCTTCGTACTCGAACGTGTACGCGGCGGGCGACGTGCTGATGACGGGCCTCACCGCCGGCGCGGGACCGAACGCGGACGAACTCATGATCGTGTTGCTATGGAAACCTAGCACGTGCCTCAGACGGCTCGAATGAGGTATGATAAATTCTACACCCGCCGACATACGTAGCGTAAATCGGTTAGAGACGGCGCTGTATTCTAGCACGGCCTTGACCTTCCTGGTGACTAATTTATCTAGCGCCTCGTTGATCCTGTTCAACAACGTATAAACGTTATTGTAGAAACCGTGAGGAATCGACGTCTGACGATATATCAGCACGGTCGCGCCGCCTTCGTCTATCTGCGTGTAAACACCCGATTCGCCCGCCGCGCAAGTCAGATAGAAGTAGGCATCCTTCTCTCTCACGTTGTACCACGTGTGCGGATACTGTACCGACACCGCGCCGCATTCCCACTCCCCCGACAGGTCGAAACGTCGCGGCAACGTCGTGACGTAGTGCGTCAACGTATTTTCGGGGTGACGTTTCATAGACGCGTTGGTCGGCAGCGTCAGGTAAAAGTCAGACGAGACCGCCATCGTGTCGTCGACGTTCGCTGCCGACACTCATAGACGGACTCGGGAGCAAGTAACCGAGACAGCTGCTCAACAGCGCCGTCCACAGGTTGGAGTCACCTTGACCTTTCGTCAGATTGTATATACTAACGGCGATGACGAAGTACAGGACGACGACCTGACAGAGGAACACGATTTCGGCCTTAGGGCATTCGTTGCCGCAGATTCGCCATGGAACGGGTTCGGCGGCAGTGGTTGTAGCGTCGATGGAGTCCGCGTTGTGCTCGTCGTCGACGACGGATGATTCGTCGGCGTTCGTTCGACGCTCGCCACTCGAGGTAGTTTCGTCGTCGTCGCACATCGTCGCGCCACTGCGCGCTGTCGATGCAGCAGGGACCTTTATACGGTAAGAACGAAGATCCGTTGCATAGTCCCGACTCGTGCAGTCGCCAGCAGCCGGTGTGACGCGTCCAAAGATTCATAGGTCCACGAGCGACTCGGCGTCGATCCAGCTGTTGAATGAGGCCGGATATCCGCTCCATTTTACGAGCGCCTCCGAACCGCCGCCGCCACGACGCCGACGACGCCGTAGAACCGCCTCCACGCGATATAGTTTGTCTTTCGGAACGACTACGCGTTGTAGTTCCGGTTCGTAGAAGGTGCCCTCTATCGGCGTCTCGGCGTCGTCCTTCAGGCGATAAACGGGCGTTTCGGACGGGTGCACCTCTACGACGGTGAACAGCTCCTCGCTCCAGTTAGCCATGTATCCTTTTTTGAAATGACCCCTCGTCTTGCTGATATGTACGCGATCTCCCACGCGTAGTTTCGGTTTTCGTCGTCGATCGACGTCGCCGCCACCCCCGTACAGTCGTTGCCATACGGCCTCCTGATTCGTCGCGTCGACACTCGCCGGCGTACTACCGATGCTTCGGTGGTAGGCGTTGTTGTACGATCGCACGAAATCCGGTAACGCCTCTACGTAGCGCAGCGTATCGTGTTTCGTAAAATAGCGCCACATACGCGTCTTCAAAGTTCGATTAAACCATTCCACGACGCTCGCTTTGGTCTCCTCGTTATGCGTCACGAAATGATGAACGCCGCGACTCTTTAGCAACGTTTGCAGGGGTCGGTTCAAAAACTCGCTCCCCTTATCGGTCTGCAGCGTGTGCGGCGTCTCGTCGTCGTCGTTCAGCAGGCGCTCGAAGGCCGCGACGAGCGACGCGCCGGACTTATTCTTCAACGGAACGCACCACGCCCACTTCGAAAACACATTGATCACCGTCAATAGGAATGTTATACCGTCGTTGTGCGTTTTCAGTCTAGTCAAGTCGACCAGATCGGCTTGCCACTGCTGGTTTCGACCGCCCACGATGACGCGACGTCGTTTGAAATGACGTCTAACCGATTTGTGTAGGGTATAGGCGTCCTGCGACGCTAGCCACCTCTCGACGGCCGCACGTCGGAGCTTCGACGCCCGGTGCAACGCGTCGACGCCTCCGTAACTCCCCACCCGTTTCGGATCGAAGTACGCGTTATTCAGCTCGTCGTCGACGTCGATGTTTCGTTGCTGTCGAGGCTTTCGTTTTGGACGACGACGACTCCACCCGGACACCATGACGACGAAGACGACGACGATGATGATACGATGATATAGAGTGCGATAAGCGCGTTGGTGAAGCCGACGACGACGATGATGATCGCGCGTCGTGACGTCATCACGACAACGTATCCCACGCCGTGACGCCCAACGAAGAGGATCGTTGTCTGCGTTTAGGTTCGCCTCGCATCCGACGACGTCTCCGCTCCGACGGCGCTGCTGATGAACTAGACGTCGTCGGCATCATCATCGCCTCTTCTAGTAGGTGCTTCTGGCGTCGCTCTATGTACGATCGATAGCGCGGGTTGCCTACGAATTCCATAGGGATATTCATATCCTTCTTGTGCAGTCCGAACTCCCGCCATCCTACGGGCGCCGTCGTCTTCGATCTCGTTCGCATGAGATCGTTTACTAGATCGACCATATTACTCCCGGCGATCGTGTTACCGTCGTACACGAATTCACCGCGTTCGTTCCATCGAGACAACGGATCGACTTTCATTTTTTCGATAAGCAGTCTCGTCTTCTCTTTCAACGTTTTCGGCATACTGGCTACGATTTCGCGCTCTATCACCTCCGACGATGGTGGCGCCACCGCCGCCGCCGCCGCCGCTGGCGCCACCGGTACCGCGGGTGTCTCGCCGCTGTTCACCACCGACACGCGTACCGGTTGCGCCGCTCGAGCCGCCTCTATCGTATTGTACCGACTCAGCAGTTGATTGTACGACGTTACCTTTTCTCGTTCCGATAAATCCGAACGTTCTAGAATGTCCTTCATGTCGCTGTCAAGGCTACTCAGCACACGTGATCGAGGCGCGCTCGACGACTGATCGACACGTGGCAGAAGGCTTTCCACCAATGGTGGATCGACCAACGCCATCTTCTTCGCGTACTGCATCAATCACCCGCTGCCGCCGGCGCCGCCGCCGAACACCTGTCTGAGCAGCGGCAGGATAACGGTACTCGCTAACGGCGCTAGCAGGGCCGTCAGAAAACCACCCGCACCCTTTTGCAAGATGACACGCTTCTGCTTACGCGTGACGTGTTTGTCGACGAGTTTACGCAGGTGATCCCGGTATTTCGACAATACGCGTTTTTGTTTCGGCGACAACTTCACGTTCCCTTTCAGAATGTTGTACGCGCAATCGTACAGACTACAAATGAGACCGGTGCCGCGTGGGCGAGTAGGGCTTTTCGTAGAGCTTGATTCGTCGGTCCCGCCACCTTCGGCCGACTCTTCGCTCCCGTCACGCGCGCCTTCATAGCGACTAATAAACGGACGCGCCGTCGTCCCTCTCTTCTTATAGTCCGCCGACGCCACCACCACCCTTCCGTACGTACACGTACTGAAGGCGATCGTCCGGAAATATGCACGTACGCAGACGCATGTCCTCTTCCGTTTCCTGTTTCAGATCCGCGAATAGATAGCCGTACCCCGACGACGTCGCGTCTTTGAAAGCCTCTATCATGTAGTTGACCTTTCCCGGGTACATCTGTTTCGCTATGTGACCTACTTGACCCTCGTCTCGAGGACTCTTGAATAGCACTATGGATTGTGCGTTTAGGCTGATTGTACGGTTTTCTTTCCCTTTCGGAAACATGTTCTGTCGCAATTGTACGACCGACGTATTACAATGATGACTTTTTTTAGTAAATAGTACCGTCACCCGGCTATCGGTCTCCTCCATGAGGTCGTCGAGTACTAGAAGCGTTCTCGCTTTACCGTCTAAACGTTTCGGATCCGGCAGGCCGTCTACGAACTCTATTTTCGAAGACATAGACGCGTAGCCGCTCTGCCACTGTCCGTAACACCACAGGATTTTCTCCGGCGGCGGATCGATCATAGTATCGTAACGTATCAAACGCTCGACGAACGTCGTCTTACCGCATCCCGTAGGACCGGCTACTATACACGTAAAAGGATGCTTCAACGACGGTCCGTTCATTTTTCACGACTGAACGACGGACACTTTTTTACGCGTCTTTATAACCATCGCGCAACTTCATCAACAGTTTACCGAGCATGTTCTTCCCCACATCACCCGCGATTCCGCTACCCCAGAAACCCTCCCTACTCGCTACCCATTCCATCAATTCGGCGTCCCCGGTCGCCAACAGTGCAGCCTTCAAATCGTTCGATCCATCAAACTTCCTCCTCAACAACATCTTCATACATCTCACCCTAACGTCGGTCCATTTGGTTTCCATTCTCTTTTTTCGAATGTCGTAACCGCGTCGTTTCGCTGCATAAGAGCTTCGCGAACTTTTGATTGTTTCGGCACATTCCACGTCGTCGTAGAATATCGCTTTCCTATAATGATAGGCGTGCTCGACGGATCGAAAGCCTCGACCGAACGCCGACACGCGACACATATACATATTCGACAAGAACGACCGCGATCCACCAAACCTTATAGGCGACGACATCATACTGACTACCGATCACCCGCTACCGCCATCGATTATATACCATCGCTAGACACTAAAAAGTTGCGACTAGGGTTCAAACCCGGAACCTTTCGATCCCTAGGCGAACACTCTCCTAAGAGAGCTATACCGTCGCCAACGATTATGCAGTGGTTTTTCCCCGGTTATATTATAGCATCTCACCGCTAGGTGGCATCTCATATACAACGAATCTAAAAACGCATTATTGCTTACGTCAGCAGGTACGACGTTGAGGACGTTAAAAGTACGAAACTAAACGTTGAATGGTTTTAGCGTGGTTAGCGCGATAAACGCATTATTGCTTACGTCAGCACGCTCTAGGTACGGCGTTGATCACTAGGACTAAAATACTCTCTGCACTCACCGCTAGGTGGCATCTCTAGTGTAGGGGTAATCAATCATCCAATTAGTATCAAATTACATCACTCATCAATCACGTTTTTTATAAGTAGGTTTCCGAAACTCATTAGTGTCAAAAAAAGCCTTTGACCTTTTTTTTATAAGTAGGTTGTCGAAAACGATTAGTGGCCATTAAATAATTTTTTATAAGTAGGATTTTGAGGCCCAAAAGAGCGCACTATCAACTTGCATGACCAAGACATCCACGGCCTTGAGCAGATGGCCATTGTCCTACAATCTAAGTTCACACCTGTCCAGTGATACACACGGGAAATGTACTGTCTCAGCCTAGATGAAGAGCCAGTTCACAGTGAATCCGCAACAGGTAAGCAGAATGCGGACCGTCAAGACGAAGACAACTTGACGACAACACTACTCTCTTTCAAAATGTTTTCCAGCGACGTTTCTCCAACCTTGCAAAACATTGTGACAAGAGACCTAGCCACACAAGATATTGAGAATGATCTGTTGCGGCCAAAGATAAAGGACTTCAGCAATTGAACACATTTGTTAAAGAGAGGCTTCTCCCATGTGATGAAAGGAATGTTAAATTCCGAGACCGCTTGCAAAGCCGGCAGTTATAGTTGTTGTAATGACTGATGCAACTGTACGACTGATGCAACTGAGAGAGTCCTCGGCTACCAGACACTGTTTGAATGACAACTGAGAGAGTCCTCGGCTATCAGGACACTGTTTGAATGACAACTGAGAGACTCATCGGCTACCAGACACTGTTTGAATGACAACTGAGAGACTCATCGGCTACCAGACACTGTTTGAATGACAACTGAGAGACTCATCGGCTACCAGACACTGTTTGAATGACAACAAGGAAAGGTATGTATGTTACGAATGTTTGACGGCACACTCTGTAACACAACAATGTTTCAATTATAGAACAGTACCTCCATCAATTGCCCACCAAGTGACAGACACAATTCAGATGAGAACTGGAATTATAGATACAATGTCACTTTGGAGCTTGACATATCAGGTGTGTACCTCTATTCACTTCAATTCTGTTTAAATAAAATACCTACTTCCTAATATGTGGATGTAGCCACTAATATCACATATCTCGGTGGCTTAGAAATTATTCAGGTATGAGAAAAACAGTATATGCATGTATATTTATATATATATATACACACCCACCCACCCACCCACC
>CM034535.1:24999052-25017802 GCA_020002185.1 Paraescarpia echinospica | reverse complement strand
TCTGTTTTTTCCTGAACACTATGTCTTCTTCCATCAGTCTTCTGTCTCACAGTCTTACCAACTGCCTCTGTGGTATCTACCTCTTCACCACCTGTATCGCTGTCGTGTCTCTCCTCGTTCTCTACAGTCTGACTACCTGCTGCTCTATCCCCACTGGCCCATTTTCTTTTCCTCTGCCGAACACTTTTCCTCCGTCCCTCTGTTTTCTCAATGTCTTGTTCCTTCACACCGGTCACCTTCCTTCCTCTCAGTCTCCTTTCTTCAGTCTCAGTGTCACAACTCTGCTCCTTCTGTGTTGTAGAATTCTCAACTCTCTCCGCGCCATCCCTCTCTGCTCCATCTATTTCTATGTTGAGTCTCGCCTCCATCTCTTTCACTATATCCGTCAACTTACACACCTCCTTCATCAGACATTCCACCCTCAAACACCCCATACACCGAAATGTGAATCCGTCATCTTTGGTCTCTGCCCATGATTTTGGACAGCCAGACAACGCAAAATCCACACAGCTCTGGCAGTCGTTGCAAACTAGGTGTCGTTTTGCCCTGAGTTGCCGCTTGCAAGGTGCCATATCAGAATTTATTGATGTAAGTAAGCAATATAAAGATGCTGCTTGTTTACATGTAAGTGCCTCAAAGGTATGGATGAGGAATACAACAAGACATTGGCGTGACTTACTGTACTGATACTATATTAATATATTTATAACATTTTGGTTGGTTTAAAATAATACCTGACCTTTAAAATCTTCAATTTTATTGGTGAATTAAAATACGTTAGTATTACAATTGACTGCATTAAAATACCTACCTATAAATCTTGGTATTTGTAAGTTATATATATGGTTTTCACCAGATGATTTATTAGTGTATCAAATTTCTGTTTCATGCAATTTCTGATGGTACATAGATCAAAGCAATACAGATCAAAACTTGAACATTGTTAATTTAGATGTACTCAATATATTAAAATTATTTTTGGTACTTTAATTATACAAAACCCCAAACAATGTTGCATACCTGCTAATGATAATCACTGTACATTCCATTTAAATGCAATTCAGTATAGAATATTGAAGGCAAATCCCCCAAAAAATAACTTGGCCTATTTCATGTGGTGTTTGTCTGACTCATGCTTGATTTATTACAACCAGTCCATATTGTTTTCAAATTTGTACGAAACAGAAATTTTATACATCAACAAGTCATCTGGCGAAAACTGTATAAAATTATATCACCTTCAACTTATTATCATTACAACATCATTCCAATATTATGGACATGATCATTATTTATTCAATACTGAATATACTTACGTTGACTGCAATTGCAGTTAGCCACTCCATCTTTAACATAACAAGTGCCACCGTTCTGACAGGGATTGGCCACTGTACATAGGTTAGGTCCTTTCTCACAGTTACGCCCATCGTAACCCTTCGCACACCTGTAAGTACCAACACATTCATGACTTCAAAACACTGCAGCTCTCTCATTATAACGTACTGTTACATTCAGAAAGCACTTGAAGATATTGTAAAGTATGTGATTGCTTATCGTACCTGATCACATTTCTAATTGCTTAATACCAATTTTGTATAGGTTTAAATCCTTTCAGACTTTGATACGTAATATTACGCACCAAAAATAAAAGCTGTTGTGACTTTGATAATTTTCTGAGGAAACAGGGTGTTTAGGGGCACCTATTCGCAACTTTACAGTAATGCCAGATCGAGGCAGCCATGTACTTCACACTAATGGTGGCATTGTTTACTTTCGATGGAGTT
The DNA here is from genome assembly GCA_020002185.1 of Paraescarpia echinospica. Taxonomy (NCBI): domain Eukaryota; kingdom Metazoa; phylum Annelida; class Polychaeta; order Sabellida; family Siboglinidae; genus Paraescarpia; species Paraescarpia echinospica. Next base: position 25,016,018 of record CM034535.1, on the reverse strand, counting down.
AACATGTCATTTTCGTCAAAAATCATCCCGATATGTCATGGTTTCTGAGCAACTACAATGGCAGAAGTGAATAGTATTACACGTGTATTATAATGCATCTTTTGAGACCAAAAATGACAACGAATTTGGTGGATTTTAAGCTGATAATGATAAACAAATGTGACTAGAGCTTTCGCAACTTCAAACAAATTGCACGGGGAAAGAAGCCATCCAAGACGAACTTAGGCACATCCGATTTTATGTCCGACTGGCAACAAAATGGAGTTCAAACAAAGTAAACGTTTAATATCATGATTCGGATTATGTGCCTGAACTTGGACTAGAATGATGAGTGGAACTCTACTGTATTTGATACATGGATTCTGCGTTCTGGGACAATATCAATGTGCGTGTATAGAATCCGCCAAATAATGCAACGACACCGACTGACAGTGCGGCAAACTGTCTTCTCTGTTTTTTAGTGATACGTTTAGCAACTGCTGATATTACTGATAATTGCTGCATAGGTAGCTGTTGTAAACTAGTCACCTTGATGCAGAAAGAGATTCTAATACGTGCACACTGCAGAACTGCTCCAAGAAATTGACATATAGTTCAGCAAACCGGTTTTTAAATTGTACATTAATTTGTCACATTTCTATACATTTTTGTTGTTGCTTTCCTTGGTAACTGCCATGTATCTGTTTGTGTTTTTAGTAATAAATTGTGGCTTGTTGGATATCTAATTTATTCAGCTTTCAGGAAATATACCATTTTATGTGTTTTCTTGTTATCATTATGTTGCTATTGAGCAATCTTCTGTGCATGATAATGCGATATTGAATACAAGTGAGAAATAGGATTCCATAGAGCAAATTTTGATCATTGAAATTAAAGTCTGAAAGGGTTAAAGACAAGTGGTAAACGGCCTCTTTGAACTTACTCGCACCAGTAGTGAGCATACATTCAAAATGTTATTATGGGGATGTGTGGAGCTCACCCTAACATATTTCTTTTGAAGCATACACCAACAGGTTGTACATGTAACAACATGGCAAAAGGATTCATGTTGAGCTTATGTCAACATCTTTTGGGCATAACATTATTACTTCGGATGGAATATTGGAAAAAGAATTGAAAAACAAACCAGCAAATATTATAACAAGCTATTTACATCTGAAATTATATCTGAGGGATATCCACAGAGCATGTAAAAGCATAACATCCACACTGCCTGTATGAAAACATAAAACACCACTCACTGACAGAAGTAGTCTTGGAACACATCATGGCACGTGGCACCATTCTGGCAAGGATCAGGACTGCAATAACTGATCATTGTTTCACACCTCTTGCCAGTCCAACCTTCAGAGCAGTTACAGGAGAAATCATTGAGTCTGTTCTCACAAGTACCGCCGTGTAGACACGGCTGACTGACACACTCATCATAGTCCTCCTGTAAACACAGGGACACATTCATCATGGTGTAGACACATTCAAAGTAGTGTAAATACTTCCACAAATGTGTAGATACATTCACAGTGGTGTAGACACATTCAAAGTAGTGTAAATACTTCCACAAATGTGTAGATACATTCACAGTGGTGTAGACACATTCAAAGTGGTGTAGACGCATTCACAGTGGTGTAGACACATTCACAGTGGTATAGACACATTCACAGTGGTGTAGACACATTCAAAGTAGTGTACACACTTCCACAAATGTGTAGATACATTCACAGTGGTGTAGACACATTCAAAGTAGTGTAAATACTTCCACAAATGTGTGGACACATTCACAGTGGTGTAGACACATTCAAAGTAGTGTAAATACTTCCACAAATGTGTGGACACATTCACAGTGATGTAAACACATTCACAGTGGTATAGACACATTCACAGTGGTGTAGACACATTCACAGTGGTATAGACACATTCACAGTGGTGTAGACACATTCAAAGTAGTGTACACACTTCCACAAATGTGTAGATACATTCACAGTGGTATAGACACATTCACAGTGGTGTAGACACATTTACAGTGGTGTAGACACATTCACAGTGATGTAGACACATTCAGTGATGTAGACACATTCACAGTGGCGTAGACACATTCACAGTGATGTAGACACATTCACAGTGACGTAGACACATTCACAGTGACGTAGACACGTTCACAGTGGCGTGATGTAGACACATTCACAGTGGCATAGACACATTCACAGTGATGTAGACACATTCACAGTGAAGTAGACACATCCACAGTGAAGTAGACACATTCACAGTGGCATGTACACATTCACTGTGGAATAGACACATTCACAGTGGTGTAGACGCATTCACAATGGTCTAGACACATTCACAGTGGTGGAGACACATTCACAGTGAAGTAGACGCATTCACAGTGGTGTAGACACATTCACAGTGGCATAGACACATTCACAGTGGTGTAGACACATTCACAGTGGTGTAGTCAGATTCACTGTGGTGTAGATGCATTCATCGTGGTGTAGACATGACAAGCTGAGCCATTCGTCACAATCCTCCTGTAAGTACATTGAAACAAAAACCTAAAAGAAAAACATAAATTACATCCATAATTACATACATTCACAGATGCATGCACACACAGGTCTGGCTCTCTTCACCATTGACCTCTGACAAGAGTGCATAAATAGCCTTGCAAAAAAATAGTAAACAAGATAGAATAACATCCAGAGAAACTAAATATTAAATTTAAAACAATATATTGCCATAAACTAAAAGGTGTTGACAGTTACTGGCAATCAGGGATATGTAACATCCAGACAAGATCAACCAGCACTCTGACCAAGAACTACTTTATTGAATTAAGCGTGTCATACTATGTGTACTTACAGAACAGTTGATGCCTTTGTATCCCGGCTGGCAGATACACTCATAGGAGTCAATAAGGTCTTTGCAATATTCGGTTTTAGTCTTGTCTGGATCACATGGGTTTGACATGCACTCGTCTATATCATCCTTGCAGACAACACCTGGAACAAAGAGACTTCAAGAAGACCACAACTGAGACTGATCACTTGTTTAGAGCCGACACTCCAGCACTGAGAATGAACACTTGCCCAGAGCTGATACTCAAGCACTGAGACTGATCACTTGCTAAGCACATACACGCAAACACTGAGACTGATAAGTTGCCCAGAACAGATACTCAAGCAATAAGACTGAACGTTTGCCCAGAGCTGACATTCCAGCACTGAGATTGATCTCTTGCCCAGAGCTGACACTCCAACACTGAGACTGATCTCTTGCCAAGAGCAGACACCGCATCACTGAGAGTGAACATTTGGTCAGAGCAGACACTTCAGAACTGAGACTGAACACTTGCTCAGAGTCTTGCCCAGAGCTAATTCTTCAGCACTAATATTGAACACTTGCCCAGAGCAGACACTCCTGCAATGAGACTGAATACCTGCCAAACGCAGACATTCCAGCATTGAGACTGAACACTTGGCCAGAGCTGACATTTCAGTACTGAGACTGAACACTTGGCCAGAGCTGACACATCAGCACTGAGGCTCAGAAGTGTTCCTGCCAGGTTGAGATATTGACAGTGGAAGATATGGAACAGTGGACAGTGATACAGCAGGTAACTGGAAGCTAGTGTACCTGTTTATATAGTGATACTGACGGAGAAAAATTAGTCATCCTGTAAGTAAAAAAAGTAAGTTCTCATATAGCACAGTGTCCAGTTCTTAACAGTCCTAGTTAAGAACTGTATTCTTCACAACTGGCAGATCTGCTCATTCAAATACTGTGTCTCGACTTCTGTGGGGAGCATTCAGCCATTCTGCAAATAATGTAGCAAAGGTTATTTGTATACAAATATCCACCACTGTATATAGCCAGATACTCATTTATTCAGCTGTGTGAACTAGAGCAATGTGAAGTAGGCCTGACTGGAGCAGTGTGTAGTGCTGACACCCTGACTGACTATAGTGTGCGCTGTCACATCGGAATCAAAGGCTGATTCTAACTCCAATTCCGGAATTCGAATCGGTCAATGTGAAAGTAGTGCAATTGGAATTGGTTTGGGTGGAATTTGAATCAGTTGATGTCAAAGCAGCGGAATCGGAATTGCGTTGAGTGAAATCAGAATTGGAATTGCATACTGGAATAAATTTTTATTCCACAGCCACTTCTTTATTTTGGTATTTCAAAAGTACAGTGAAAATACATATAAACAAAGATATATATGGAGAAAAACCAGGAAATCTTCCCTACTATGTACTATAACTCCCAAGTGACTTGTAACTCCCAATTGTACTTGCCAAAATAACAAGGACATTTAAGCACATTACAAAAATTACAATTAACTCACCTGTTTACTGTGTCTTTGGTTTTACTTTAGGAAAAGGCAGGCCCTTCACATTGCATTTTGGGTTAAACTACCAGTTTAACTTATTTAAGAAAGTGTCTGTAGAATATGAACAATATTTACTTACTTGATAATACCTGCTACCATATATATCCCTGCCATTTGATGTTATTCGATAAATTATGCAAAAAATAAAAAAAGTTAGTTGGAATTGGAATGGCCATACTGTAAGTGGAATCGGAATCAAACTATTTAGTTGGAATTGCCATTGTGTGGGTGGAATCGGAACTGGAATCAGAATTGGTGATATGCAATCAACCGCAGATCTGGCTCAAATCTCTTTACACATTATTCCCTGACAGACTTGTCCAATCAAATACCATCTTGACTTCTCTGGAAGCATTTAGATATCCTGCAATTATTGCACGAACACAATTTATGCACAAATGTCAACCACTGTCTGTTGTCAGGTATTCATTTATACAGATGAGTGAACTGCACCAATATGAAGTGAACGAACTTGCCAAAGTAGGTGGAATCAAACCCGGAATCTCTTAATCGAGAGTCCAAAACTCTAGCCACTATGCCACTCACTATGCACCACAAGTATCACAAATGAAGACCAGAAAGACATCAACCATAGTGTTACATGCTGAAATATACCACTGTAACTAGGAAGGCAGGTATAGTTGTATCCAACAACTATGTCATTACATGTTGACACTCACCAGTGTAACCAGGAAGGCAGGTACAGTTATAGAACTTGTATCCAACGACTATGTCATTACATGTCGTTGGATACAAGTTCTATAACTGTACCTGCCTTCCTGGTTACACTGGTGAGTGTCAACTGGTATCCAACGACTATGTCATTACATGTTGACACTCACCAGTGTAACCAGGAAGGCAGGTACAGTTATAGAACTTGTATCCAACGACTATGTCATTACATGTTGACACTCACCAGTGTAACCAGGAAGGCAGATACAGTTATAGAACTTGTATCCAACGACTATGTCATTACATGTTGACACTCACCACTGTAACCAGGAAGGCAGGTACAGTTATAGAACTTGTATCCAACGACTATGTCATTACATGCTGACACTCACCACTGTAACCAGGAAGGCAGGTACAGTTATAGAACTTGTATCCAACGACTATGTCATTACATGCTGACACTCACCAGTGTAACCAGGAAGGCAGATACAGTTATAGAACTTGTATCCAACGACTATGTCATTACATGTTGACACTCACCAGTGTAACCAGGAAGGCAGATACAGTTATAGAACTTGTATCCAACGACTATGTCATTACATGTTGACACTCACCAGTGTAACCAGGAAGGCAGATACAGTTATAGAACTTGTATCCAACGACTATGTCATTACATGTTGACACTCACCAGTGTAACCAGGAAGGCAGATACAGTTATAGAACTTGTATCCAACGACTATGTCATTACATGTTGACACTCACCAGTGTAACCAGGAAGGCAGATACAGTTATAGAACTTGTATCCAACGACTATGTCATTACATGTTGACACTCACCACTGTAACCAGGAAGGCAGGTACAGTTATAGAACTTGTATCCAACGACTATGTCATTACATGTTGACACTCACCAGTGTAACCAGGAAGGCAGGTACATTTATAGAACTTGTATCCAACAACTATGTCATTACATGTTGACACTCACCAGTGTAACCAGGAAGGCAGGTACAGTTATAGAACTTGTATCCAACGACTATGTCATTACATGTTGACACTCACCACTGTAACCAGGAAGGCAGGTACAGTTGTACCCAATGACTATGTCATTACATGTTGTCACTCACCAGTGTAACCAGGAAGGCAGGTACAGTTATAGAACTTGTACCCAATGACTATGTCATTACATGTTGTCACTCACCAGTGTAACCAGGATGGCAGGTATAGTTATAGAACTTGCACCCAATGACTATGTCATTACATGTTGACACTCACCAGTGTAACCAGGAAGGCAGGTACAGTTGTAGCCATTGACCATGTCGTTACACGTTGCTCCATTCTGACAAGGATTGCTGGCACACTCGTCTATGTTGTGTTGACAGTTGTAGCCAGTGAATCCAGAGACACAGCTGCACTGATAGACACCTTCCCTGCCCGAGTTGTCTGAACAAGTTGCTCCATTCTCACACTTCTCCTCTGCACACATGTCAATGTTGACACACTGGGAACCACCAGCTGTCAACAAAACACAACATAAATTCAGATGGCTTATTTGGGAATACAACAAATGGCCAATGCTCAACATAAGCTGCCCTTTTGAAAAACATATATTTACCTTAATAAGATTCTTCTATCCTAAGTTAATTTGTCATTTTAAACATATTTAGAATTTTGATAACTTGTTTTGTACATTTGTTTGGGACAAGGCTCCCTGTTAAGTCAGAGCAGTTATTGACTCAGACTTGTGGCAACTATACTGTAGACAAGAAGACAAATGTATGTTTGTATATGAGCTGCTGTATATTAAACCAACACATGTATTCCATTTATATACATACATATACATATTTACAGTATGTGGTCATTTGCGTGTCACAAAAGTAACCAGCCCATCAGATGTTGCTGACGTCACCACAGGCAGGGCCGCTGAACGCGCCCTATCCTTTAGCTGTGGTACAGCCTGTTGGTTCAGACTACATGAAATTGCAGTTATGGTATTTAATATTTTGTATATCACCATAAGGATAATAATCATATCTAAAGTTTGTCGCCGGATGTACACAGGAATTGTGTTAACTTTTAGAGTTATTGCCGTTTGAACATCGCGAATGCTCAACCTTGCATTATATTTGTTGCCGCACAAACACTGCAGGATTAAGCATTCGTGATCTTTAAATGGCAATAACTCAAAAACTAAAAACAAATCCTGGGTATATCCAGTGACATATTTGTATATACGATCATTACCTTTACTGTGGTATACAAAATATTAAATTTGATTGTAATTTTGAGCATTTGCAATTTTCAAATGGCAATAACTCAAAAATTAAACAAAATTCCCATGTGAATACATGAGACACATTTGTAGACCTGTAAGATTATAATCTTTACGGTGATATAAAAATATTAAATTCCATGATTGCAATTTTAGGCACAGACTGAAACACTAACCAGCACAGATGCATGCCATGCTAAAACTTGGTTGTGCTACTTGTGGTGATGTCACAACGACCTCTAGGTGTCGCAACAAACTCTGCAGAAAATGTACAGAAAAGCGCGACTAAATTGGACCTTGAACAGGGTGACGGATGGGGTTAAAAATTAATTGAATATCAGAACATTATTTTTAGAGTATATTTTATTCAGACTGGGAATAAAAAAGGTTCATTTTGCATAGTCTTTAATCAATTATTAGGGAACAACTTTTTTAATAAATAGGAATTGCAACTAATACATAGAAAAATGCAGTAATACTAAACACGCTGACAATCTTTTGAAATGGTACGGTTTGGTAAAGTATCTCTGTGATAACATACCATCACCAAATGTCCAGTGGTTTTCTACCATCACCATGTGTCCAGTGATTACCTACCACCAACCAAGTGTCCAGTGGTTACCTACCATCACCAAGCAGGTATCCAGTGATTACTTACCATCACCAAGTGTCCTGTGGTTAGCTACCATCACAAAATGTCCAGGGGTTACCTACCACCACCAAGTGTCCAGTGGTTACCTACCACCACCAAGTGTCCGATGGTTACCTCCCATCACCAAATGTCCAGTATATTACCTACCATCACCAAGTGTCCAGTGGTTACATACCATCACCAAGTAAGTGGCCAATGGTTACCTACCATCATCAAATGTCCAGTGATTACTTACCATCATCAAGTGACCAGTGGTTACCTACCATCACCAAGTGTCCAGTGGTTACCTACCATCACATTCAAACTGGATCTGGTAATCGTCACACGTGGTGTTAATTGTCTGGTTGCTGTTGAGACAGAGGAGACCAGCGGTGCTACAAGCCACTTCTTGGGCTTGGTTGGTTGAGTCGCCCTCACTGAAGGTTTTGTCTGAACCCTTCACCCGACATATCGCCTCGACTGGGGTTGTACCTCCACAGATTGACCATTTCTGGGTGAAAACAGTACGAGACATGTTTACTTACATTCATTATGTATATAAATATATACACACTGTATTTGACAGCATTACCATCCATATACATGGAGCGTGATAGGTAGGTTGACCATAATAAATGTTGGGGGTGGACCCTCAAAAGCAGGTGTAAAGTTAAGACCCCTGTCAGTCACTCAAGTTGAGATCTCCGCTACACCATCTTATATATGTGTGACCTGTTGTCTATGTACTTTAGGTCCAAGAGAGTTTCAACCACTTTTAGTGCACCTGGTAGAAATCAAGTGCCTGTTCAGCCACCTGTAGGTGATAGGCAGCCAAGTTTTGCATATGAAAGTATATTTTATTTGATGTAGCACCAAATCGGAGATTGTTTGTGACCGTTCACAGGGTAAGAAAATAATAATTAATTATTGAAAATACATATAGCAGTATAATAATTAAGTAACATGTAATTAAAAATATATCTGAAGCAGCATGACAGTAGGAAAACAAAATAACATTAACAAAACAACTGTGCAATACAATACAGCCTATTATTTGTAGATTGCAAGCCAACTGTTGGTGGAATGATAATCTTTTGGGACAATACAAATTATAATGGTGGAAACTTTTCAGAAGTAGGCATGTGTTTGTGTCTTGTTTTAAGGGCAGACATGGCAGGTACATAGGATTATTTTTTGATTTATGCAAATAGTACAATTTTTATGACGAACATATAGACTGGGTCAAACTAACAAATATATTGAATTTTTTTCACCCAGACCTCCGTCTCCATGGTAACAAAGAAAATGTCCGCTATTCACAGTGTGACAGATGCAACACTTTGAGGGATGAGTAAAGCAAATCACGAATTAATGATTATGTATCTTTGAATTGCATATGGGTCAAGCACTGTATAGCATATTTTGTTAATTTTTTTTTTAAATGGGGTGTGACAGATACAAAAAGGACAGAATCTTTTTTAAGTTTTCTGATAATTTGTTTATGTGACTTATAATGTTTGTTCAATTTTTGTCTATAAATCAGCAGAGAAAGGGTTCTGCAAAAGAGAAATATTTGTTATGTTCATTTAGTTAGTTTCCTTTTTTACATAGACTAGTACAGGTATCACCCAAAAGCTACCATCTTCTTGAAAAAAGTGCCAGATTATCACCTCAATAACTCAGCAATGGGTTGGAGAAAACAGTTGATTTTGTCATCCAAATATAGGCCTACCTTGGAGTGCATGTATTCAAAGAAAGAATAAAAGGAGGCCTCAAAATGTTCCTGTTCCTTTGTTTTTAGGTTTCAAATGCTGCTTCATTGTTTTTTGAAAATAAAAACAATGGCGATTACAATTTACAACATGCGATCTTCCCTGTTTACTGATGAGTGCTGCGTGACAACCTATCGAGTGAGCGGAGGCCGGCCGTGAGCAGATACAATTTCACAGGCAACACACCATTAACTTGTAACTTTTGTCTTTCATCGACGCTTGCACTCGTCGTTGTATAAGAAACTCGGCACCCACCTGCAGTCTACTGAACCTGTTGATTTTCATTGAAATGTAACATTGTGTGTAGTTTACCCAAAATTGTAATGAAAACATCCTGCCTGTAATCAAATGAGCGACAATTCCGGACAACGAGGTGGACTCATGGGAAGTGTATGATCTCGTTAACTGTCGCATCAAAACTGACCGGAAACGAGAATCACTTGTGTCTCCTATTTCATATGAAGGCAAATTACTTCTTTATTTTATTGAATTGCTGAGTGCTTATGATGTTTTTATATTTGTGAATAATGTATTTAGCAAATGCTGTATACAAGATACTTGGTACTTTAAGACTGAATATTGAATACTAGAATCCATTGTACCATTCAAGCATTTAACAACAAACCACTGACCTGTTTCAATGTCGCCAGAGTTTCATCATCTCCAGTTGCATCAGGATCACTCGCATCAAGCCACAATGTCTTATAGCGACCTAGAAACACAAACTCTTACTGGACATTCACCTATCGATCTATAATATCAAATCTGTATTAAGAATCAAGAGTGAAATCGAAACATGTGACTATGGTGACAGAGCACATGCAGAAAGAAACGCAAGATATGATCCCTCCCTTAAAAAGGGACAGATAGCAAAAACAAGACCTCCACCCCACAAGGGACTGATAACAAGTAGAAGACCTCAACCCACAAGGAACTGAGAACATGTAAGACGTCCACCCCACAAGGGACTGATAACAAGCAGAAGACCTCCACACCATAAGGAACTGAGAACAAGGAGATGACCTCCACCCCACAACGGACTGGGAACAAGTAGGAGACCTTCACCCCACAAGGACTGGGGACAAGTAGAAAACCTTCACCCCAAAGGGACTGAGAACAAGTAGAAGACCTCCCACCACCAAAAGTGTTTGTTTATATATATATATATACATATATATATATATATAACATTTTATGGGGTAAAGTTATATATATATATATATATATATATAAACATTTTATGGGGTAAAGTTATATATATATATATAAACATTTTATGGGGTAAAGTTATATATATAACATATGTATACATATCATATATACAGGGGTTTACGGGACGCAAGATCCTGTGTCCTATACGCATAGAAATAGTACCCGGACACGTGCAAAATAATCGTTGCGTCCCACAGGACGCATGCGTATCTATGACATATAACAAAAATATATATTGAATATGAATGCCTTTAAGTTTAACTTGGTAGTTTATTACCGAATCAGTTTGTTTGGTATTTCTTTTCTCGAGTCCTTCCAAATAATCATTCCCATAGGCATTTGCTTCCCAATACTGAAGGCACCCTCGTGCGCAAAGTTTGGCGAAGCGTCTCTGGGGACTGATTCGCGAACCAGAATACCATTCCAATCCATGTGCAAGTCCGTTCAGGCTTCAGCATTTGAGCGCAGTCGTTGTGCATTTTAAGACTTCTTAATTTATTAGAGCTGTAGCGATGAAAAACAAAGTGACTTACGAACATTCTTTTGTACAACTAACCGCTCATTATCACCAAACACACGATGGACTGTACACAGTACAGCGACAATGGTAACAAATGTCATTAACTTGGCCTGTTTCAATCTATACTTGACTTGTGTTGTTTTTCTGCATAAAAACAGTATATTGTAACAAGGCACGTTACTTTGTTAAGTTGTTGTTAGTATCAAACTGATAATAATAATAACCAGGTGTACATGGGTTGTGTAAGTTGTGATATTTTGAAAACAATACATACAATTAAAAAAGAGCAATAAGTGGGACCCTCGATACAGGCTTGGGACCTCCTCAAAAGAAGGCTGGGGGTCCCGAGGACCCTTAAACACAAACATCCAGGTAAACCCCTGTATATATATATATATACATAAAATTACATACATATATATATATGTGTATATATATATATATACAGGGGTTTACCTGGTTGTTTGTGTTGTATATATATATGTGTTGTATATATATATGTATATATATATATATATATATATATTATGAGTATTTATAATAAAGTAGCAAAATCCTATAACCAATGGCTTTATATATATATACATGTATTTATAAAGCTTTCTCTTAGTCTCAACTCGGACACACAGTAAGCTGACCTAAACTGTTCTGTCTAGCTCTCTGCCATTGGTTATAAGATTTCACTACTTTATCATAAATACATATAATTAGCATTACCACATGAAAAATAAAAACTGCATTACCTAAACATGTTCTGTCATGCATGTAAGGAGCTTCTTTTTCTGAAGTAAATGGTTTTGATTTAATAAAAATCGGACAACTACTGACAAAGTTATGAAGTTGGAAAGGTTACTACCCCAGGGGTTTTCGTTGGGACGGTGAACTTGAAAAATAACACAGAAAGAATAGCATCACAGTATTTCCAGGGTGTACCCCTATTTTACCATTTTTGTCATTGTTTTCACAACAGATAAGTAATTAAATGAGGTAATTACTTCAAATTTTGCATATGTAGGTATTTTCACGAGGAATTAATTTTTTGCATTTTCGTTGACCTAATTTGCATATTTCATGGCCTAATTAGCATAATATGGCCGACATATTGAACCATAGACTGTAACAAGATGCAATTCATGTCATGCCATTAATTGTTTAGAGTATATTAACAGGGTATCAGAAAATGTAACATATCTTGTTTCATTATAGTTCATTTCAATCCCAATTTTTTGGCAAAATTGGTGCATCTTTAGCATAATTATTTCAAAATGGCAGCCATATTGATGAGGATTCCCAATGTTTTTGTGAAGAAATTGTTATTTTGAGCATGTAATTAACTCAGTAATGGCGTTTACAATAGTACAGCATAAATTGTTTCATTGCTATCAATTAATTACCACAATTTGAATAATTTATGGAGTAATTTGCATAAAATAAAATGGCGGACATATTAAATGTAGAATCCCAATTTTTGAATACATATTTTTCCAAAAGCACATAATTAATATTTGAGGCATGTTGTAAAATAGTACAACACAAACATTTTCATTAGAACTCACTTAGTTGGCATTTACATAATTGATTATGTAATTATCATAAAACAAAATGGCGGACATAGTAAATTTGTAATCCTCATTCGTTATACATTTTTTTGGAAAAGCATTATCAATTTATCATTTAACGTTTAGTGCTTCTTATCATAGTACTACATAAAGAGTTTAATTACTATACTTAGATGTCACTTAATTCCAACTTTGCATAATTAGTGTCTGTACTAGTTATACTTAGCAAAGTGAACTGCAGAAAGTGTCCTGGACCTGAGAGATACCTGCATTGAAATACACAGAGTAATGAATAATTGCACCAACAACTCAAATTTTATTGCTAGTCTCTGTTGTTACAATAGCTATATAAACATAGGAATATATAATTATTAATTAAATAATATATAGTTATACACACCAATAATATAATTGTGGCAATAAAAGAATATTATAATGGTGGAAATACCAATCTTAAACTGGCAAGTTATTACTACTAATAAGCAAACAACAAATGTAATAAGTTCTTATTTTATATTTAACAGAATTAGGATGGAATACAATTCATGAATTTCAAGATTAAAATCAATTATTAAGTGTAGCCAGCGTACTGTGAATAGGGATTGTCTGTATGACAGCTAGGCGCCAAATCCGCCTAGCGGACAACCAGCGCAATACGGCATGCTGACGTTACCAGGTGGATGTTACTATTTTTAGCACAGAGTCACCGTCTGCGGTGGCGTTCTCAAAAACCATGCAACTAGGTCGCACAAAATCCGATTTCCGCACTTGTAAACCTTTTTAAAATATCACATAACATACATCATCTGAACAGGTTGAAACTGACGCGTAGGTGTGTATATACACGAACTTGAATTTTAGGCGATAACATTACCAAAAATTCATGTTTATACAATAATTCGACATAACTTTCATTTGGTTTAACGCAGAAACTTCGTGCAATGACTGCAGTGAAGACGAACACGTCTTCTAATTGGTTGAGCAGATCTCATGATGATCCAAATAGGTTTACAAGTGCGGGTTTTCAATTTGCCGCGACCCGTTTTTGCGAAAACCATACCGTCGCGGAGCGCCGTCGGCATGACACTTTTGGCGTGCATCATCGCTCAAGCACGAACGATAAGTTCATCAAATAAAGGAATATTTTTTAAAACTTTATGCCATTGTAAAGAACATTATCTTGTCGTTCCAGTGATGTTAAATATGTATTATTTAACGCGGACTTAATGATGTAAGGGCTGCGTGACCAGTGACCTGTCGCAGTTTAGCGTCAAAACTGGCCAGATCCAACAGCCGCGGCGGCCGCTGTAGTAATGCTAATATAATATACATACATATATACACACACATATATATATATATAAAGACATCTATGAATACAACACAAATCAGACTGTTTTGTAGAAAAGGCAACTTTTAGCCCAAAGATTCTTACCTGAAGTGTACCCTGGCTCACATATGCAGTGTGCTTTACTTGTTGAGTAGTCCTCAACACAGGTGCCTTTGCCACCACAAGGATCAGGGCTACACAGACTGCCTTCTTTTGGTCGCTTCTCACACTTCTTTCCGTCGAAGCCAGTAGGACAGGTACAGTAGAAATCATTCTTTTTGTCTGTACATGTTCCTCCGTACAAACATGGTTTCTCGGCACAATCATCTAAACAGATAACAACAAATTCTGTCTGTACACATCCCTCCGTAGACATGGGTTCTCACCACTCTTGTCTACACAGATAACAAAAATTCTGTTTGTTCATGTGCCTCAGCACAGACATAGGTTTTAAGCACACTCGTCTACACATATAACAACTCTGTCTGTACATGTTCCTCTGCACAGACATGGGTTCCCAGCACACTCGTCTACAAAGAAAACAACAACTCTCCATACATCTCCCTCAGTATAGTCATGGGTTCTCAATACATCCGTTTACAAAGATAATGACAACTTTATCTGTATACCCCGGTACATGTGTTTCCATACAGACACTGGTTCTCATCACATTCGTCTACACAGATAACAACAACTATAACAACAACTCTGTCTGTACACATCCTTCTGTACATACATGGGTTCTCATCACACTTGTCTAAACAGATAACAACTATGTCTGTACTTTGTCCCTCCATACATACATGGGTTCTCATCACACTTGTCTAAACAGATAACAACTGTCTGTACTTTGTCCCTCCGTACATACATACATGGGTTCTCATCACACTTGTCTAAACAGATAACAACTCTGTCTGTACTTTGTCCCTCCATACATACATGGGTTCTCATCACACTTGTCTAAACAGATAACAACTGTCTGTACTTTGTCCCTCCGTACATACATACATGGGTTCTCATCACAGTTGTCTAAACAGATAACAACTCTGTCTGTACTTTGTCCTTCCATACATACATGGGTTCTCATCACACTTGTCTAAACAGATAACAACTGTCTGTACTTTGTCCCTCCGTACATACATACATGGGTTCTCATCACACTTGTCTAAACAGATAACAACACTGTCTGTACTTTGTCCCTCCGTACATACACGGGTTCTCATCACACTTGTCTAAACAGATAACAACTCTGTCTGTACTTTGTCCCTCCATACATACATGGGTTCTCATCACACTTGTCTAAACAGATAACAACTCTGTCTGTACTTTGTCCCTCCGTACATACATGGGTTCTCATCACACTTGTCTAAACAGATAACAACTCTGTCTGTACTTTGTCCCTCCATACATACATGGGTTCTCATCACACTTGTCTAAACAGATAACAACTGTCTGTACTTTGTCCCTCCGTACATACATACATGGGTTCTCATCACACTTGTCTAAACAGATAACAACTCTGTCTGTACTTTGTCCCTCCATACATACATGGGTTCTCATCACACTTGTCTAAACAGATAACAACTGTCTGTACTTTGTCCCTCCGTACATACATACATGGGTTCTCATCACACTTGTCTAAACAGATAACAACTCTGTCTGTACTTTGTCCCTCCGTACATACATGGGTTCTCATCACACTTGTCTAAACAGATAACAACTCTGTCTGTACTTTGTCCGTCCATACATACATGGGTTCTCATCACACTTGTCTAAACAGATAACAACTCTGTCTGTACTTTGTCCATCCGTACATACACGGGTTCTCATCACACTTGTCTAAACAGATAACAACTCTGTCTGTACTTTGTCCCTCCATACATACATGGGTTCTCATCACACTTGTCTAAACAGATAACAACTCTGTCTGTACTTTGTCCCTCCGTACATACATGGGTTCTCATCACACTTGTCTAAACAGATAACAACTCTGTCTGTACTTTGTCCCTCCGTACATACATACATGGGTTCTCATCACAGTTGTCTAAACAGATAACAACTCTGTCTGTACTTTGTCCCTCCGTACATTCATACATGGGTTCTCATCACAGTTGTCTAAACAGATAACAACTGTCTGTACT
This sequence comes from Paraescarpia echinospica, assembly GCA_020002185.1. Classification (NCBI taxonomy): domain Eukaryota; kingdom Metazoa; phylum Annelida; class Polychaeta; order Sabellida; family Siboglinidae; genus Paraescarpia; species Paraescarpia echinospica. Next base: position 24,999,523 of record CM034535.1, on the reverse strand, counting down.
TTGTCCCTCCGTACATACATACATGGGTTCTCATCACACTTGTCTAAACAGATAACAACTGTCTGTACTTTGTCCCTCCGTACATACATACATGGGTTCTCATCACACTTGTCTAAACAGATAACAACTCTGTCTGTACTTTGTCCCTCCGTACATACATGGGTTCTCATCACACTTGTCTAAACAGATAACAACTCTGTCTGTACTTTGTCCGTCCGTGCATACACGGGTTCTCATCACACTTGTCTAAACAGATAACAACACTGTCTGTACTTTGTCCCTCCGTACATACACGGGTTCTCATCACACTTGTCTAAACAGATAACAACTCTGTCTGTACTTTGTCCCTCCATACATACATGGGTTCTCATCACACTTGTCTAAACAGATAACAACTCTGTCTGTACTTTGTCCCTCCGTACATACATGGGTTCTCATCACACTTGTCTAAACAGATAACAACTCTGTCTG
>CM034535.1:24886007-24998052 GCA_020002185.1 Paraescarpia echinospica | reverse complement strand
CCACTTGTCTCCACCACTCGTCTCCACCACTCGTCTCCACCACTCGTCTCCACCACTCGTCTCCACCACTCGTCTCCACCACTCGTCTCCACCACTCGTCTCTACTTCTCGTCTCCACCACTCGTCTCCACCACTCGTCTCCACCACTCGTCTCCACCACTTGTATCCACCAGTTGTCTCCACCACTCGTCTCTACTTCTCGTCTCCACCACTCGTCTCCACCACTCGTCTCCACCATTCGTCTCCACCACTTGTCTCCACCACTCGTCTCTACTTCTCGTCTCCACCACTTGTCTCTTTTTTGATGTTGTTTCAAATCTTCTGCTAGCTGGGCAAGTAGTAATGAGGGTTTCGGCAACACCGGTCATGACCCCAGATCAAAGGCTTTTTCGCTTTTTATAAGTAGAATTCCTACGTTTTTTAGCAGTAATGTTTTAGTAGATGTCAAAAACAAAAAAAGTTATTGATGGGTTTCCTTAGAAAGAGTGTGTCGACATCTAGTGACTAATCAGGTACTAATTAGGTAAATAATTAGGGTAATTAAGTACTAATTAGTAACAAACGAGTAGCGCATTCACTAGAGGGCAGCACTGGCAATAAGCTAAAAATAGTAATTAGTCATTTAGTGACTAATTGGGGTAATTAAGTACTAATTAGTAATAAGTGAGTAGTGCAGTTATTGGAGGAGAACGTTAGCAATAACTAAAAATAGTAATTATCAACTAATTAGTATTAATTAGGTATACGGGGATGTGGGGAAGGTTCTAGAAGGTTCTAGAAGCTTCTAGAAGCTTCTAGAAGCTTCTAGGCTGTAAAGCGGTGCAGTGGCGTGCCTGGTGGATCAGCGAGGTTAATCGGACGGATTAGTATACGCGTCGTTGTGCCTGGCGCACTGGAGATCAGGAGGTTAATCGGGTGGCCTAGTTTTCACGACTCACTGGCGAATCGTATGTCAGTGTGCGCTGTTGGATTTTATGCAGTATGAGCGTTGTTTGTAGGAAGGCCGGAGAAATGTTTATTTCGGCTGTCATCTGGCCGTGCGCCAGTATGCGCGGCGTAATAGGCAGGCGCGTTCGGTAACAGCTGATGTTTGGTAACAGCTGATACGCGTGCATCGGCGTTGCAATATCGTTATAGCAGCTGGGGGCCGGAGCTGTCAGAATAAGTTGAGCTGTGCGCAGCGACACATATGCGCGTGCATTAGGGTTGTGGCGTTGGAGACCGCTGGGGATTGGTGTATTGGCTGTCAGAGCTGGCTGTGTACAGCAACGAATTAGTTGAAATATAGGCAACAGTTGGAATGGTGTTATGCGTGTATGAGTTGGAATGCTGGTGGCGCGCATTATCCGAAAAGAAACACAGAAACAGCAATAAACGGTGAGAAATAAATTTTATTGGTATGAAGTATACAGATGAACGGTGATTTTATTATGAAGATGGGGGCGGCGGAAAGCGTTGAAGGGGGTGATGATCGGGTGGTGGTGGTGGGCCAAATCCGTGGCGACCGGGTGGCGGTGCAGGGTAACTTAAATGGACGGAAAGATGGGCTGGAATGGGTGGAGCGAATGATGGGGCGAGTACTTGAGGACGTGGAAATATTGAAGCAAATGAGAAGGGTTGCGTGAAAGTTTCGTGTTCTTCTGGTTGGGGGTTGTCTGCAGGTGTGGCTAGAAATAATAAAGGTTCATCGTCGGTGCTGTCGCTGTCGAAGTTTTCTGTGTCGTGTTGTTGTTGTTGTTGTTGTTGTGGTTCGACCGCTAAGGTTGGGCGGCTGCGTGGAGGTGGTGACGAGGCGAAGCTGACTGGGAGAGGTGTAGGTTCAACAAAGTGTACCACAACGCCCCAAGATAAGTTCAATTATCGTCGGGGTGGCGCTTACTGGCGCGCGGGGTTCGGCCTAGTGGGTGGCCATTCTGGTGAGTGTGGTGCGCAAGGGTTTCCGCCATACGGAGTCGCTCGACTAGTTCTTGTGCCACGACCAATAGGCGAACACTGTGGGAGAAGGAAAAGTGTTATTAAGGGTCGGTAGTGTGACGTCGGCGACGTCCAAGGAACAATGTGGCCCCAGGCCTATCGGCGCGCGGGGTTCTATCAACCAGCATCATATCGGTTGGGTGCAAATTTATTCTTGATCTATTAATTAAGCCATTTCGGTGTGAGGGGCGCGCAAGGGTTTGCCCCCGCCCTATATGCAGTGTATCGAATCCGGCGATGTTTCGTCTGCAAGTATGAAAAAGTATTAAAGTAATGGTGCGTCTGTTTTAGTGGGGGGCTGTAAAAAAAGCAGTATTCAATAAGTCTGTAACGGGGCGTTTGTAAATAGCCTTTTAGTGGGGCGCACGTTAATCTGGAAAAGCAGCTATAGTGTTTATCAAAAGTCCGTAATAGGCGTCTGTAAATAAAGGTAAATTTTGAGAAAAGCGGTCTGTAAATGGGAAGCGTTATTTAGTTAGTATCGTTGAACGTACCTTTCTCCGGGGCGTTGGGGTTGGGGTCGGGTAGGAGGCGGTGGAGCACTATTCCCGGCGGCTTGGGGAGGCGGCGCGCTATTCCCGGCGACTTGGGGAGTCGGCGCAGCGCTATTCCCGGTGTCTTGAGGAGGCGGCGCGCTGTAAAAAAAAAAAAAAAATAGTTAGTTAGTGAACGTTATAAAAGAAAGCAGTAATGTGAGGAAAGCCAGTGTTAGTTGAGTTAGCAAAACGTACCTGTTTTGTGGTTGTTGGGGGTTGGCCGCATAATTGTGAACTTGGTCGGTCGGCTCCATCGTAAGAAATGAATTGCGCAGTTGTTGCGCCGCTGTTTTGCGCGCGGTAACGTGTAGCGGCCTAGACACGTACGCCGTAGCCTTACATAAGGTGCTGACGTCACTGTTTATATAACGCGCTTATGTAACTGTTTGTAAGTGTTTAACACGGCCGTTAAAGGTGAAATGCGCGCAAACTAAGCGGTCTATAATAATCAGTGGGGACTAGAGAATCGTATGGTAAGCTTATATTAGAAAATAAAAGCGGCGTTCTGTTTATGCACTAGGCTGACCGAGAGGTTTTTTTTCAGTTTTAGTAACCTTGTAAGAGTCGGCTGTTTTGTGGCGCGGGTGCGCGCGCTCACGGGGGCCGCGTGCGGGCCGCGTGCAAAGCACTTATATAGGGGGCCGGGCGGAGAACGTCTATGTATCGTCGCTGTGGTATTGTTACCGTTGTAGTAACTTTGTGTGTTGTTGCCGTTGCAGAGCGTTGTTGATCATGTCGCCGCCACCTGCTCACGGAGAGGCTCCACCAAAGAAGAGCAGCAAGTTGAAGGAGGCTCCAACGGTCGCGGTGGCGTCTGGTGACAAAACGAAACCTGCTTCGGAGGCCAGCGCGAAGGAGCTTCCGACTGCCGACGTAGCGCCTACTAAGCCGGCGTCGTCTTTCGAAGCCGTGGTGAGTGCGGACGCGCTGACGTCCGAGGTATCGTTGAAAGAGTTCGTGCTAGCCTGCGATGGCACGTATAAGATTGTCACACCCGTAACAATCGTTCGCGTGGCTTGGAAAAGTAAATGCACGTACATCGGCTGTGGCGTTTGCAAGCGCAAAGTGCGAGGCCTTGAAAGCGGTGGTCGGGTGTGCGCTGTACACGGTGTGCAGGCAAAGGCGAAGACGTATTTTTCGGTGCGCGTCATGGTGGAAGACGAAAATGACGCCGACACTGAGACCAGCATTTGGATCACGCTGTTCGACGAAGCGATATCGTCGATCGGCGATTACGATGCCGAGCATGTGTCAGGCCTGTTGCCAGACCAGTTGCGCAGTAGCTTTGTGGCGAGCCTGGTTGGCATAGTCTTGGAGCTGACCGTGCACAAGGTCGTGTGGGGTGGCATACTGGACACGTATACTGTCCGTGATGTACGGGTCGTGTCGAAGAAGGCGAGCGAACCCGGCGTATACGCTGTTCACGCTTGAATGACTAACGTTTGGCTATTGTTCTGTAGGACGTTGTAATTGCTGCTTTGGTTATTGTTTTGTAGGACGTTGTAATTGCCGCTGCGTTGCGTGGAATTCTCGATGCTGCTGACGAGTTCGCGCCCCCTGCCGAGAAGCGCGCTAAGAAGGAAACGACGCCTCGACCATGCTTCGCTGACGCCAACACTTCACCGCCGCCCTCGCTGACGAGAGAAGAAGCGATGCCGTACTGGCCGTGCGCGCCTGAGGTGGATGACACGCAGCCCATTCCACCGCACGCGCCGGTGAGCGACGCCGCGACGCCCACGTACGTTGCATTAACCCCGGTGGTGGCGACAGCAGAAGCAGCAGCCGTGCCATCGCCTTCACTGCCTCTGGACGTGTTGTCGGTTTCGTCGGAGGACTTTATTCCGTGGGCCCGCAACAAACATCAACAACGCCCTGTGATCGTGGGCACGCTTCAGTCCGACTCGGAATGGAGCGTTTTGCACTCGTACGCCGGCCGTCAGCGCTGTATGATGTCCACGTTTGCCGAGCTAATTGGCGAATGAGTGATGGACACTGCGCGCCAAGAATGTGGTGAGTGCCCTCCCGAGGAGGGGTGCCCCTTCGTTCACATGTGCGGCTGCAGGGGAAGGAAGCCGAGCCGACGGTACAACATTCTGCACGAAAACATGGCGGCACACAATGTGTGCTTTTTTTAATATCACTCGACAGCTTTCTGCAGCAGACGTTGTTGCTGCCCGCTATTCGTATACTCTCGGTACTGGAGGAGCGTTGCGTGCGCGGCGATCGCGCCTCTGAGGGCTCCCTCATGCGCCAGGTAGCCGACTGGCTCATGGGGACGGATTGGACGGCGCCGTTCGATCGTTCGCTGTTGGAAGTCGCCGTGCAGCATTACCTGTTGAAAACGGCATGCCTCGTCGTCTGATAGGGCGACGTTTTCTCCGCCGAATGCTTAATATGTATTTTTGCCGATGAACATTTAGTAATTGAACATTATATTTTGCATTTCGCTATGGCATAAAGCCTTATTATTATTAGGTACGCCGATGAACATTAGCAGGGGCGAATTGAACATGGCATAAAGCCGATGAACATTAGCAGGGGCCGAATTAATCGAGCGGCCTATAGTCCGCTGTTGTGGCCGTAAAGCCTTATTATTTACTCTGCTGTGGCATAAAGCCCCCCGAACGCTTAATATGTATTTTTGCCGATGAACATTATATTTGCATTTCGCTATGGCCTAAGCCTTATTATTATTATTAGGTGCACATTAGCGGCCTATAGTCCGCTGTTGGAGGCGTAAAGCCTTATTATTTACTCTGCTGTGGCATAAAGCCTCTTTACTGTTTACCGTGGCATAAAGACTTACTGTGGTGATGTAGTAGTACGATGCTGCTTAATAAAACGTATGAAAACAAAACAATTCCCGCCTCCTGTTGTTGACATTCGACGCCATCCAAAAAAAAACACGTTGCTGACATTCAATAAGCTCCAGCGCCCAATGCTGCTACCGAACGCCTGTCCAACTAGCGCACAAAACACTCCGCGTATCCTGGCGCAGCTGACAGCCGAAATTTCTCGTACAAAACGTAAACAAAAACTTTGCCGTTTCCTCGGTCCATCGGCAGGCACAGCGCTGCCACCTGTCGGCCACCACAAAAACGTTGCTGCCCTGTCGGCCACGAAAACAAAAAAAACGTTGTCGCTGCTGCTGCCTCGGTGGTCCACGGACGACGGGCCAGCAGTGCCGCCACCTGAAGGTCAGGAGAAAAAAAAACGAGAAAACCGTCGCCGCCGCCGTTCAGAAAAAGCTCCCCCTAGCGGTCGTTAGGCGCGACGGCGGCCTTATAAGTGGTGTCGGCGCGCTTCGTCGTAGTTAATAGCGTTCCGAGTACGCGCCTAGAACGAACGTTCCGACGATGCACGCGTGTCCGAAATGCGATCGATCGTTCGTCCGTCTTTTTCATTTGACGCGGCATCTGAAAACATACGGCAGCAATGATCACGTGTGCCCGAAATGTGATCGATCGTTCGATCATCACAGTAGTATGTCGCGGCATCTGCAAACTTGCGGCGTCGTCAATGAGGTGTGCCCGAAATGGAACCAATCGTTCGACAGGCACGCCGATAGGTTGCACCATTTATGTATTTATGCATCCGTACGTCACTGGCGCGCGGACCCGTCCAATCTAGGTATAATTTCCATTTGTCCGGCCACTGGGACACGGCCGCACACGAAGCCCAACTACGACTGATGTTCGAGGCGCAGACTCGGGCTTTTAAAATAAACTTATCGTACGGGTTTATCCTTCGTCACAGGGAGACGGGCCGACTGCGTTACTACTATTCTTCGTGTAACTGTTGCGGACGCTATCTCGAGTCGCCCGTCCTCGTTTCCGACGCCGCGTCGTTCGAACGCTTCCTCGACGCCACCCGGCAGCCCGACGTTCTGCAGTACGTGATCGCGCAGCGACCCGACTCGGGGTGGATCGCCGAGTTGGTAACGAACGTTACGTACTTCCTCAACGCCATCATCAGCCATCCTATCGGGTGCGCGCGCCAGCAGCGCCTCCCCGACTATCTGCGTCACAAAGCGGGGCTCGTCAGCCTAGTGAACGATCGCCACAGCCGTCCGTACGCCGACAACCTGTGCCTCTTCCGCTGTCTGGCGCTGCATTGGGGTGCCGACTTCCGAGCTGACGATTTGACGACCGCTGCCTAAAGGCTCTACGCCGACTACGGCGCCGGCGGCCAACCCTACTACGCGTTCGCCGGCGTCCCGCTGAACGAACTCGGCCGGGTGGAGGCGGCCTTCGAAACGAATGTGACCGTGTATCGGCTGACGGCGGAGGGCGCCGCCGCCGAAGTGGTCCGCTGCTCCCTCCATCGCTACCCGACCACCATCAGCGTTAATCTGTTCGAGACGCACTATTCCTTCATAGCCGACGTGTCGCTGTTCTGTCGTTCGTATCGATGCGGCAAGTGCGGCGATGCGCTGTGGCGCACCGACCATCGGCTGCGGCGTCACGAGTCTACCATCCGACGCCGTCCGTGTTTCAGCAGCTGGAGGACGAGGGCGTCTACGTGGACGAACGCCTGCGGTACTACCCGGGCGACGTACGATTTTGAGTGCTACTTCGACGATCAAGACCTGCCGGCGGACAGCGCCAAATGCCGGTGGATCGCCCGACACGAGCTACTCAGCGTGAGCTTCGCCTCGAACGTCCCCGGGCACGAGACGGCGCGCTGCTTCGTCACGTCCTGGCGATTCGGGCGAGCTCGCGAAGCGCCTGATCGACGCCCTGGAGGCCATGAGCGAGGCGACCTTCGAGGCGATCGACGCCGAATGGCGGGCGTACGCGACGGCGGCGGAGGCGGCCCGCGATAAGAACCCGTACACGGTGCTCGGCGACCGCCTGTGGACGCACCTGCGCCGCCTCCCCTTCCTCGGCTTAAATTCGGGGAAGTACGACTTGAAAGTCGTTAAGAAATATCTGACGCCCCTGTTCATGACCGGCGAGGCGCAGAGCATCTCGTCGGCGTTTACGATCAAGCGTCAGAACAACTTCATGTGCCTGACAACGGCGTCGCTCAAGTTTCTGGACATCACCAACTAACTGGCCCCCGGCGTCAGCTACGCCAGGTTTCTGAAGGCCTACGGCTACGAGGCGACGAAGGGGCACTTCCCCTACGAGTACCTCGACGACCTGCGAAAACTGGACGAGACCCGGCTGCCGCCGCGCGAGGCCTTCTACAGCCGCCTGAAGTGCGAAGGCATCTCCGCCGCCGAGTACGAGGGTTGCGCGAGGGTATGGCGCGACGAGGGGATGACGACGCTGCGGGACTACCTCGTGTGGTATAACAATAGGGACGTGGTGCCGTTCCTGGAGGCCGTCGTGACTTCTATCGGCAGCGCCTCATCGACATGTTCAAGGAAGCCATCAGCGTGCCGGTCCTGACGCAGCTGTACCTGTTCAACGATCTGCCGTCGTCGCTCCACTTCACGCTCTTCAACGATTCGAACAAGGACCTGCACCGGCTCCTACAGTAGCAGATCGTCGGCGGCCCCTCTATCATTTTCGCGCGCTATCACGAGGCCGGCGTGACCGCCGTTCGGCGCGAGGAGAATGGTGAGTCGGCGCGCCCCTGCCGCTCGATTGTCGGCTTCGGCGCAAACGGCCTCTACCTATGGGCGATCACGCAGGAGATGCCGACGGGCTGGTACACGCGCCGGCGCGCAGACAACGCCTTTCGGCCGGAGCGCGTGCACCGCTACGGCCGCCTGGCCGTCGAATGGCTGACGCGGGAGGCGGCGCGAACGGGGGCGCACATACGTCACCAGCTCAACGGGCGCGACAAGCGCGTCGGCAAGTACCGTGTCGACGGCTGGTGTTGCGCGATGCGGACGGCGTACCAGTTCCAAGGGTGCTTCTTCCACGGCTGCCCGTGCACGGGGAGGGAGACGAACGCTGTGAACGGCAAGCCGATGAGCCAACTGTACGCCGAGACGGCCGCCGTCACGGCCTACCTTCGCCGCTTCGTCGCCGTCGTCGAGATGTGGGAGTGCCAGTGGCGCGCGACGAGACCGCCGCCGCCGCCGCCGCGGAGCTGGACCGGCGCCGGCGCCGTGACGCGGCCGACGATCCTGAAGGCCGTGCTCTACGGCACGCTGTTCGGCCTCGTCGAGTGCGACATCGCCGTTCCGGAGGCGCTGCGCGACGCCTTCGCCGAGATGCAGCCGATCTTCAAGAACGCCTACATCGCGCGCGACTATCTCAGCCCGTTCATGCGTCGCTACGCCGAAACGCACGAGCTCCTCGCCCGGCCTCAGCGCACGCTCGTGGGGAGCTTCTTCGGCGCCAAGATTCTGCTCGCGACGCCGCTACTGCGGTGGTATCTGCGGCACGGCCTCGTCGTCGAGCGCGTCTACCAGATCGCCGAGTACGAGCCGGTCGCGTGCTGTCGCCCCTTCGGCGACACGGTCTCCACCGCGCGACGCGCGGGCGACGCCGACCCCGACAAGGCCATCATCGCCGACACGTTTAAACTTCTCGGCTACAATTCCTACGGGAAAACGATCACGCGCGTCGACCTGCACCGCGACATCAAGTTCTGCACGTCCGCCGGCGCCGCGACGCTGATCAACAATCGTCGCTTCCGTCAGCTCGACGTCGTCGTCCCTGACAGCCTCTACGAGGTGGCGGTGAACAAGCTAACCGTCCGGTACGCGCTGCCCGTCCAGATCGGCTACTTCGTCTATCAGTACGCCAAACTGCGCATGCTGGAGTTTTATTACGATTTCATCGCCGCCTACATTCCGCGCCCCCTGTTCCAGTACCGCGTCTACCAGATCGTCGCGTACGAGCCGGTCGCGTGCTTTCGCCCCTTCGGCGACACGGTCTACATCGCGCGACGAGCGGGCGACGACGACCCCGACAAGGCCATCATCGCCGAAACGATTAAACTGCTCGACAACAGTTCCTACGGGAAAACGATCACGCGCGTCGACCTGCACCGCGACATCAAGTTCTGCACGTCCGCCGGCGCCGCGACGCTGATCAACAATCGTCGCTTCCGTCAGCTCGACGTCGTCGTCCCCGACGGCCTCTGCGAGGTGGCGCTGAACAAGCGAACCGTCCGGTAGGCGCAGCCCGTCCAGATCGGCTACTTCGTCTATCAGTACGCCAAACTGCGCATGCTGGAGTTTTATTACGATTTCATCGCCGCCTTCATTCCGCACCCCCTCTTCCAGTACTGCGCGATGGACACGGACTCGGCGTATTTGAGCCTAGCGGGGCGCTGCCTCGACGAGCTCGTGGCGCCGGCCAAGCGCGAACACTACTTTCGACACCGCGGCGAGTGGTCCCCGTCGGAACACTGCGACGCGCACGCGGAGGCGTACGTGTGGTGCCGGCTCGCCGGCCGAGCGTGGGACGCGCCCGACGAGTGTAGCACGCGTCGGCGCCAGTACGACAAGCGAACGCCGGGCCTCTTCAAAGAGGAATGGTCCGGCCGCGGGATCGTCGCGCTCTGCAGCAAGACGTACTACTGTTTCGGCGGCGACGGCGACAAGTACAGTACGAAGGGCCTGAGCAAGCGTCAGAACGACGTCGACAAGGTCTCCTTCCTCGGCGTGCTTCCAAATGAAGGTGTCGTCCGTGCTGACGTACATTCAGGAGCGCGCGGCGTTGAGCTACTTCTACGCCAAACGTCGCGTGCTCGACGACGGCGTCACCACGGGGCCGATACTCGTATAACGAGGGAACTCCATCCCTCCCTACTCCTAGGGGTAGGGACCTACCTAGGGAACCCTAGGGGTAGGGACCTACCTAAGGACCCCTAGGGGTAGGTCTCTACCCCTAGGGAATGTATGTATGTATGTATGTGTGTACGAATAAAAATGTGAACACTCGGTACAGTTTTCATCGTTTTATTTACTACAACAACAACAACCTCACTACTTCGGTAATAGCAAGCGATAATAGGCGGCCGAACGTGCACCGGAAGCCGCTTAGCGGTTTTGCAATAAGAGCAGATAGGCGACGTGCTACAATACAACCTCACTACTTCGGTTTTGCCTGCCTAGCGCGGCGAGGAGCCCGCGACCGGCGGGTCCGAAAAAGTCGGTTCGGATACTCGGTCGTCTAATAATAATAATAGCAATATTATACTGATACTCGGATACCCGCCTCGCCGGTCGGCGTCCACGTAGACTGCCACACAGTGCTCCCCCGGTTCGTCGCCGTCGTCGGTGTTGCACACGAACGCCGTCGGGTAGGCGGTGAGCCGCCGCCCCGGTAGCTCGTCTTTGGGCACGACGCCCACGACGATGTTTTTAGTGTACGCGTCGATCGCCAGGCGACGTATCAGCTGAAACGTGTCCATCTCAGAAGTTGTACACGACGTTCCGGTTCTTGTCGACTTCGAGCACCGTCTCGAACTCCCCGTACACGACGACGTTCACCGTCCGGGCGAGCGCGAGAGCGAAGTGGATCTCGGCGGGCAGGTTCCCCGTTGAAGTGTTCGCCGTCGCAGCAGTCGGGCGACAGGTCGAAGCCGAATATGGTGTAGCCGATGCCGAATTCACCGCGCGTCACGTGGAACCCCTAGTCCTCGTACGCCTTCCCCGTCGCGGCGAACAGGTTCATGTAGCTTCGGATGTAGCGCCGATGCGCGAAGTCCGGCTGCAGCGGCTTGCTCGGCACCTGGCGTCCGTCGACGAAGAGGGCGAAGAAGTTTATGTCGTTGTGCTTCGCGTTGAACGGGTTTTTATCGTAGGCCCCGTTGTAGGCGTCGTTGTCGATCAGGCACATGAACACGCGTCTCGGGAGCGTGCCCAGATTGACGTTCTCGTGCGTGTGCGACGTCGTGCCCTGCGGTATCGAGAACACCTTGCAGTCGACGCGGCGCATCGGATACTTGGCCGTCCGGCGCGTCAGCGCCTTGATGTGGCCGAGCTGGACGGCCGGGTTCAACTTGACCTTGCGCGCCTGCAGGTAGGCCTCCAGCAGAACGATCTTGAACCCCGGATCGGCGACGTCGCCTATGAGCGCGAAGGCGTCCTTGCTTCGCACCAGTCGCATCTTCAGGTCGACGCCGTTCAACGGTTTTGCATGAGCACGTCGACGTGCAGGCGTCCTATCATGTCGAACTCCCGGCTGTCGTGTATGAAATCGTGCCGATGCGAGTACCCGCCGTTGTTGTTGTTCGTCGACTCCATGCGCCCGGCGGTGTCCTTGCACCACAGGTCGGCCTCGAGCTCCGACTTTTTGGCGTCGGTCCCGTAGCTGAGCAGGGTCTCGATGTAGGCCCGATACGGGTACTTATTCGTCGACGGCGTCACGAGCGTGCCGTTGAGCGTCACGTCGACATGACTGAACATCGAATGTAGGAAATTGTTGACGGGCGCCACGACGCTGTCGTTCGCGAGAGCGGTGCCGTTCCCCTTCACCACCTTGACGCGCACGTACAGTCTAACGGTCGACAGGTCCAGATAGTCGTCTCCGGAGCCCGGAATGAGAAACTCGATAGGGCCGCCAGCGTCGAGGCCCGTCAGCGGCTGGTGATCGATCCAGTGACCGCTCTCGATGCTCGTCTGCGTCGTCGGAACGCTGAACAGGTCCAGTTCGGATTTTACGCCCTCGCACGACTGCCGATGCACGAACGCCATCCTGCGGCGCTGGAAAATACGTCTGCTTCTTTCGGCGGCGCCTCCTCTTACTGGCCGTCGCCGGCTTGCCGGGCGGCTTTATGTATCGTCGCTTTTTCGTAGGCGGCTGCGGGCGGGGATTCAGCAGCCCGACGAGAAGGTCGCCGAGGTAAAGTTTTGTTGAACGGATTTTTATTGTAGGCCCCTTTGTTGTTGTTCAGGCACACGAACACGCATCTCGGGAGCGTGCCCACAGAGACGTTCTCGTGCGACATCGTGCGGCCACTCTCGATGCTCGTCTGCGTCGTCGGAACGCCGAACGGGCCCAGTTCGTTCTTTACGCCCTCGCACGACTGCCGATGCACGAACGCCATCCTACTACGCGGGAAATACGTCGTCACTCGACGTCGGCTTCTTTCGACGGCGCCTCTTCTTACTGGCCGTCGCCGGCTTGCCGGGCGGCTTTATGCGTCGTCGCTTTTTCGTCGGCGGCGCCCTATTCAACAGCCCGTCGAGAAGGTCGGCGCCCGCCTCCTTCGCGCGCCTCTTTACCGCCTGTTTCAGATTGCCGCCGGCGACGACGTCCTGCGCCACGCGCACGCCCGTCTTGAGCGCGCGCTTGCCCAGCGCCACGGCCCCTCTCTTGATGAGCGGCATGGCGCTTCGAAACAGGCTGCCGAAGAGATTACCCAGACCGTGGCCCCGCTGCGATCGGGCGCCGACGAACACCGGCAGGCCGCCGCCGACCTGCCGCGTGTAGTAGTCCTCGTACACGTTTCGCGTCATCGTCAGAACAGTTTCGACTTGTAGCGTCTGACGTGAAGCGTCGTCACGACTTTTCCGTGCTCGAATGGTATCGACTGACCGAGGTCGTCTCTTATATCTATCTCGATCGAAGCGAATTGGCGACACAGGAGCGGCGCGTATTGGACGCGGTCGAAGACGTTCGATACGATGCTGCCGTTCGAACCGTAGGCGGGCAAGGATCGGAGGAGGGGGGCGAATACGTCGCCGACGTTGCGCGACTCCACGATGTCCGAGTACACGAACAGGGTGTCGACGCCGCCGTTCAGGTCCAACGGGTGGGTCGCCTCGAACTCGAACAGGTACCCCGCGGGCAGGCCGACGCCGTCCGCGGGCACCCCGTAACTCGCGATATAGTTCGACTCGAGTCCTAGTATCTGTTTCAGGCGCCCCTTCGGCGGCATGTTAATTTCGACGCCCGGCGATAGACGCAACGTCATCCGATTAGAGACGGGGCTGTACTCTATGTGCGCCTTGACCGTGTCGGTGCTCAGTTTCTTCAGCGCCGCGTTGATTTTGTGCACCAGCTCGAAGGCGCTGTTGTAAAAACCGTGCGGAATGTTGCCCTGCCGGGAAATTTTATCCCCGGACTCGGTGGTGTAAACGCCAACCTCCCCCGTCTCGCACGCCACGAAGAAGTAGGCGTCCGCCGGTCCCACATTGTACCAACTATGCGTGTACTGTAGCGACACCAGCCCGCATTCCCACTGCCCCGATAGGTCGACGCGCTGCGGCAGATTCGTCGTGTAGTGCATCAACGTGTTTTCGGGGTGCGCCTTCATAGACGCGTTGCTCGGCAACGTCACGTAAAAGTCAGACGATGCCATCGCGCCTCATAGACGGACTCGGCAGTAGGTAGCTGAGGCAACTACTCAGCAACGCCGTCCACAGGTTGGAGTCGCCCGTGCCGCGCGTTAGATTGTATATACTGACGACGATCACCGCGGACAGGACGACGATCTGGCACAGGAAGACGATCTCGGCCTTAGGGCATTCGTTGCCGCAGAGACGCCACGGAACGCTCGTGACGGAGGAGGCGTCGACGGCATCGGGCGCACCCACAGAGACGCATGAGTCGTCGGCGGGCGCACCGACAAATGCGCTTGAGTCGACGGCGGTATTCGGCGGTTGCATTGGCTGCTGTTGCTGCTGTCGTCTCGACCGTACACATCGCGCTACTGCCGTCCGACGCTACGGCGTCCTTCCTTTATCTCGCAGGCACACCATAGAGCGAGTTCGTCGACGGGCGTGGGGACGTCGGGTGGTGGCGGTGGCGCGAACTTGGCGCGGCCCTCTTCTCATCTGCAGTCTACTAATACAGCACGGACCCCTTATAAAAAACGAAAAGCCGTTGCACAGCCCCGCCTCGTGCAGTCGCCAGCACCCCGCGTGGCGCATCCAACGCGTCGTCGTCGTCGTCATCCCTTATAGGTCACGCAGATAAATCATAGAGCGAGTTCGTCGACGTTGCGGTCGACGTCGATAGCATCGGTCGCAGTGACAACGGTAGCTGCGGCGGTTGTAGGAAGAAAGTCTCCAGCGCTCTGCGTATTCCGTCCAACAACGCGTCGCCATCAGCCCTTATAGGCCACGAGCTCCTTGGCGTCGATCCAGCTATTGAACGAGGCCGGATAGCCGAACCATTTGACGAGCGCCTCTTCGCCCTTACCGCGTCGTCGACGACGTCTCTGTAGAACGGCCTCCACCAGATATAGTTTGTCCTTCGCAACGATAACTTTTTGTAGCTCCGGCTCGTAGAAGGTGCCGTCCAGTATCGTGCCGGCGTCGTCCATCAGTCGGTAAACGGGAGGGTCGGTCGGGTGCAAATCTACGACGGTGAAGAGCTCTTCGCTCCAGTTAGCCATGTACCCTTCTTGAAACGTTCCTTCGCCTTGCTGATGCGTACGCGGTCCCCCGCTCGCAGTTTCGGCTTGCTTTTGTTTTTTTGACACCCTCCGCCGCCGTACAGCCGCTGCCACACGCTCTCCTGATTCGACGCGTCGACGCTCGCCGGCGTCCTACCGATGCTTCGATGGCAGGCGTTGTTGTACGACAGCACGAAGTCCTGCAACGGCTCCACATACCTCAGCGTCTGATGCTTCGTGAAGTACCTCCACATGCGCGTCTTCAGCGTACGATTGAATCGCTCCACGACGCTCGCTTTGGTCTCCTCGTTGTGCGTCACGAAATGGTGGACGCCGCGCGCCCTCAAAAGCGTCTGAAGGGGCCTGTTGAGAAACTCCGTCCCCTTGTCGGTCTGCAGAACGTGCGGCGGCGACGGCGATGACAGCAGGCCCTCGAAGGCCGCGACAAGCGCCGGACCGGATTTGCTCTTCAACGGAACGCACCACGCCCGCTTCGAGAAGACGTCGATGACCGTCAATAGGAAAGCTATGCCGTCGTTGTGCTTTTTCAGTTTAGCCACGTCGACGAGATCGGCTAGCCACTGCTGGTTTCGACCGCCCACGATAACGCGACGTCGCTTAAAGCGGCGCCTAACCGGCTTGTGAAGCGTATAGGCGTCCTGCTCCGCCAGCCACCGCCCGACGATCGGCTTGGGCACCGCGGATGCCCGGTGCAACGCGTCGACGCCGCCGTAACTGCCCGCCCGTTTCGGGTCGAAGTACGCGCGCTTCAGTCGGCCGTCGCGTTGTTCGTGCTTTCGTTGCGCACCACGAGTCCGCCGGGACACCACCGCCATGGATCGTGTGGCGCCGACGACGATACGGCGAACAAGAGGGCGGCGACGATGACCGCCGCGATTACGACGGCGACGACGACGACGAGTACTGATCTTCGGGCGGGGGGGCAACCTCTACGGAGGCGCTAAAAGCTGGACCACGGCATGCGCTCGACGGACCGAGTGCGCCCCTTTCGCTTCTGCGCGCGCTGTATATACGCCCGACGCTGGGGGTTGCCGACGAGCTCCATAGGCACGTTCAGCCGCTTTATATGGTCGCCAAACACATACCAGCCAACCGGCGCGGGGGACCTCTTCCTCTTTCGCATGAGATCGTTCACGAGATCTACCATATTGCTTCCGGCGATAGGCGTACCGTCGTACACGAGCTCCGCTCGGTCGTTCCAGCGAATCAGCGGGTCGGCCTTCAGTCGCGCCAACAGGAGGCGGGCCTTTTCTTTCAGCACTTTCGGTACGCTCTTCACGACCTCGCTCTCCATCTCCCCCGGTAATTGATCGGGCGGCGGCGGCGGCGGCAGCGGCTGATCGGACGACGACGACTCGTTCTTCACTACGGACACGCGCAGCGGCTGCTGCGCGCGAGACGCTTCCATGGCGTTGTAACGACTCAGCAGTTGATTGTTCGCCGCCACCTTTTCGCCTTCGGATAAATCCGCACGCTCGAGAACGGCTTTCATGTCGCTGTCCAGGCTACTCATCACACGCGACGTGGTCGTGGTCGGTTCCGATAGTAACGGAAGTAGACGCTCCACCAACCGGGGGTCTACCAGCGCCATCTTCTTCGCGTGCTGCATCAACCGATAGCCTGCCTGAGGAGGGGCAGAAAGGTGCTCGCCAACGGCGCCAGCAGCGCCGTCAGAAACGCGCCCGAACCCGTCTGCAGGACGGCCCTCTTCCGTTTGATGGGCACTTTTTTCGACGCTAACTTGCGCAAATTGTTCCTGTACTTTATCAGCACTTTTCTGTTGTTAGGCGTCAATTTCACGTTCCCTCGCAGAATGTTATACGCGCAGTCGGCCAGACTGCAGATGAGGTCGGCGTCCGCGTGGGCGATTACCGCCTTTCTCAGATTGGTGCATCGCAAAATTCCGTGGCAACATGGTATTGTGTACTTTTTAACAAACCTAAAAACGTTTACATTGAATGATGACATGCCAGCCAGGTTTACTAACAATCGTAGCTGTAGCATTAAAACAGTCTGTGAACGTACGAATCTCACATCTTTATGTTTCGGTTCAAATAAGTGGGGAAACGGGGACTTTTCAAAAACGGCTGACTGGAATTTGGAAAGGCAAGACCCGTAGACAC
Source organism: Paraescarpia echinospica (assembly GCA_020002185.1). Lineage (NCBI taxonomy): Eukaryota > Metazoa > Annelida > Polychaeta > Sabellida > Siboglinidae > Paraescarpia > Paraescarpia echinospica. The sequence continues at coordinate 24,981,143 of CM034535.1, read as the reverse complement.
ACATACCCAAATCCCAGATTTAGCCTTTACTGGCCTTGGCTTAGGCTTAGCCAGTTTAGGCATACACATTACATAAACGACCAGGTTAACCATCTTTTTATGGTTGCATATACTTATATTTTAGTGTGCATTTTCGTTAACTGCATGTCAAATACCGGACAATGCAGTTTTACTAACTAGAAAGGCGAGACCCTTGCCTATGGCTATGTTATTTACTGTAGTAGAGGCTCGACAGACTCGGTGACAGTGACACACTGACAGTCCCAGCGCCGCGGCAGCTGACACCGACTGCAGCCGTCCGCGTCGGCGGACGTTATAATTCTATTTAATCGAAACGTTACTCGGCTGACTGCATTGGGAAGCAGAATAAGTAAACAATGCACTTATAAAAAATATAATGCACTTATAAAAAATAGCTGTCATTATACATGTCTACAAATTGCTTATTTACAATGCTATTGCTTGAATCAACTCACCTCGAAATCAGACACGTTAGCTGTGTGCGTGACGTCAACGGTATGTGTGTGCTTCTCTGCGTGTGCATGAATATTAATTATACTCGGGCTGCAGAATTAATCATCCACGTGGCAACAAGCTCAAAATGATTCGCGTAAACACAACTGTTTATCGGCTTTTTTGCGCAGATAACACCCAAATTATGCATAAACATGCAAGACATAAGTGGCAGAGAAAGTACTTATGGGAAATTAATGCGTTTTGATACGGTACACCTCGAATGTATATTAGCTTATAAAGAATCCCTTTAAATACCTTGGCTAGTTCTATTCTCGACATTCCAATTCCAAACATGGAATCCGCTATAGTTGTGATTGGTCAGCTTACCCCAGACCATTACAGTAGAACCCACGGTCTTCCTTATTTGAAACGTATGTTAATGCCCTTGCGGTTAGTCAGTCGATCATTCCAACTACAGAGCTTCCTTGTTCTGGAACTAATTCGTATATGTTGGGTTGTATATCTCTGTGATATATAAATATATATTTATATATCACAGAACATTAATTCTAGATGGCAGGTGGACAAGGAAGCCTTTTGGCTTATCGAGAGTCCAATACTTTTTATTTACGTGTATCCCGCCCTTTTAAGGTATGTGTCGATTTTATTTTTAAACATATTCACGCTACCAGCACCCACACAATCAGAAGATAATCTGTTCCATTCATTTATAGTCCTTTGTGAGAATGAAAACTTTCTTATATATAATCTACACTGCTCCTTTACTAATGTAACTTCATGTCCTCTGGTCCTTCTATCTTTCTGAACTGAGAAAAAAATAGTTCTATCAATATTTTTTATAACCATTCAATATTTTAAACACTTCTATCTGATCGCCTCTTAATCTCCTGGTCTGTAGTGTTGTTAAACCACATTTTAGGCGTATTTCGTAACTAAGATCCCTCAGTTTTTGTATAATCTTAATTGCTCTCCTCTGTACTCTTTCTAGCATATATATGTCCTTCCTGCGATATGGCCTCCACGCTTGAATACAATATTCTAAATGAGTCCTAAATATTGGTTTGTGTTATATATATATATATATATATATATATAACACAAACCAATATTAGGACTCATTAGAATATTATATATATATATATATATATATATAATATGTTGTCCTCCCCGTGCATGCCATGTTTAATTGTCCACTTTCGTATATATATATATATATATATATATATATAAACACAAACCAATATTTAGGACTCATTTAGAATATTATATATATATATATATATATATATATATATATATATATATATGTACGAAAGTGGACAATTAAACATGACATGCACGGGGAGGACAAAATATTATTTTATCTTCGTATAATATAATGCACCTTCAGAACATGTGAATTCACGTATCATTGTTAGTTGGGACAGCTGTATTATAATGATTAAGTTTATGTTATTTAATTATACTTAAACTGTGAATTCACGTACGGAAACTCGTGATTTAACGTGCACAGAACCAGATAAACACGTGTGATGTGTGCGCTTGAGCTGCCACAGGGTAAATGTGTTGCCCTATTATTGACATTATCTTACGTTTTTACGCTATATTCTACTTTGATTTTACATTGTGTGTGACTGTGAAGGTATGTGGATTACGACGTAAGCAAAATTACGCTTGTATGTGTCTGTCTGCTTGGATTTTAGTCATTTTATGTGATACCGCCAATGTTCTATTTGCCGCGCTATCGTTAACGAACTGTGATCGTCGCCATGGTGATCGTCGCCAACAATTACGCCAACTGTTTCAGCGGTCCACGAAATCGTTACTGTCACCAAGGCAGTGTACTATGACCTGAAACAATTGGGCATTTGTTAAGCAACACCAACTCACAGAGGGACCACTGGCGGTCAGTGTCAACTGTGAACGCCTAAGCCTATTCCAGTCATTGTAACAACGACGAGGAACTCTCTGACTACCGGGTCAACACGCAGCACACTTCAAACAACCAAACAAACGCACCAAGCAGCAACAGGAACAATCTCATACACATCAATCGCACTACAGATTTTCTGAGATATACAGGTAAATCCGGGAACACTAAATTTGCCTTGGTGAACACCCGATCGGTCAGATATAAGGCAGATTTTATCAACGATTACATTGCTGAACACCACCTAGAAATCATCGCACGGTCAGAAACGTGGCTCTCACACGACGACAATGCTGAAATCAACGCGCTGACGGCGGGCGGCTACAACCTGTGTCACCTGCCACGCAAGAACCGTCGAGGTGGTGAGGTCGGAGTCCTCAACAAATCAACCTTTAACATGATTTCCGAAACTGCATTAACGACCGATACTTTTGAAGGTGCGAGTGTTACACTACAATGTCCGGAAACGCGCAGCAACGTCCGCATATACGTCATATACTGTCCACCGTCGTCATCTCTGTATAATGATTTTATGAACGTTCTATGCGATAGGCTTAGCTCATCTGCAACCCACCCAACTGAATCGATTATATGTGGCTATTTTAATGTTCACTACGGTAACACCCATTCAACCTTGCTATTCTTATAGACAACGCCTGTTTTGTACAGCACGTGACAAGTGCGACGCAAGTGAGTGGGAACGCGCTTGATCTGTTGATTACTCCCCGTGCATCTACCCTACTCTCGACACCTGTAAAGCCGACTACTCTGCTTACAGATCACCACGTACTCGAGTGTGACCTTAACGTGCTAAAACCTGCACGTCCGAAACGTCGCGTGTGTTATCGAAAGTTCGTGTCAATCGACAAGCGGGCTTTCGGTACTGATATCTACAACGCATTAGCTGTGATTTCCGGAACCACCGTTGAACTCATTGACAACTATAACACCGCTATCGCGACCCGCTCAGTTGCCTGAGTCATGCAATGACATAGCCCTCACTGTGACATTTCAACAGCTTTTCGTCGAGAAGATTTCAAATATACGTCGTGAAATCGATTCGCGCACCGAGACGAACACTTTCGATCGACAGTCGTCTGACGATTACCAACACGCGGAACTCTGCGAACGACTGCAGACACCAGACGGATCGTTCTCCAGTCGTCTCCGAAATCCTGCGATCTTGACCCGATGCCGACGAGCCTGCTGAAAGAAAACATCGACGTACTAGCACCGATTCTTACAGACATCATCAACACGTCACTCGAATCGGGCGTCGTACCTGCGGACATGAAGCATGCTTTGGTGACACCGACACTCAAAAAACGCGGTCTCGACGTCAACTGTCTCGCTAACTACCACCTGATATCGAACTTAGGTTTTCTGTCGAAAACGCTAGAACGGTATGTTGCAAACGAATTACGCCGCCATATTGATACCAACAGCTTCAACGACTCGTTCCAGAGCGCGTACCGGCCCAGACACAGCACGGAGACGGCTCTAGTCCGAAGTCACGAAGACATGACGCAGGCAATTGACTCACGGCGTGGCGTACTGCTTGTAATTATAGATCTCAGTGCAGCATTCGACACGCTAGAGCATAGCATTCTCCTGCATCTCGTCTTCGTGATATCGGACTAAGCCATACAGTGTTCACTTGGTTCACATCATACCTCGCAGGCCGCACTAACGCAATTAAGATACGCTACACTACTTCAACCCCGAAACTAATTCATCACGGTGTTCCGCAGGTCTCCGTCCTAGGTCCACTATTATCCAACACGTACATTCTACCTACTGCGGAAATCTTCGAACGCCATCTGATCCGCGGACGCCACTCAACTGTATGCTGAGTGTCCGCCATCGAATCATGCCGATGCACAACAAAAAATCGACGAATGTGGACGTGACATAAGACGCTGACTGAATTGCAACCATTTCCTACTAAATGCGACGAAGACAGACGCCATCGTTTTTCGTTCTACCGCCGTCCGCCTTCTGCAGTGTCTACCATCAATGCTTGTGGGTCCGACATATCACTGACGCCGACAGTTCGTGATATCGGCGTTATACTTGACAGCAAAGTTGACATGTCGGCTCAAGTATCGAACGCCTGTCGTGCTGCTTACTCCAATCTATTTTGCATTGCCAAGATACGAACAAGCCTGACAATTACAGCATGCAAGACTCTCGTACACTCCTTTCAGTTGTTACATCACGGCTCGACCACGGGAACGCTGTCCTGTATGGCATCTCCGTCCGCTTCTTGCACCGTCTTGAGATGATGCAAGAGGCTCCGCTCCGCGCCACAACCAACGATTCTATACCTACGGATGAGTCTCTTTGCCACAATCTCGAACGATATGGCCGCCGTTCATTCTCTCGCGCGACGCCGACTCTGTAGAAAGCACTACCTGAGGATCTGCGTCTGATCGAATGCAAGAACACATTTAAAGCGCGTCTTAAGACTAATTATTTCAAGCTTGCTTTTAATGTTTAGTTCTCTATACCATTCACTCTCCACATCGTATTATTTATTATTACTATTATTTTGTACTATTACACTAGCTTATTATTTTAATTTTTTACTCATTAATATTTTATTGACTACTTACTTAATTTATTATTATTATTATCTGTTACGTACGTCTTGATATTCTGTAGCTTATACGTTTAATTAGCTTAACTAGCCAATTATTTTAATCATTTATTCATTAATATTTTATTTTCTATTTATTTGTTTATTATTATTTTTTTTTACATATGTCTTGATACTTTTAGCTTAGGTTTGTTTAGTACACGCAGTTCTAGTCTTGTTATACGTTTAATTCTATTATCTACATTTTAGTAGCTATTCGTTGTCAACACTACTCTGGATATGTGTATATAAATAAAGTATATTATTATTATTACATACATATGTATATATATATATATATATATATATATATTATTACTTGGTGATTTATGTATTAATCACTGTTCCATGTGATTGTAATAAATTGCACACAATAAGACAATCTGCAGTTAAACAGTAATACTTATCTTGCACTATAAAAACTAATTTACATTATTAATTAATTGTTTTATCTGTTTCGTGTGACATTAAAACATATATTATTATATGGGATGTTTTGCTACGTGTAATATGTCAGAGCATATATAAATGTAAACAGTTATGTTTACGGTATTGGAAAAGCACTACTTATTATTATAAGAAATATTTTTATATCAGCTTTTCTGATGGGAATGTTTACTTAGCGAACATTGCCGTACACTACGAGCACCAGCAGCGTAGGTCGTTCTCTCGTTGACGTTGTCGAGTGGAGGACGGCAAGTTTTCTTACGGGCTTACGCTCGTGTTGGAGATGAGAAATGCACGTTTATCAATTTTATTGCAAATGACAACAGCGGTGGTTCCCGGCAAAGCGTCGTGTTTTATTAGTATAACGCATGAATGATTTCACCGCGTCAGACAACTGATTATATTGTGGGTTTATGGAACGAAAGCGGACTCAGACATAGTAACCTTCTCTCGCGAACGTTGTAAACAGAATGACTGGCAAACTTCCGACGTTCAGTAATATGACCTGACTTTTGCGCATGCGCGGAGCCTGCCTACCTCCTCTGCATTTCCCCTCTGAGTCGACTACAACAACATTGCACACGGGCCGCGTTCAGAGTTTGCCGCCGCTCCGCACCGCGACGGAAATCGATTTTGCCCCGGAAATCGATTTTGCCGTTCAAAGTTACACTAAACCATTTAAATAACCAAGCAGAGTCACTCAACTATACGCCATTTTGATTTTGAACTGGTAGTATATACAATGTAATTAAGTCACACCTGAATAACAGAGGGCGCTGCGCGAGTGACTATGTTTGGTTATTTAAATGCTTTGGTTACGCCGTACTGACCAAAGTCCGTGTATCAATATAAGATGTTCAAAAAAGTACGTCAATGGTTAGTTTGCCATTCTGGAGGCACGCCAAGCCAGAACATAATGCCCTGACGCACGGGCCAGCTTCCCACATGGCGGACAAAAACTTGCATTGTAGACTGCCATAATTTCGCTCAGTGACGCCTCCTGTCTAAATATAGGCTCCTTGGCGCTAACGCCGCAACAAGCTCCGGGCATGCGCGTTTCCAGTGATGGCTACCGTTAGTAGTTTCGCATTCGATGATGATTCTTTTTTAACGGTATTGTTGGTGCTTTTGAGGGCTTCACTTCACACTCATATTTGACAAGTTGAGCTTATTACAAGACCTAAGTGTACCTAATTGCAGCTAAGGCGCGTTTCCGTTGAGAAACACATTCGAAATCAGTAGCATCCATTTTGAATGCGGCGAACGTCGCGGTACGTAACATGATGTAAGACCACATTAAGGATTAATTCGTCCGCCATTACCATCTGAAAGAGTGCCCTTGAAAATACCGTTTTGGTGTGATGTGTGACCTTTTCTCGAGCACTTTGACTTGGCACATATTAGTCCAGTGAATATTGAATGTACTACTGCTTTATATCTTTCGAGGTAGCAATAAATATACGCTAGTCGCTCGCGTATTCGCACAGTGGCTATTTTGCAGAACGCACCAATATTTCAAAATCGGTCATCAAATTGGGGCGAAATTGAGGGGTGTCAGGTTTAGGTGGATTTTTCTGAAAAATGATGTATGCTAATTTCACGAGTTTTCCACAACACTTGTGTCAATGGAGATTAAATATGCTGTGAAATTTCCATGAAAATCGTGTAAACAATTTTGCAGGAAATGAAGGAAACGTTATAATGGCGGCGTATGTAAAATCTAAATGTGGTTCCATTTCTGGCGGCGAAACGCGACGGATCACGACATCGTGGTGTGGAGCGGCGCGGCGCGAACTCTGAACGCGGCCCTGGTTGTAGGTTACTCCATTTTCCTCCCTTCCTTTGGTCTTTTCTATCATTCTAGGATTCCTTCTTCTCACCAAATGCCTCAGCAGCCTTCTCAGTCTACAACCCATGGTCACTACTCCTCGACTGTTCACCCTTTCCCGGTGTTCTTCCACACGACGCCCCATCATCGCCATCACAATGCCTGACAAATGACAACTGATTTTATTGTTTTACCCGACCCCTTTCGGTGTATAAGAAACATTCGTATAGTTTTTCAAAAGTTAAATGTAACAAATATAATATATAACAATGACATAACCACTACGTGTGTTAATTAATTGATATATAACACATTATTTAACACAACACAATTACGTGAATTACATCTACGAAAAAGGAAACAGCGACGTTATATATTTAACAAATTTGGCTAGATTAGATAATTGTTTAACATTTTTAACATTAAATAATTGACTCAATTTAAACGCATTCGGTCTTACTCTGAAATATCGATGTAAATATTGTTGCCGAATAGTTGTCAATCATATCAGAATATAATGAAATTCGTCTCCGGGTTCCTTACTATTACAAAGAATACATGATTTTGGAGTATGACATGTTAAATAACTATCTTTAGCAACTGGAAACTTATAGTTCCCACATCTAAATTTACATAAATTTATCCTATCTACCATATCTAATTTCAACAAGTAATACTCTAAACAGCATTATGTTTAAACATTCTGTAATTAGTACACAATTTATTATTGTTCATTTCTTCATTCCAGTCTTGTAATGCAATGTCTTGTAATTTTAATTTAATATTTAATTTAACCCAGTTCTTGTTTACTGCATCTTGATCAAACCAGATATTAGAGAAACCACAAGTATCAAAAATACATTTGATCTTCACAATCCATCTCGATTTAAAGTAGTTTTTGTCCTGTAGTTTTGTTAACATTTGATATGTTATATATGATAATTTTGATTTCTTCCCTTTAATTATTCTAACCCAAAAATGGATCGTTCTCAAGCAAGCAGTATTACTAAAATAAAATGTCCCACTTTCATAATATACCATACAACTAGCTGTACCCTTATTTAACTTCATAAGATTCTTAAAAATTTGTTAATGAAATATTTTTATTTTATTTTATTCGTGAAACCAAACATTTCGCTACCATACAAAAATATCGATGTTATCAGATGATCAAATAACTCGCATTGTAAGTCGACAGGAAGTGATAATTCTCTTGCTTTTTGAACAAGACGAAACCTTGCCCGTCTGGCTTGATTTAGTTGTTTAAGTACTGCCTTAGTGAATAAGCTACTATAATTGAAAGAAGTACCTAAATACACGTAATCACCATCACATCTAATGTTTTATTACCAAAGATGAACTCTGGAAATGTTCTTACTTTTCCTCGTGAAAAGAAAACTACTTTTGTTTTACGTGTATTCACTGTTAAATTCAGGCAATTGCAGTAGTCGTAAACAGCTCTTAAAGCACTTTGTAAATCTTCAGACGGCTCTGCCATAACTACTGTGTCATCGTCATATAAAGGGACATACAAGCGTAATAATAATGCCACTTCATCATTACTGAAATTTGCACGAATTTCATAATCAAACATTTCAAGACCTTTACAATAGCTACTAACATAAAATTCAAACTCATTTAAGTATATTTTAAATAATAAGGGTAAGAAATTGTCACCCTGTCTCACACCAACATTACAATTATAGAAATATGAAAGATTGTGACCTTATTTCACGCACGACTTAGCACTTGTATATATATTAATAATAATCCTGATGATATTTCCATTTACACCATATTTTAGTAATGTAACCCAAAGTGATGACCTATCAACATAATCAAAAGCTTTTTTATAATCAGACTCAAGGTTTCAAAACGTTTCATAAAAGTGTCCAAGATAATATTGTTACCAATTTGTCCCGACTGTCTGTTTGCTCTATTTTAAAAATATCCCAATATTCTTTTGGATTTGTGGCTTTGATATTTCTCAAATTTATATGCAAATTGTTATTATAGCACTTCCATGTTTTTTATTAATCTTTTCTAAGCCTTCCCTTTTAATTTGAACTCATTTATCGTATCATCTTATATAAATCGCTTTAGTTTTTGTTTGGTCCTAAAGTATTCTTCCCTCGCATTTTCACAGTTCCTATTGAACCACGACTTATTTTATCTAAGTGTAACCTTATTATGCATAAAACTATTGACCTCATTAGTATTATCCTTGCAAACCCCTATATTTTTTGCAGATTGTAAATACATATTATACATATCTTTGGTAATCAAAGCAACGTCATTCTGTGTAACTGTCGTGGTGTTAGCTTTGTCAAGTTTTAAGTTTAATTGACCTATATCAATTTGATTAGATGCTTTACAACAGTCTTCTTTCAAATGTGTTACCCAATTTGATCTAATTGTTTCGTATTTTATATTTTCAATTCCATCACTAAAATGAACATGACATGCATTACACATAGGAGATGTGAGAGTGGATTCCATTCTACTGGGATATATGTGATGCACAAATAGCTGAATGAACATCTGATAAACAATTGTCAAAAGCATCAACATAAAAGTGTGTTATTTTAGATAACAACTTCGTTGAAGCGATTGCATAATCGACAACACTTTTTAGCTGGCGTATGACAAGTGAAATTACTAACAGCAGGATCACTCCCTAATCTTCCATTTACAATTTTGAAATCCAAGTTTCTGCACAACTCTATAAGCTTATAACCATTATTATTAACAACAACATCAGCGTTACATCTCTCTGTTGTAATATCAAACCTTTCAAAATCTGACATGTCTCTGAACAAATCATTTTCGTTTAAGTCTATTCCGCGTCCAACCGAGTCGTTCTTAAACCTGACGTCAGAATGTCATTGTGCTATGTCGTCACAATTGTAAAATGCTCGAGTTGAACGTAAGAATCTGTTTAGATGTGTCATAACGATACATGTGTTTTAAATAATAAAAGTGCTTGCCATAACATGTTGATTTAATAAAAAGTTATCAATTTTAGTTTTTGTATTTATATTAAAACACATATTTTAATTGTTCAAACAGCGTTTGACACTTAGTAAATAATCTGCAAACTCGTTAACCAATTATATTTAGCTTCCCGTCCGTCCCCGTAGATATGCCCTACAGAGGTTTATAATTCGCTAACATTTGAATGTTGCGTACTAATCGTTGTTCACCGGCCTTTTATTTGACGAATTTCACAAGGTATTCAACATTTTTGTTTCAACGTAGTTTAGTTTATCTGCAACGAGAACTTTACAAACAAGATAATTCGATCCACCAGACTCTTACGATAATTATCATCAAAGTCCGGTAGGTGGCGCTGGTAGAATATAGACCCCCGACCCAGTAAAGGTAAGCATGGATGTATTTTTGCGTGTGCGTGCGTGTGTATACAATTTTCTTACCGTCATTACATGTATTTGAGATATGAATATCTACACCCACATCAATTGTACTTGTCCATGTGTGTGTGAATGCGTGTGCGCATGCATGCATGCGCGCGCGTGTGCGTGCGTGTGTATGTGTGCGTGTCTATATGTGTGTGTGCGTGCGTGCGTGTATGTGTGTGTGAGGTGTGTGTGAATGAGGTATGTGCGTGTGTGTGTGTGTGCGTGTGTGTGAACGTGCGTGTGTGCGTGCGTTTGTGCGTGTCTGTGTGTGTAAGGTGTGTGCGTGCGTGCGTGCGTGTGTGTGAGGTGTGTGTGTGGGTGCGTGTGTGTGTGAGGTGTGTATGCGAGACGTGTGTGCGTTCGTATGTGTGTGTGGTGTGTGTGTGCGTGTGTGTGTGTGCATGCGTGCGTGTGTGTGTGAGGTGTATGTGTGTGTGTGTGTGTGTGTGCGTATTTGTGTGCGTGCGTGTGTGCGTGTTTATGTGTGCGCGCGCGTGTGTGTATGAGATGTTGTGTGTGTGTGCGTGCGTGTGTGTGCGTGAGTGTGTGTGCGTGTGTGTGTGAGGTGTATGTGTGTGTGTTTGCGTGTGCGTGTGCGTGTGGTGTGTGTGTGTGAGTACGTGCGTTCATGTGTGTGGTGTGTGTGCATGCGTGTGTGTGAGGTGTATGTGCGTGTGTACGCGTGTGTGTGTGTACCTGTGCGTGTGTGTGAGGTGTGCATGCGTGCGTGTGTGTGTGTGCGCGTGTGCTTGTGTGTGAGGTGTGTGTGCGTGCGCGTGTGTATGTATGTGTGTGTGTGTGCGCGCGTGTGTGTATGTGTGTGTGTGCGAGGTGTGTGTATGCGTGCGTCCATGTGTGTATGAGTGCGTGCGTGTGTACGTGTGCGTGTGCGTGCGTGTGTGTTTCTATAGGTTCGCACTACTTCGGGCCAGCCCAAAATACTTTAAACGTGTAATCAATATCGTGGATTATGTAATTATAATAGCAAACTTTTATATCGCCTATATCCCCTGGAATCTGAACTCAGAGGCGCAACATACAAGAATCATTAGGCAGACTCGTGAACAGGGCCGAGCAAGATTCACCAATAGAGCAAGGGATCACCGAAGGTTAGGGTGGGGATGCACTTTCAAATAAATAAATGTTTAACGTGAATGGTAATGGATGGAGGAGATGTGTATTCGATCTATAAAGATTTAACAAGCTTGCCATTCAGAGCACACATTCTAGATGGTCGGTGGAAAAGGAAGCCTTTGGCTTATCGAGAGGTCAACCTTTCTATCTATGTAAAACCCACCCTTTTGAAGTATTTGTTGATTCTATTCAGGTCTACACTTAGAAATCTGCTACATTTGCACAGGTGTACCCAACTCTTGTAAGATAAGTGAAGGAATCCTATTATCATTTGCCTGGTCCAAACGGAGTCCCGTCATAATAATAATAATAACATATTTACTATTACACCTAAATCCTTGGAACCCAAGCCCAGAGGTGCATCAAGACCAAAAGGCTTGGTCAATCTCAAAATCGATAAGCAGTATTCTAGTTGCTACGTTATGCATACGCCAGGGAGCTATGGTGGACAAGCAAGGTTGTAAAGGCAAGTGTTTAAATGACGGCGGAATTATGTAATATTTTAATTGATCGAACACTAAGAGGGAGCATATTCCAAAGAGTTGGTGCAGCAACAGGAAAAGCCCTATTTCCAGTGTTATTGTTGACCCTATGAACAGATAATAAGTCTGAACTAAATGTGTTTGTTGCAGTGTTATCTCTGACGACCTGGCGAGTGGAGAATGGACGTGGAGCACGACTCGCTCCAGGTGGAGACAGATGTCCTATCAAAGGGCGCAGAGCTGTTCCGATCAAAGCTCATCAGCAGCTTCCATCTTCTCGACACGATCGGCGAGCAGATCGACCGTAGCGACGTACCCAAGTACTACACCGGAGACACTGTTGGTACGCCCAACTGAAATTTTAAAAGGGAAACAAAATGCAATTGCGTGTGCCTATACACCTAAAAGAGTTAATACAGTCTTACCATTTGCACCTATAATCAACAATATAACGCTTATGGTTTACTCAGGTTGTATTTTCAAAGTGGGAGATTCTCTTTAAATCTTACAGTTCCCGACAGCCGACATTTTGGGGCACGGCCCCCGATGTTTGACCGCCTATAGCTTCTTTGATCTTGACGCTGCGATGACGCGTCGAATGTCCAATGCCAACTCATATGTTGGTTTCTCGTATTCCCTTCAATTGAGAGTGCACTTGTAACAACTGAACATTATAATGCCATACAGTGCACCTGTCCAAGCAATTTAAATTATCTATCTTCAACAAGGTTATTTTAGTAAACTGCAGGCATAATATTTTATTGTGGTTGCTAATGGTTTGTTTTTATTAACTCTTTTAGATGCATAGGCCCAAAAAGATGCATTTTGTTCCCCTTTAAGCATCTGATCCAATAACAGGTCGGAAACTGTAACGTTCCATGACATCGTTATTAGTGTCATTACGTTCTATATTTGACAACGGATTCTGACAACCAACTTACAGAGCATCTTTGAACATACTATCTAAAGGCCAGTTTACACGAACGATTATTTTCCCAATTAGTCGGCCGACACCGTGTCGCGCAGATTGTGGGGAAAGAAACGTTCATAAAGCACCTTTGCCAGGCCGATTTTTTGTGTGCGTCGATCGTCTAAACGCACACCAAATAATTAGTCGAACATTGACATGCGACCCGATATCGACTAATCAGTTGGGACACACATCGCTCGTGTAAACCGGCCAATAAATATTACATCATATAGTAACTATATTTCTACTTTAAAAATAAGTTCAATATTGTCTGTCTTAAATATACAGACAGTGTGTTTCGATGACATACTCTTGAGCATGTACAGATGTTCCCCTCTTGTCTTTGTATAGATGTCCACCTCTTGTCCTTGTGTCGACGCAGATAGCGGGAAAGCCGTGAAGCTGTTCACGACGAACCCGCACGCACTCATCCGCTTCCAAGTGTATCACAACAAGGACACGCGCTGGGCGACGGTGAAGGACAGGCGCGAGAACCGAGTGAAGAACAAGAACTCCAAGTACCCGCCTCTCGATCTGTGGGCTCACTGGCTTGTCAAGAGTATCCGTTAGACGGCGACACATGTCGCGCGTCGCAGTGTCAATTTTGTCATTTTGTGCATTCGCTCAAACACAACGCACGGCCACACAACTCAGGCACATGCGCTCACGCGTCTACAAAAGCACTATTCAACCAAATTACAAAATGTTATGGTTTTTTTTTTAAATAACCCTCCATGCTTTTTAATCGTGGTGTTTGTTGTGTAAATTGTGGTCTTTAATGCTGTATTGGTTCCACAAATGCATTAGTCTTTGGAATAAAACCTATCAAGTTTCAACGTCTGCGTGTCAGTCAGTGGGTATTTCCTTCACCGATGTCCAGGCACATGGTTCCAGAACTTCATTTTGGTGCTGATTCTAAGCAACACGATTGTGTTGGGAATACAAGCAGGTAAGTGTTAAAACGGTGGTGTTGATAATACAAACAGGTCAGTATTGAAACGGTGGTGTTAGGAACATAAGCGTGTCAATGTTGACACAGTGGTGTTTGGAACATAACAACGTCAGTGTTGACACAGTGGTATTAGGAACACAAGCAGGACAGTACGGTGATGTTAAAGATGCAAGGGTAATCTAAATACCTTGTTGTGATGCCGGTGTAGGACGTTCAAAGCACTTTCCTCCGTTTCGAGTTTTTTAAACTTGGGTTGAAAACACTTTACGCACACGCACACGCGCACGCACACGCACACACATTCACACGCACACATACACACACAGTCGGTTGATATGTTAGAATACATACAAGTGAAACTCTTCATAACGTGTTTGTACGATAAAAACGACCAAGCTGATTAAACCATCTGTTTTGTACTTTTAACTAAGTCGAACACATTCTAGAATGTGCTGAGCCTATGTTCAAAACACAACCGCAGCGTTACGGAGTGTGAGTGTATTGGCGTGCAGAGATCAGTGACCCGGCGAACAGCTCGGAGACGTTAGAGGTCGTTAAGCTCGTCCTCGACATGTTCGACTACTGGACGCTCTACGTGTTCGTGCTCGAGATCGTCCTCAAGTGGATCGACAACTTCTGGCACTTCTGGAAGAACCGCTGGAACATCTTCGACTTCGTTGTCACGCTACTGGTAGATGTGGTTCATTGTCACGCTACTGGTAGATGTGGTTCGTTGTCACACTAATGGTAGATGTGGTTCGTTGTCACGCTAATGGTAGATGTGGTTCGTTGTCACGCTAATGGTAGATGTGGTTCGTTGTCACGCTAATGGTAGATGTGGTTCGTTGTCACGCTAATTGTAGATGTGGTTCGTCGTCACGCTGTTACTGGATGCTGTTCGTTGTTTGTCAAGCTATTAGTTTTATGTAATTTGTTGTCACGCTATTAGTAGATATCGTTCGTTGTGACGCTGTTAGTAGATTAGTAGGCGTCGTTCGTTGTTAAGCGGATGTTGTTCGTTGTCACGCTAATGGTAGATGTCGTTTGTTGTCATGGTAATAGTAGATGTCGTTTGTTGTCATCCTGTTAGTAGATGTCGTTCGTTGTTTTATGAATATCGTTCTTGTCACGCTAATGGTACATGTCGTTTGTTGTCACGCTAACGGTATATGTCTTTTGTTGTCGCGTTAATGGTAAATGTCGTTCGTTGTCACACTAATGTTGGATGTCGTTCTTGTCACGCCAAGGATAGATGATTTTCTTTGTCACGCTAATGGTGGATGCCATTCTTGTCACTGTTATGGTAGATGTCGTTCGTTGTCAAGCTAATGGTAGATGTCGTTTTTTATCACGTTAATATCAAATACCGTTTGATAGCTTGCTAATATAAAGCAAGAGGAAATTCCTATTAAATTAATTATATCGCCGGTTTTGTATGTAACTTATTCCATTTATCGTTGCCGACCTAGTCCATCCTGCCGGAGATGATCAGCCTTGGGACTGGCAGCATGGGCCAACCTTCGAAGGTCTCCACGTCCGATGTGACCGTCATTGCGCAGAACATGCGCACATTCCGTATCCTGCGCTCACTCAAGATGGTGTCTCGCTTCCAGAAGGTTCGCCTCATCGTGCTGGCCGTCACCAAGGCGTTCCAAGTATGTCACCTTTCACGTCGTAGAGGCTGGTTGAGAGACATGCTCAAACGCAGCTCCGGGTAACTGCAACCTAATAAATAGGTGGACGATAATAATAACAGATACTTGCACGAACGCACGCATGTGCACACGCACGCACGCACGCACACCCACACACATACATATATACATACACACACATACACACCAATACGGCCATTGTGTATAAAAATTATGTTATGTTCATCATTTATGTGTGTGAATTGTATACTGTGTTCGTGTTGGATACGGTCTTTTTCATTGCGCTCCTATTCGTGTAGTGTACAATAAGACAGGTCGGTTTTCAGAAAATCTAACTCCTAAAGGCATTTTTGGGTAAAAGTGAACAGACAACCTTTTTAATATAATTTGAGGGTGCTGAATCCGAATTTAGCGTCTGTCCCTTGTGACGTCAATGTATGACCTTCAAAATGGCAAGTGAAAAATTTTCGCCGCCGAAGTGTTTTCGGCACACATTTTGCATTAAATGTGCATATAACATCTTCTGTATATCATAAAAGAACCATTTTTGCAGTCTTTTTATTAAACAATCACCCTAGTGTACGTGTGGTTGAAAATTAGTTGTCTATATTAATTTCCAAAGTCACAAAGATTAAAAAGGTAGGGTTTTCAGAAAATCAAACTTCTGGAGGCATTTCTGGGAAACAGTTTGACACACAACCTTTTTAACATAACTTGAGTGTGCTGAATTCAATTTTGGTGTCTGTCACCTTGTGCCGTCACTCTGACCTCCAAAATGGCTAGTGAAAATGGCCGATTTTGGCACACATTTTGCATTTAAATGTGCATATAACAGCTTCTGTAAATCATAAACGAACTATATTTTAGTCTTTCTTATCAACGTATCACCCTAGTGTACGTTTGGTTGAAAATTAGTTGATTGTATTAATTTCCAAGGTCACAAAGGTAAAAAATGACGGATTTTCAGACAATCAAACTTCCAGAAGCATTTTTTTGGAATAAGTGGACAGACAACCTCTTTAACATAATTTGAGGTTGCTGAATGCGATTTTGGTGTCTGTCACCTTGTGGCGTCAGTCTATGACCTTCAAAATGGTAAGTGAAAAATTGCCGCCGCCGAGGTGATTTCGCCACATATTTTGCATTAAATGTGCATATAACGTCTTCTGTATATTATAAACGAACCTTTTTTGTAGTCTTTCTTATCAAACAATCACCCTAGTGTATGTGCATGTGGCTGAAAATTAGTTGTTTGTATTAATTTCCAAGGTCACAAAGGTAAACAAAGGTCGCATTTTCATAAAATCAAACTGCTAGAGGAATTTTTTTAAAGTGGAGTTACATGCAGATGGGTACAAGTCTTGTCTTCACCCGTGCCCAGAAAAATTTTAATATATATAATTAATTAATAATAAATAAGTACTGTAATACATTATTAGTTTTAATAAAAATTTCAAATAATAAAACAAATATGGGGTATGACGACTAAAGTATAAAATTATGACGACTAAACATTAAAAAGCGAGTTTAAAATAGTGTGTTTTAAGATTAGCTTTAAATGTGTCCATGCACTGTATCAGTCGTAGATCTTCCGGCAACGCATTCCAAAGGGTCGGTCCTGCGCACGAGAACGAGCGACGGTCGTATCGCTCAAGGTTGTGCCGCCGTACAGTCAATAGTCCACGCTCAGTTGACCAAGGTGCGCGGCGCGGCACTTATGGTGTAATCAGTGACGCGAGGTAGGCCGGCGTCTTGTCGTGAAAGGCGGTGAATACATGCACGAGTAACTTATACTGGATGCGCCACTTCACCGGCAGGCAATGCAGGCTATTCAGTGCTGCCGTAATGCTCTGTCGATCGCCCGCCTAATACGTAATACAATTCTGGCCGCTGAGTGTTGTACCATCTCAAGGCGGCGGAGTAACCTGTCGAATATTCCGTACAAAAAGCGTTCCCGTAGTCTATTTTGAAGTAATAAGAGCATGTACGAAATTCTTGGTTGTTCCAGTCGTTAGTGTGTCGCGTATACGTGAGATTCGGTGCAGGTGGTAATATGCATTCCGGCACGCATTCGTTACTTGTGCCGCCATCGAGAGGTCGGCATCAATAGTAAAACCGAGATCTCTGACAACAGCATATGTTGGCACTAGCTGACCGCAGACATCGACATGTGTTAGTGTTATTGGCGCGCAGAGGGTGGAGGATTTGATGACAAAGGCCTGCGTTTTAGACCCCAAAAATGCCTCTAGAACTTTATAGAGGCACATTTCTGAGATTTCAGACCAGCCTAAATGTGGGCTTTATCACCGTGCTCATGTTCGAGTATTGCATGATTTGCTCTTCATTGCTGTGCTCCTGTCCGTGTATTGCAGGAGATTGGCTTTATCGCCACGCTCCTGTTTGTGTATGGCAGAGTATGATCTTTATCACTGTGCTCACGTTCGTGTATTGCAGTCTTTATCATCGCCTCCCGGTCGTGTATTGTAGGAGATGCTCGTCATCGCCTTTTTTATCGTGTATTGCAGGAAATGGTCTTTATCACCGTGCTCCTGTTTGTCTTCGCTTACATCTTCGCCATTATTGGCGTCATCTTCTTCAGCGCGCAGCTCTACAAGCACAGGAAGGAGCTGGATTTCTGGGACAGCTTTAGGTGCGTAATTCGTAAATAATGTATGTGTAAAGAACCATTGGGTGTAACCTACATCATCCACTCCGTGGGCCCCTCCACGCTGTATGGCAAATCCGTTGTATTACGTAATTTACAACACCTGCTGACCAACTTTCATGTTTTGTTTAGTATTTCACGTATTTAGTTTTTTGATTTTTGATTTTGGGACAGAACTATGAAATGTCGTGTAAATGAATGTGATGGATACACCTATGGGACATTTCGGGCATTTGTTAAATTCCCTTTGTTATACACCTTATATATACACACACATTCTCTCTCATACACACGCACGCACACACACACACACGCACACACACACATACATGTATATATATATATATATGCACTCTCCGTATAGCTTTGTAGTTCAATCCCGAGGGCACTGATTACCCTGTTTCAACTGTTCACCCTCGACCACTGGATGTCTATCTACAAGGATGTTACCAAGGTGAATACACAAGTTCACATAGCTACTTACGAATCAGTTTATCCATATCACAATGGCCTTTTGAATAATATCATCAACAGTTTACTTAAGAAAGGAAGTCTTTACAAAGCGTTAAGGAGACGTTCCATTACCTCACATAATTAACGCTCCGCAGTTGAGTCACAACACAACGATACGTTTTCTGTATGAACATATTATATATAAGGCGCCGGGAAGGGTTGTGCATTTTCTGGTCTGTTTTTTGTTGTTGGGGCTGGAGATAAGATTAGCTCCCCTAAAAATTGTTTGTGCAATTAGTTTTTTTTTAGAGTTTCAAGAGGGGTACGTTTTGCATACCCTGAAGAGGTTTTAAAACATTGGGAGCGTCGCGGCGAAAAATCTCTCCCTCCCCGTCTTCTGATGTCATCAGTCGAACCGCCAGCTGAGAGCGGAGTGAGGCTCAAGCTGAGAGCTGACTGGGATCAAGCTCCGGTTCAGACCCTCCACTATTAATAGCGAGTGTCTGCAACTGCCCCGATATCGACTCTCTATCCCGATCGCGCCAAGCGCTCATTTCCATTTTTGGACAATCGAACTGAGCGCGTGACACGATCGATATGCGGATAGGAAGCCGAGATCGGGGCGCCTACAGCCACTCTCTATTTTAGTTCCGGTGCCTATGTGTATATTTGAATACAATTGCCACGTTCTTTGTTAAGTGCGCGATCGTGTTTGCAGGTGAACAACTACCTGTTTGCGGCGTCATACATGACGCTGTGGATCCTCATTGGTTCCTTCATCTTTCGCAACCTATTCCTCGGTATTATGGGTGAGTACCATCTACAATGTTTGGTGACACATTCCACATTCATTATTGACGCATCTAAACATATATGCATGGTTTAAACATTTATTTTCTTTGTAACGATTGTATCCCGAACTTTTATTAAAAAACTAACATCGCATAAAAGGTTTTAAATTAAAGAAGGTGATTGTTTTTTTGCCGATTAAGTCCGCAAAAGCGACCTGGCGTCGTGTTTGTTTGACAGCAAAATAACCTCCAGAATATCGGCAACGACCTTTCAATATAACATCGTTGTTGTTGTTGTTGTGTGTGTGTGTGCGTGTGTATGTGTGTGTGCGCGTGAGTGTGCGTGTGTCTGTGTGCGTGTGTGTGTGTATGCGTGTATATGTGCGTGTGCGTCTGTGCGTCTGTGCGTATGTGCGTCTGTGCGTCTGTGCGTCTGTGCGTCTGTGCGTGTTTTGTGTGTGTTTGTGTTTGTGTGTATATTTGTTTATTTGTGTGTGTGTGTGTGTGTGTGTGTGTGTGTGTGTGTGTGTGTGTGTGTGTGTGTGTGTGTGTGTGTGTCTACAGCGAACAACGCCCAGAGTATTCGCAACGACCTGCAATAAGATGTTGCCGTGTTTGTTTGACAGAGAACTACTAGTGTATCCGTAACCAGGCCTTCAGTCAGAGGACAATTGTCCCATTATTAGAACGTTTTTTTGGAAAATCTCAACGGGTTTTTCTTTTTCAAAAAACGGGTCTTTTGGTCTTTGGATAACAGGATTTGTTTTGATATTGTGTTGGGCTATAACGTGATTTTACATTCTCAATAACAAGTTGAAATCATTGTTTGCGTTGTCATAAAAAGGGCCTTGTATTAATGTGTAAGTATAGTTTGAACTTTGAGTATTTTGCGAGCCTCGAGAGTGGTGTTGCAGTGCAGGTTTTTGGAGGGCACTCTAGCGGTGTGCAGTTTGAGGTATATGGAGAGCCTCAAGGGGGTGCTGTTGGGGGAATTCGGAGAGCCTCCGCCCCCCTGAATATTCACCACGTTCCTGTGCCAATGACCAATGCATTTGTAACGTGGTTTTGTTTCATGAGACAGGCCAATCAAAGACAAGAACGGCAACATACTTACCAGTGACGAAGATCAATTGAAGAGATGGGGGAACATCGTGATAAACTGCTGAACCGACCACCACCACAGAACCCATCATATATCCCTACTACTACTAGTCCAGGTAAACTGCGAAAAAAAACAAGCAAGACAGAGATAGAGAAAGCCATTCATCACCTGAAGAGAGGGTGGACAGTTTCCGGCCCAGATGAAATTCCTGCTGAGGCACTCAAGGCAGACATGGAGACCTCCACAGAGTTGCTGCATGATCTGGTGGAGAAGATGTGAGTAGTAATAGAGGTTAAGTAGCGCGCATGGTTTCCGTTGGAATCCCTGTCTATTAACATGGGAGTCCCCTTCAATAACAACGGCCGGGTTAAAGATAGGGATTTTTAACATGGGAAAGATAGGGATTCCTCCAAAACTTGTAAACGACAGCCTCTCGTTTACAAGTTTCCACAAGGGTTGCTCCGAAAATGGTTTTCGACATGTCGAATTTGGTTTTCGAGATTCGGCCGGGTTAAAAGCCTATCTATTTTTCCGAAAATGGTTTTCGAGATTTGGCTGAACGGATTTCCCTTCAATGTCGACGGCCGGGTTAAAGATAGGGATTTTTAACATGGGAGAGATAGGGATTTCACCAAAACTTGTAAACGACAACGATGGATCTCCTCATAGTTGACGGCCGAGTTAAAGCATAGGGAATTTTTATCCCATGTTAAAGCATAGGGAATTTTATCGCAAAGGTATCCGAACCACTTTTCGAATTTTCTCCATATTAAACCATAGGGAATTTTCACCCCATGTTAAAGCATAGGGAATTTTATCGTAAACGTATACGAACCACTTTTTGAATAAAATATACCAAACAGCATTTGAATATGTCACACACGAGATTGCTTGGCGCGTAGGCCGAGGCTCCGCCAAGGGACCGAGCCCTTATTTGGTTGACAATGACATGAAAACCGTACTCGAGACGTGTCTGGACATGTTTGTTTGTTTGTTGCGAGCACGCGCATCCTGTATGACGTCATCAAACTGCTACGCGCAGTAATTTTGTATGCGAGGTGAGTTGATCAAGCAGGTAGTGCTTTGGTTAGACCTTGTTTTGAACTTGCGCGTGTGTAATATAATCCCTTCATGTGACGTCATGATGCAGTAACGTCATTAAACTATAATCTGCTACGCACCGTAATTTTGAACTATATCGAATACCGGCTATAAACAAAGGCTCTGTGTTGAAAAAACATCCGTGTATTTGTCCCGTGTTAAGTCATGGACATAGCCATAGCATAGGGAATTATACGAACTTATCTGCTAAAACATTCAAACTACCAGCTATCTGTGTAATATTTTGGTCAAACTGTTTGTCATGTAACAGTATTTGTCATACGAGATTTGTACTTACCAAACTTATTATAGCAGTTGATAGCCTGCATACAAACTGGTTCCAAACTGGTCCCAAACTGTTTTGAACTGATATTCCTTGTTCAAGTCTCATCTACATGTATGTCTCATCTGTACCTAGATAGCAACCTTTTATCACACTATCATTCTTAACCTATACGTATGTACCTATGCACGTATGTGCATAATTTCGTTCAATACCATTATTAAATAAACACGCTATGTGCGATGCGCAATGTCGACTCGGCGGCCTTGACACCAAAGATCCTATATCAATGCAAGACGGCACAGTGCTCGCTATCTACATTGTTCGAGGAAAGTGAAGCGTCATGTTAGAACAGTACAGGCACATAATAACCTCCCAGATAAGATGTACCAGTATTTATATAGTTTACCGTATTAAGGATCAAGTGTACAAATGTCCATTAGAACGTTTTTATCTTTTTTCGTACTATAGTATTTAAATTCGTGCTTCTTCGGTAAAACCTTCCAAACTTGCTTCTGTCGTAAAACAACTAACCTGGCATGGGTAACCGAAAACGAACTCATAGATTCATACATAGATACATACACGTGGTACGAAACACACAACACGCACATGAACTCAGACCAACTAGATGGTGAAAGACTGTGAGATCCCTCAAAAGGAAGCAAAGCAAATAGACGGGTTATCGCGTGAGATTTGCTTCAAAAGGAAGCAAAGCAAAGCAAATAGACAGGTTATCGCGTGAGATTTGCTTCAAAAGGAAGCAAAGCAAAGCAAATAGACGTGTTATCGCGTGAGATTTGCTTCAAAAGGAAGCAAAGCAAAGCAAATAGACGGGTTATCGCATGAGATTTGCTTCAAAAGGAAGCAAAGCAAATATACGTGTTATCGCGTGAGATTTGCTTCAAAAGGAAGCAAAGCAAAGCAGAAAGACGTGTTATCGCGTGAGATTTGCTTCAAAAGGAAGCAAAGCAAAGCAAATAGACGTGTTATCGCGTGAGATTTGCTTCAAAAGGAAGCAAAGCAAAGCAAAAAGACGTGTTATCGCGTGAGATTTGCTTCAAAAGGAAGCAAAGCAAAGCAAATAGACGTGTTATCGCGTGAGATTCCATCAAAAAGATGGAATTCCATCAGAATAGATGGGTTACCGTGTGAGATTCCATCAAAAAGATGGAATTCCATCAGAATAGATGGGTTACCTTGTGAGATTCCATCAAAAAGATGGAATTCCATCAGAATAGATGCGTTACCGTGTGAGATTCCATCAAAAAGATGGAATTCCATCAGAATAGACGCGTTACCGTGTGAGATTCCATCAAAAAGATGGAATTCCATCAGAATAGACGGGTTACCGTGTGAGATTCCATAAAAAAGATGGAATTCCATCAGAATAGACGGGTTACACACACACAACACACACACACAACACACACACAACACACACAACACACACAACACACACAACACACATAACACACACAACACACACAACACACACAACACACACAACACACACAACACACACAACATACACAACACACAACACATACAATACACACAACACACACAACACACACAACACACACAACACACACAACATGCACAACACACAACATACACAACTTACACAACACACAACACACACAACACACACAACACACACAACACACACAACGCACAACACACACAACACACACACAACACACACAACATACACAACACACACAACACACACAACACATACAACACACACAACATACACAACATACACAATTTACACAACACACACACAACACACACAACATACACAACACATACAACACACACAACACATACAACACACACAACATACACAACATACACAACTTACACAACATTTTATATAGAATTCATGATGGTAAATAATATACAAAGAGTAAACCGGAATATAATACTTATTTTTGATCATATCAAAAGGTAATAATAAATGATGCATTTAAATTAGATGAAACCAATTGGAATAACAAATTATAATCGTTGAACTATTCCGTTAATTCAAATTATATACGGAATGCAATTATAGAGACTTGCATTTACAGGTTATGTTGATATCTGACATGATTATGTTTGTTACATTTAATTTGTAGTTTTAACAATATTGGTTGGTGCACAATAAAAACATTAATGCAAAATGTTGAAATTGGTTATATTATTGAACACATTTCATTTCACTTTATATAGTTTTATTTTTTTCTTGGCTTGGCTTCGGGATCGATTCAAGAAGGCGGTGGTCCAAGTCTGCCACTGGCGCACAGGTGGCTGACCAGGCCTGTCATGGACAGGCACATTTTGTTGCAGCGGCTTCGGGGGAAGGTCTGGTTGTTGGGTTCTTTCTTCTCCTCTGTGTGTTCTTTCCGTTCATTTTCAAAAGCAGAGGCTCCTTGTCTCACTTTCCGCCTTCACGCGATGTGGTCTGCTGCATAAGCTTCCCACTGCTGACGGCTGATCTTGCATGCGGTGTCTTCAATTAATGAGTCCTTGTCCTTGTATCGCTTCCGTGGAGCGCCTCTGTAGCGTATCCCAGTGGAAAGCTCTCCATACTGAACTATCTTTGTTATTAACATATCAAAAATAACAAATCACCGGAATGGAGACTCGTCTTTTTATCATTATTGCTTCATCAGCGTAACTTGCGTGTTGTTCGGATGCTGTCAACAACAGCTTGCCTTTTTGGGGTGTATGGCTATATACCAGGAGGGACGTTGACATTGGGCGATATACACACATTCTACAGCACACATACAGAAGACCCGCACTGACCAGTATATGGCATTCGTGGCACCCTCCCAAGCACCAAAAGTTAGGATTAGTCGTAGCCCAACCTTGTGAACAAGTGTGAAGCTATGCCATATGTGGATATGGACAAGACCGAAGAGGGGAACGCCTAAATGAAACATATGGTGTATGTCTGTACGTCAGGGATTTTAAAAAGGTGGCGGGTGACAAGAATAGAATGACAGCGAAAAAGCATAAAAAGACAGTAGCGGCAAGCCGTCATCCCACATGAGTAGGTGTACTCTCGTTATATCGAGAATTGACTATGCGAATTGTCTACCATTCGTCATCCACGAATGCCTTATCAACAAGCTAGAAAGAGTGCAACATGCTGCTGCTCGGCTGGTGGTCCGCTGCCGCAGATGGGACTACATCACACCGGTACTCATGAAACTGCACTGGCTTCCTGTGAAGCAACGCATTCGTTACACAATTCTGCTACTGACGGTTCGTGGTCAACACAGACTGGCACCAGTTTACATCACCGAACTACTCCATAAACAAAGAGCTACTCGAGTGCTACGTTCGAGTACAAACAATGACTAGTATGTGCCGTCATCTCGCAGTCGATAAGCTACATAACTTTCTTGGTTTCTACTCCACGAATGTGGAAACCACTACCAAGCGAGATGAAGACAACCTCATGCTTTGTGACTATTAAAAGACGTTTGAAAACTCATCCATTCCGGTTTGCTTACGCAACATAGGCACCAATTAACATTCCGCTTATTTAACTTTACTATTGTTATCTTGTACATGTTTTTATATCAATTTTACTGCTTGTCTTTGTATTTTTATTTTCACATATCTTTAACGATTACCATTATATAACTTCTTTATTTTATATATAGCCATATATTTTAATTTATTTATTATCATTAATTTTACATAACTTATCGCCTCCGATTGGATTTATCTAGATTTATGACGCTATATAAGTTCTTCATCTTATTATTATATGTTATACCTGTTCTTACGCCCAAAGTAGATAAGAAAGATCAGGGTGAACTAGTAAGTCTTGTGTTGTAACCTGTATAAGAAACAGGGAGAGTATTTAAGACCAGAAAAGAATGTAAAAGAAAGGCACAGACAAAGCGCCAAGAGAACAGTAGATCTACACGAGGAGGGAAAAGAAACGATTGATCACTGTCCATCACCGAGTCAGACATCACCGACCACACAACCACCTAGAACCAACTAGTAGAATGTAAAGGAGTAAAAGTGTTAAACGGAAAGGAAAACGCGAAAGAATCGATCTCAATAAAAACACAGATGCAGCGATACAGAGGTAACTATTATATTTATCTCTACTTATGTGATTACATGACGTGATCACAGGAAGTGGCAGAACACCACTCTGACAACTGTGTCGTGATCACCACACCAGCATCTGACAACACCCACATGGGGCCCGCATCTCTGGAGAGATGCAGTTGTATACCACGGACACTGTCAACAGCTGTGTAGCCGGAGCCTTCTATAAATGACAACAGTGCAATCATATGTGTGCATCATGCAATAACTACGAGACTTGTAATCTACAACACGTACGCCTGAGTGAGCGGTCGGTTACACAAACGGATATCGTCAACCTGTCCAATGAAAGTCGATACCAAACCAGCCGCGCCAGTATACATACTAGGTGCTTCTCTACCAATGTTTAATATGCCACTATCTACGAACAAAATTAATAAGAACTTATCACACGTTTGACGTCATTGGTGATAACGATTTGTTGATGGGGGTATTTCTCTAACTGTATTTAATTGACAGAGGCGTGAACAGCAACGTCGAATGCAGTGCTGTTGACAAATATCTTGCTGTCATCAATGTCGACATGTGAACAAAGAATACATAATGGTGGATGGGTGACAACAGTGTGTGACAACAGTGGGTGACACCAATGTGAGACAGTAACTGTGTGTTGAACCACACAAACAGTCAATAATTCGGTGTCGAGAAAGACAAACTCGCCAGCTGTGTCTAAAGTATGTGGCAGTCCACCAAACATGATGTATGACGCATGGCTGTAAACAGCATACACGCTGACATTGGTAGTAATACTTGTGATGTTTGATGGGGATAAAGAGCAGTCAGTCCAACCATCCGCGCAGTCACTGCAAGCATGGTTCCAGTTGGATGCACACTGGCACAGACCATCCGTGGTGTCGCAGGCATTTCCGCCGTATCTTGATGAACACCTCTTCTCGCACTTTCTCCCCCAAAAGCCGTCGCGACATACACATTTGTTCGACTGCCTTGAGCCAGACATACAGTTTTTGTCACACCTGAGGCCCTTCCAAGACAAGCCAGGCCGTGAGTAGAAATGACACAGCACAGCGTCTTTGTTCCGATCAGTGATGTTGCCTAAGTAAGAACAGCGATGTAAGAATATCTGAATCACAGAATAGTTGCGCTGAGAATCTCTTCCAACAACTCTATCAAATATGCACTGCTCGTAAAAGGCAGTGATGATTCCAATGCTGAATGAACCACAGAGATTGACGACAACACTAGAGTGAACAATGCGCCGGTAGAATGTTTCTCAGCATCTACCTTCAAGCGCACCACCAACGGACGTAGTGGCTTCAAAACTCCATATGCACACATCTCAATGCTGTAAGTGACTGATACTGCTACATCAGACATAACCCATGTTGCATCTTTTCATTGTCCGAACGTCACAATGTGCATGTGTGTGCCAGCAACATTAACGAATGCCACAGTGCCATCTCCTTAATTGAAATACCAGTTGTTGCCTTCTATAAAAGTCCAGGCATTTGATTGAAAGTTCAGTGTGTCACGTCGCTCGTTCCATATTCAGAAAGTGTCGACGGTGCCTTGGCAATCCCACCTGAGTCGTTCCGAGTCAACCGCAAGCCGTCCGCCTGGTGACTGCACGTTGACTTTGCTGCAGAAGGTGATCTTTTCTGTGTAATATACGCTACCTGTGTTCGAGAGATACAGAAGAATGTACCAATATCCAATTTCAATCTGCAGATTCGTCGACCTCGTATTATTTGCGTAGTCCATAGCTAGCGATGTTGGACAATCGTGAACAGTGTCGGCATTGCTCCTGTGATATTGTGGTTGTAACAGAAGATCACGCCATGAGCTAACACTGGTGCTGGTTTGAAGCGAACCTCAAATGTGACAGTGAATGAATGAATTGAATGAAAGTTTATTCAACAACAACAACAACATAATACATGCACAGTATGGTGTGCTGCTGCTGCTGCTGCTGCTGCTGCAGCTGTTGCTGCTGCTGCTGCTGAAAGGACATAGCTGAAGTCATAGACTTATATGTTGCTACGCCCTTCTCAAACTAAAAAACCTGAACAAATACAACATGAATTATAAATAAATTACAAAATAATATTCACAACTCATGTATAAACTTTTTACCATAGTGTTTGTGTTACTAGTACATGGATTTAACTAAACATCATCTTCAATTAACAATTCACAAATATGTAGAAAGTAATAACAATTTGAATGCTTTTTAAAATTGTGTTAAATTTGGAGGCTGAGTCAATTTATTTGGTAAATTGTTCCACGTTTTTTTAACCGTTGATGGTGAGTGACAGCAGTCGGAGGATGGTGTTAGTCTTTTTAACATAGAACAGTTTGCTTTGTCTGGTATCATGTATGTGTATAGCTGCGGTTGGTTCAAATAATGCTTGAACACGACCATTTAAAGAGTGGTTGTTTGCTTTATAAAGTATAATCACAGTTTTGTATTTAACTAAATCATGAAATTTAAGCATGTTTGAGAGAAGGAAAAATACAGATGTATGATTATGGTAATTAAGGTTATAAATAATCCATATGGTTTTTTTTCTGTAAAAAAAATAGGTTTATGAGTCTAGATTGATAACTATTTCCCCAGGTCTCACAGCAATATGACATATGTGTTTCAACAAGTGATTTATATAATGTGTGTAACGCTTGACAATCAAGAACATGATTAGTTTTTTTACAAAACTGCTATGCTTTTTTATACTTTTGATTTAACTATTTTATGTGTTCTCGCCATGTTAAATTTTCATCAATGGTTAGTCGAAGGAATTTTGTATATGATACCTGCTCAATGTTTGTCCCATTCAAAACTATATTCACATCTGTTCTATGTTGTTTTTTATTGTTAAACATTATAAAATGTGTTTTGTTTACATTGAGCGATACTTTGTTCGCTCGGAACCACATATCTAGTTTGTTAGTCCGTTGTTAACAACAGTGCTTACATCATCATTGTTATTAGCAGAATACAAACAAATGTTAATATCATCAGCAAACAGAATAATATGAAGCAATTTTGAGACTTCACACGTGTCATTTATGTACAGATTAAATAATAATGGGCCAATGATTGAACCTTGCGGGACTCTACAATTGCTTTCCTTTTGTTCTGAGTTACTGTTGTTATAGCATACATATCGTCTACTGTTGGTTA
This sequence comes from Paraescarpia echinospica, assembly GCA_020002185.1. Taxonomy (NCBI): domain Eukaryota; kingdom Metazoa; phylum Annelida; class Polychaeta; order Sabellida; family Siboglinidae; genus Paraescarpia; species Paraescarpia echinospica. The sequence continues at coordinate 24,951,549 of CM034535.1, read as the reverse complement.
AGTAGCTTTTTATCCTGAGCGGTTGCTTATTGGCTTGGCGGCCATCTTTAAAAATAGCCGCCAAATTAAATTTCCCCATGTTGTAATAACTGCGTCACCTGGAATCATACTTTTGGTGTTAATATATATAAATTTTAGGGATAAAGAATTTCAAATATTTTACACTTGACCTTATACGATGTACTGAATAGCTTTGCTTGATCCCAGCTTGACCTCTCAGAATTTTTGATTAACGTCGCCCTGTAAACGTCGAATACCACATAAATCCTGTGACTCTGTGATCCATCAGGTAGAACTAGAGGCATCACAGATTCTGCCAGCTGTGCAAATGTTTTGTTGTTGCCGTTCAGCTTCTGCACCAAGCTCATTCCATCAATGATGCAGGTTTATGGGTCAGGGACATCTTCTGCTAGATAATCGATTCTCTCCTACTCTTTGGCGAGTGCATATCCTTGTTCATCTCCCGCAAAGACCCATCAGCATATGTGAGTGCCAATGGTAGAGGGCCTAGTGGGTGAGCCAGGACATCCCTCATGTGCAGCTGTCTACTCTGAGCAACAAGGATCATGTGGCCAAATTAATTTCTCTTCGCCTTCAGGACCACCTCGTTGGTTGTTCTTCTTCCACTAGCTTTATCTGCAGTTACATTGGAGATTGTGTTCACGGTTTTTATTTACATATTTAATGAGCTCACAGAAAATCCTTGGTAACATCTGCAGGGGACACAGTATCAGTGGATAGGCTGACAAGTTCAGTCTCTCCAGGACACATTGAGTTCAGCCAGCTGTTCTCCGTCAGGTCAACCAGGAACTCGATATCTGCCTCGTCTTTCCGGATTCGGGACCTTTGGAGACCTGGATGAGCCAGCTTGGAACCGCCTAGACCAATCATGTCTCTCAGCTCTCCCAAGTACATGTTATCGCCTGTTGCTCTCAGCTCCTGGTTTCAAATTGAAACCCTTTGTTCCAACAGGTGCTTGGGTGTCTTTGTTAACTGTTTCCTCAATTGTCTGGTCGACAGGGATTCGTCCGAAAGGGTTTCTGGATCCGAGCTGAACCGAAAAGCCACCTTCCATAAATTTAGCATGGACGCTGGGTGTTCGACGGGCAATTGTGGCATCTGAGCACAGTAGTGCGGGAGATAGTGTACGTAGTTAAGCCTGTCAACTGCGAAACACCATGTGATCATTGCACGAAAAGACGCCATGTGTAGCATCCAGTGTCCCTCTCTTGATGCTCGAAGCAGGCCTAGCAAAATTTCGACTATGTCCAGATACGACAACCAGAAGGCTGAGAGGCCCCCATTTTCAACTCGCAGAAAGTCAAGGTAATAATAATAGACTTTATTTACACACCATCAAATCCGGGACTAATGACCCGTTCACGGGTGTTTACAAATCAGCAGTCATCTAAAAAGCATAAAAAACGCATTTAAGAGAAACAAATAAGGAAAATAAATAAAGTTAGGAAGCAAAATCCAAGTATATATATATATATATATATATTATATATATAAACCTATGCATAATAAAATTACGGGTAAACGCAATGATAAAATAAACGATTAGCAAAGGTGCTGAACAGCTGAACATACTGGATAAAAAAAATGAAAGCCTAAATTACATTAAATAAGTTGATTAGATACTAAAATGTGATTCTGAGATAGACTTCAAAGAGATACATGATGCGGGAACATGACCTGTTTTCAGGGACCTGCATCAACGACGCTTGTGACACATCTTTGCAGAGTTTTCTGATGATCTTCCTGAAAACCTATATTTTACCTCAATTGTATGGCTTTAGGTTATGCAGTTTTTGAGTTAGGGCATAACAGGCTTTGACAGACACCATCTTGAAAAATGGCGGATATATGGGTGTCGGCAAAGGTAAAAAATAAGATTTGAAATCGCCTTACCTGAAAATAATCTGATTATGTGGCTCTAGGCTACATCGTTCTGAAGATACGTGAATAATAATCTGCGATGGGCGCCATCTTTAAAAATGGTGAATATATCAATGTCAGAGAAGGTCACATTTACCATTTTTTAAATCGCTACCCACACATTTATGCACAGATGTACAAATTACTATTCTAAGTGACGCAGGTGCTAGGATATTTTGACTTTTATATTGACGACCGCCATCTTTAAAAACGGCGGTTGTGAACGTCACATAAGGTCAAATGTAAAATATTTAAAATCCTTGAATCCCAGAACCTATACATTGTCACCAAAAGTATGGTTGTAGGTGACGCAGTTATTACAACTTGCTGGAGACGAATGGTGGAGGAAATTGAGGAAATTGGATTTGGCGGTAATTTTTAAAGATGGCCGCCAAGCCAATAAGCATCCGCTCAGCAATGTTTATTATATATAAAAATATGTTCCATAGATTTCAAAAATCATAACTAGATCTTGCCTACTAAGATGGTACCGACATCTGATCTGGCACATGGACTAAAATATAATAATCTTATCTATATGTTTGTCGCTGGATGTACCCGTTTGAACATCGCGGATGCTTACTCAGGCAATGTATGCGCGGCAGCGGATATAATGCAAGGCTGAACAGTCTACACCCAGTGACAATCTTATAGATAAGAATATTATCTTTATGATGATATCAAAACATATTAAATTCCGCGATTGCAATTTCGTGTACAGCCTGAAACAACAGGTCGCACCTGTGCTAAAGGATATAGCGCGCTCAGCGGCCCTGCCTGTCAGCAACGTCTGACGAGCTGGTTGCACAAATAACCATGTTCAAGCGGGTTTAGTGACATGAGTTCGCAATGAACAGGCTTCATATTTGACATATTACTTGAAGAGAGTATTAAGTTTATGTATAAGAAGTTTCAAAGACATTTAATATTTCATTTCACTTAGTCTTTAACTACGGAACATATCTTAGTAGCGAATTTGTGTGCTTCAAGCCATCAATGCTTATATAGTAATGGTAGACTAATCAAACTCACCGTTTATGAACGGTGGTGATCGGTAGTAACTTTCATCATTCATGAAAGGTCGTCATCAATAGCACATTTCATGAACGGTCGTAATCGGTAGTGACTTTCATTAGAAACTTCTGTAAGCCAGGGATCGGAAACTTGCGGCCTGCGGGCCAACTGCGGCCTGCGAAGATATTTATTGCGGCCCGTGGACTAAAAGCGAGATTGCACACAAGGCGGCCCGCGGGGTGACAATAGGAGTAAGAACAAAAGGAGCTGTTTAGCTTATTCAAAAAGTTCGACACGATGCAGGTGCCACTGCAAAACTCTTCAGGCCCACTGCATCATCTATACCGTAACAAAACCTATGTAGCAAACCTATGAAAATGACCGTAAACTACGTTCGCGCTCGTGGCCTAAACCACCAGCAGTTCAAGCGCCTTCTGGCAGAGATGAACTGGCAATATCAAGATCTCCTGTATAGTTGCGGCGTGCGCTGGCTGAGACGAGGTGCCATCCATGCAGGGTCACGTGCACGAGCTGGGACATGGAATTAGCTTGTTCACGGAGCAGACGTTTCCAGAGGTAAGGCCTACCGGACATTGCTGACCCCCAGGTGTATCTGCGAGATTTAATTTTCTTGTAGACATCGTGGCGCATCTCAATCTGTTGAATTGTCAACTAAAGGGACGAAAACATATAACCAAATAGCTCTTTTAGTTCGTTTCTTCCAATTCGTTTCCGCTTTCGAGATCAAGTTGCGATTGTGGGAAACAAAACTACTGCATTTTATAACACTCCTGAAAACGAACCAGAAAGGCCGGACACGTACGAAGCATTCGTTGCACCCAAAGTTACATTCAATGAGGTGTATCTTTCAACAAAAAGCATTTGCTGACTGAACATTTTCTTAAACTATCACACACGTCAAGGTCACTTGGACGTGGAGCATTTGGTCAAAATGCCAGTTGCATGATGACAACGCGGACCTTGAATAATGTATATTTTTAATAGTAAATTGTTCAAAATTAGTAATTGGTGTTTCATAATAAAAACTCTTTATTTATGCACTGCCAAGATGTGTAAGTTCAGCTTCATCGCATACGAGCTGTGATATAAATAGGCAGTTTGGTGTTCCCTTTCTCCAGGTAGTCAGGGATGTGGTTTCGTGTTCACCACTCGTCTCCACCACTCGTCTCCACCATTCGTCTTCACCATTCGTCTCCACTATTCATCTCCTTCACTAACCTCCACCATTCGTGTCCTTCACTCGTCTCCACTTCTCGTCTCAATCTTTCTTCTTCACCACTCGTCACCACCACTCGTCTCCACCTCTCGTCTCCACCATTCGTCTCTACTTCTCATCTCCACCACTCGTCTCCACCACTCGTCTCCACCACTCGTCTCCACCACTCGTCTCCACCACTCGTCTCCACCACTTGTCTCCACCACTCGTCTCCACCACTCGTCTCCACCACTCGTCTCTACTTCTCTTCTCCACCACTCGTCTCCACCACTCGTCTCCACCACTTGTCTCCACCACTCGTCTCCACCACTTGTCTCCACCACTTGTCTCCACCACTTGTCACCACCACTTGTCTCTACTTCTCGTCTCCACCACTTGTCTCCACCACTTGTCTCCACCACTTGTCTCCACCACTTGTCTCTACTTCTCGTCTCCACCACTCGTCTCCACCACTCGTCTCCACCACTCGTCTCCACCCACCTCGTCTCCCCACCACTGTCTCCACCACTGCCTCTACTTCGTCTCCACCACTTGCTCCCCACCACTTCTGTCTCCCCACCACTCATCTCACCAATCGTCTCCCCACCACCTCGTCTCCACCACTCTGTCCCCACACCCCACTCTGCCCCCACCACTCGCTCCCTACTTCCCCTCGTCTCCACCACCTGTCTCCACCACTTGCTCCTCCCACTCATCTCCACCACTCGTCCTCCACCACTCTTGTCCCCCACCTCACTTGTCTCCACCACTCGTCTCTCCCTCTCGTCTCCACCACACTCGTCTCCACCCCACTTCCTCGCCCCCACCACTTGTCTCCACCCACTCGTCTCCCCAGCACCCCACTTGTCTCCGCACCACTTGTCCACCTCTGTCACCACCACTTGTTCTACTTCGTCTCCACCACTTGTCTCCACCACTTGTCTCCACCACTTGTCTCCACCACTTGTCTCTACTTCTCGTCTCCACCACTCGTCTCCACCACTCGTCTCCACCACTCGTCTCCACCACTTGTCTCCACCACTCGTCTCTACTTCTCGTCTCCACCACTTGTCTCCACCACTTGTCTCCACCACTCATCTCCACCACTCGTCTCCACCACTCGTCTCCACCACTTGTCCCCACCACTTGTCTCCACCACTCGTCTCTACTTCTCGTCTCCACCACTTGTCTCCACCACTTGTCTCCACCACTCATCTCCACCACTCGTCTCCACCACTTGTCCCCACCACTTGTCTCCACCACTCGTGTCTCCACCACTCGTCTCCACCACTCGTCTCCACCACTCGTCTCCACCACTCGTCTCCACCACTTGTCTCCACCACTCGTCTCCACCACTTGTCTCCACCACTCGTCTCCACCACTCGTCTCCACCACTTGTCTCCACCACTCGTCTCCACCACTCGTCTCCACCACTTGTCTCCACCACTCGTCTCCACCACTCGTCTCCACCACTCGTCTCCGCCACTCGTCTCCACCACTTGTCTCTATCACTCGTCTCCACCTCTCGTCTCCACCACCCGTCTGTATCACTCGTCTCCTCCACTCGTCTCTACTTCTCATCTCCACCACTTGTCTCCACCACTTGTCTCCACCACTTGTCTCCACCATTCGTCTCTATCACTCGTCTCCACCTCTCGTCTCCACCTCTCGTCTCCACCACTCGTCTCCTCCCATCTCAGTCGTAGTCGTCCTGTTCTACTTCTACATTCTACTTTGATGGTATCCACTTTCTTCTCTAGCTCTTCTGCTCTCATTGCTGCTCTCATCTCCTAAATTTGAAGATGATGCTTATATTCTCGCTCGCCCTGCCTGCCTGCGTGTCTGTCTGTCTGTCTCTGTGTGTATGTCTGTCTGTGTTTTTTTATCTCTCCCCTCCCTACCACCCTCTCTCCCTCCATCCCTCCCCTCTGTCTCCCTTCCCCTCTCTCTCTCCATCTCTCTCTGTCTGTCTGTCTGTCTGTCTGTCTGTCTCTTCTCTCTCTCTCTCTCTCTCTCTCTCTCTCTCTCTCTCTCTCTCTCTCTCTCTCTCTCTCTCCGTTTTGCGTCTAAATCCTTTTAAACCAAATGCACACGAAATTAGCACTACACTTTTTTCACTAGTTCCTAGTACGTTCCTAGTACGTTCCTTTCTTCATCATGTTCAATGTCATCTACGCCTATGTATCCAAAATATCCTGTACCTCCACTTTCCTCGGAAAGGCCAACTTATCATAGTTTTCTTCCTGGCTCATTAAGGTTGAAGTAGCTTTCTGAGACCTTCAACGTTGCCTTTTACGCTTCTAACTTCGCGTATCATCCGCGATTCATGACCGGTGCTTTTGAATTATCTTGTGAACATCAAACTCAGATCGACAAAGCGTGGTGTTGATAGTGCGTATTTGATCGGCACAAATTCCCTTTTTCGATGTTGTTTCAAATCTTCTGCTAGCTGGGCACACAGCGTCGGTACGACGTTGATTATTTGTTGGATATACGTTGACACGTCGATCAACATAAATACAACGTTTTTGCAATGTCTGATCATCAACGTTGCATAAGAATGTTTACATTTCACGTTGACACATCTTTGAAATTAAATCGACAACCTGGCCCAACGTGTTTACAACGTCTAGTCATCAACCTTATATGGACATTGAAATATGAAGTTCGTACATTGCTGCAATCAAGTCGACAGCCCAACCAACTAGATTCATGTTATAAATACAACGTTTTTATAATGTCTTGCCACCAATGTTATAAAGGACGTGGATCATGTTGTAAAATACCTGGTCTAATTTTTTGCATCTGCTATTCGCAGAAGACTTCTCAGTGTTCTTTTCTAGAATGTTTAAAAGGATTCTTTGAGAATTTTAATCTCTTTGTAATGTACGCAATTATTAGGTAATCCTGTTAGTATGATTATTTCATGTAATTCTATGCCTTTATTTCATTAGAATTATATTTTATTAATCACTAATGACTCTGACAATATATCGAAAAAATAACTCTGCGTACGCGGAGTTTCTACTTTGGGCCCACCTTCACGATCCGTATAAGGCATGCTCATGAATATTCGGAACTGTCCGTCAGATTTCGATTAGCTATGCCGAGTTAATAGATGCAAGAAATACGTCATCAACATGTGTGTATATGTATTAGCCACCGCCATGCTAACGAGTCGTGACCGATAAAATTATCAAAACGATACGTGGACCAGCTGCTGTTTATGTCATAGATTCAGCAAAGAAAAGAAGGAAAATATATGGAATAAGCGGAGAATGAACACAGCGACAGTTCATGACAGACGGATTGATTTAAAAGAAAAAACACCACCTCTCCATGCACGAAGCCGCCGATGGCGAAGCCGTTGTCATATTGAATGATTGGCATTGTTTTTGTTGGAATAACAGTAGGTACATCTGGCTATACATTTTGAAGTGACGTTTTAATGAAACGTTTAGATAACAGTAACTTACAAAAGCCGAGAAACATTCAATAATGAAACAATTTTATTTGCACCATAAATTCAGCTGCTATTTCCATAACCAGTATAAATACATTATACATCACTGATGTAATTTACGGTATTAAGATAGGATGGGTAGTTATGCACTTTCCCATCTACATAAAGTTTAATTTTAGTTTGAAAAATGTAGATCTCTGAAGAACATAACATTATTGTCGACAAACTATATTGCATCAGTGTAAAACATGTTTTATTTTGTACTGAGTGCAATAATTATTTGTTTTGCCCATCATTTAGAGTAAAAGATATTGAATTTGTTTCTGTCGAACTCCTGTTTCGATAAAAAAATAAAATGGCCATTGTACGATGGAAATAAAGTTATAAAATTACAAAACTGTAAAACGAATATTTTAAAGCACTGTTTTCAGTTATCATTGGTGTATTTAGCTCAAGAAGATTCCTAAAACATTTTGATTTTATTTATATTTTATTAATTTTCAAAATTATTGTAAAAGCAACTTTGTCGACACCTTTTTATACACTACACTCAGTATAGTTCAATTATCACAAACTTGTTTCAACACATTTTGAAGAATATGCTGTAGAACACAATCCAAACATGATGAGCATAAGACAGCATTAATTTTATTATGTACTCATACTTTGCAACATAATGACGGGATGATGTGCATTTGGATGCACAAATCGATCGATTGCACAAATCCATTTGAAACGTAGTGCTGTACATATTCCCAGCAGAAGCCACATGGAACTAATGTGGCAGAACAAAGTCAGACTTCTTCACTACTGTGGCAGTTAACTTCTTGCCCTATTAATAGCACTGCTGTGCATTTTGATACACAAAGCTATCAGATGCACACATCCAGTTGAAACTCGAAGTGAGGTACAACTTCCCAGTAGATGTCGCACAGAACAGAATGGGGCAGAACAAAGTTAGACATCATCTTATGTCAGGTGACTCATTGTCCAATTAATGGCACTGTTAAGTAGAGGTCTTCAATTTCCTCTTTCCGTCAGCTCAGCTATTTCCAATGTTCCTGCAAATAAACAAAGTTGAATTTAGGAAAATGAGCCTAAATATGAGTTAACTACCTTAAAGGCCATATCCTGGGAGAAAACAAATTGCAAATAAGTATAAAAATATGCATGTACATATGTGTTCTGCAATATAATGACAACCCCGAAACCACACGTTTGCAGAAACATTTATAAAATTTACATTAATATGCACAGTGAGTGAGTGAATGAGTGAGTGAGTGAGTGTGTGAGTGAGTGAGTGAATGAGTGAGTGAATGAGTGAGTGAACGAGTGAGTGAGTGAATGAGTGAGTGAGTGAGTGTGTGAGTGAGTGAATGAGTGAGTGAACGAGTGAGTGAGTGAATGAGTGAGTGAGTGAGTGTGTGAGTGAGTGAGTGTTTTATTTATGTTTGTCTCTATGTATGTATCTATGTATATCTCTATGGGTCCATTTTCGGTTACCAATACCAGGTTAGGTGTTTTACAACAGAAGCAAGTTTGAAAGGTTTACCGAAGACGCACGACATTAAACACTACAGTATGGAATAAAGATAAAAACGTTCTAATGGGTCTTTATACACTTGACCATTAATGCGATAAACTATATAAATACTGGTACATCTTATCTGAAAGGTTATTATGTTCCTGTACTGTTCTATCATAACGCTTCACTTTGTTACGCGCCTGATTCGAAAAAGAGATTTGCAACCAATTCTTTATTCGATAAGTTTGGTGTCAAGGCCACAAAGTCGATATCACTTGCAGAGGGAGTATCTCTTCAAAACACTTTGAAAGTAGGCTATCAACTGCACTAAACTTGGTAAGTACAAATTGCGTATGACAAATACTGTTACATGACAAAGCGTTTGACCAAAATATTACACAGATAGCAGGTAGTTTGAGTAATTTACCAGATAAGTAACTGTTTTATAATTCCCTATGTTTTAACACAGGTCAAATACACGGATGTTTTTCCAACACATAGAGCCTTGGTTACGAGTTTATACCGGATCGCATTATAGTATGATGTGTCTGTGGTGAAAGCGGGTTTTACTCTGCAGTCCGTGCTTGAATTTTCTAATCTACCGACTGCGCATGTGTCGTTTGTACTCTGAAGTCGGTGATCTTTCGGCACGCCCACATAAAATTTACATACTCACTGTGCATATTAATTCAGTATATATATTGGATTATGGGACTTATCACCAAGTGTACAGCTGGCTAAATGGAAAAGAAATACAAGAGAACCTTGTTATGTTGATTCAGTCAGACTAAAATCCCAATCCATTACTTTGGCCAACTTTTAATTTGCTTCTACACAACTACCTGTATGCATAGGTCATATACAGTGCACCTTCTGATAACTTTCCAGTATTGTCATGGGTCCCTGGAAGTTCGACCTTATCAAGGGTGCACTGTATATTTCCTTTATTCTTGTTCTAATAATTAATGTTGTATATAATTATACATTTGGGCCATTCTCGTGAAAAGTGTACAGTAACGGTAAAGTAACATGTCAAAAATAAATGTTTAATTTGTTTTAGCAAGTACTATTATTATCAAATGTGCTATTCACATGAAGCAGTGCAACTTGATCTGATCTATTATTAGATTTAAAAAATATATATTCATGGATAAAAACGTATGTACACTAGAGTGCAGATCTGCTGGTGTCCAAAATTGGTGCATCGCAAAATTCCGTGGCAACATGGTATTGTGTACTTTTTAACAAACCTAAAAACGTTTACATTGAATGATGACATGCCAGCCAGGTTTACTAACAATCGTAGCTGTAGCATTAAAACAGTCTGTGAACATACGAATCTCACATCTTTATGTTTCGGTTCAAATAAGTGGGGAAACGGGGACTTTTCAAAAACGGCTGACTGGAATTTGGAAAGGCAAGACCCGTAGACACACATACCCAAATCCCAGATTTAGCCTTTACTGGCCTTGGCTTAGGCTTAGTCAGTTTAGGCATACAAATTACATCCACGACCAGGTTAATCATCTTTTTATGGTTGCATATACTGATATTTTAGTGTGCAGTTTCGTTAACTGCATGTCAAATACCGGACAATGCAGTTTTACTAACTAGAAAGGCGAGACCCTTGCCTAAGGCTATGTTATTTACTGTAGTAGAGGCTCGACAGACTCGGTGACAGTGACACACTGACAGTCCCAGCGCCGCGGCAGCTGACACCGTCTGCAGCCGTCCGCGTCGGCGGACGTTATAATTCTATTTAATCGAAACGTTACTCGGCTGACTGCATTGGGAAGCAGAATAAGTAAACAATGCACTTATAAAAAATATAATGCACTTATAAAAAATTGCTGTCATTATACATATGTCTACAAATTGCTTATTTACAATGCTATTGCTTGAATCAACTCACCTCGAAATCAGACACGTTAGCTGTGTGCGTGACGTCAACGGTAAGTGTGTGCTTCTCTGCGTGTGCATGAATATTCATTATACTCGGGCTGCAGAATTAATCATCCACGTGACAACAAGCTCAAAATGATTCGCGTAAACACAACTGTTTATCGGCTTTTTTGCGCAGATAACACCCAAATTATGCATAAACATGCAAGACATAAGTGGCAGAGAAAGTACTTATGGGAAATTAATGCGTTTTGATACGGTACACCTCGAATGTATATTAGCTTATAAAGAATCCCTTTAAATACCTTGGCTAGTTCTATTCTCGACATTCCAATTCCAAACATGGAATCCGCTATAGTTGTGATTGGTCAGCTTACCCCAGACCATTACAGTAGAACACACGGTCTTCCTTATTTGAAACGTATGTTAATGCCCTTCCGGTTAGTCAGTCGATCATTCCACCTACAGAGCTTCGTTGTTCTGGAACTAATTCGTAGATGTTGGGTTGTATATCTCTGTGATATATAAATATATATTTATATATCACAGGACATTAATTCTAGATGGCAGGTGGACAAGGAAGCCTTTTGGCTTATCGAGAGTCCAATACTTTTTATTTACGTGTATCCCGCCCTTTTAAGGTATGTGTCGATTTTATTTTTAAACATATTCACGCTACTAGCACCAACACAATCAGAAGATAATCTGTTCCATTCATTTACAGTCCTTTGTGAGAATGAAAACTTTCTTATATCTAATCTACACTGCTCCTTTTATTAATGTAACTTCATGTCCTCTGGTCCTTCTATCTTTCTGAACTGAGAAAAAAATAGTTCTATCAATATTTTTATAACCATTCAATATTTTAAACACTTCTATCTGATCTTCTCTTAATCTCCTGGTCTGTAGTGTTGTTAAACCACATTTTAGGCGTATTTCGTAACTAAGATCCCTCAGTTTTGTATAATCTTAGTTGCTCTCCTCTGTACTCTTTCTAGCATATATATGTCCTTCCTGCGATATGGCCTCCACGCTTGAATACAATATTCTAAATGAGTCCTAAATATTGGTTTGTGTTATATATATACCAATATTTAGGACTCATTTAGAATATTGTATATATATATATATATATATATATAGTAGTTTGTCCTCCCCGTGCATGCCATGTTTAATTGTCCACTTTCGTATATATATATATATATTTATTTAACAAGATTTAACAAGATTGCCATCCAGAGAATTAACTCTAGATGGCAGATGGACAAGGAAGCCCTTTGGCTTATCGAGAGTCCAACCCTTTTATCTACATATATCCAGCCCTTCTGAGGTATGTGTCGATTTTATTTTTAAACATATTCACACTACTAGCACCCACACAATCATCAGATAATCTGTTCCATTCATTCACGGTCCTTTGTGAAAATGAGAACTTTCTCACGTCTAATCTACACTGCTCCTTTACTAATGTAACTTCATGTCCTCTAGTCTTTCTATCTTTCTTAACTGAAAAAAACACATTTCTATCAATATTTTCATAACCATTCAATATTTTAAACACTTCTATCTGATCTCCTCTCAATCTCCTGGTCTCCAGTGTTGTTAAACCACATTCTTTTAGGCGTTTTTCATAACTAAGATCCCTCAGTTTTGGTATCATTTTAGTCGCTCTCCTCTGTACTCTTTCTAGCATATATATGTCCTTCTTGCGGTATGGCCTCCACGCTTGTATACAATATTCTAAATGAGGCCTAACTATTGTTTTGTACAGCGGTATTATTAGTTCTTTTTCTTTATATGCTATATTTCGCCTAATCAATCCAAGGATTTGATTTCCCTTTGAAGCTGCAATTCCACACTGCTCTGAAACCTTCATGTCAGCACTAATTGTCAGCCCTAAGTCTTTTTCTTTTACAGTAGTACTTAGTACAGTTCCCCCCATTGTATATTCTACATATTCTTTCCCATGTCCTGTGTGAAGGCATTTACATTTCCCAAAATTGAACAACATTTTCCACTTTTCAGACCATTTGATCAACCTGTCAAGATCATCTTGTAAATGCTGTCTATCTCCATCACTTTTAATCCTTCTAAACACTTTTGTATCATCTGCAAATTTCAACACCTTGCTAGCTATATCATCGTCCAAATCGTTTATATATATTAAGAATAATATAGGTCCCAGTACTGATCCCTGTGGAACCCCACTCAAAACTGATTTCCAGTTTGAAGCCTCCCCATCAACAACTACCCGTTGTCTTCTGTCAATCAGCCATTTTTCTATCCAGTTAATTATACCATTTCCTACGCCATGGGCTTTTAGTTTAAGCAGTAATCTCTGATGTGGCACTTTGTCGAAAGCTTTTTGAAAATCTAAGTAGATGATATCTACTGGTGATCCATCATCTACCCACTTAGTGATATCTTCCAAAAAACATAACATATTTGTTAAGCATGACCTCGCTTTTAGAAACCCATGTTGAGATGGGTTTATCAAGTTATGTTTAACAAGAAAATCCACCATGTGATCTTTAATTAGTCTTTCTAATAATTTACAAATCACCGATGTTAAACTAACTGGTCTATAATTATTTGACTTGTTTCTCGAACCTTTTTAAATAACGGTATAATGTTTGCTTCTTTCCATTCTAAAGGAACCACTCCCTCTTCTAATGACAAGTTGAAAACTGTTGCAAGCGGTATGCTAATTTGTTCTACAATTTCCACTAGTAGTTTGGGTGGAATACCATCCACTCCAGGTGATTTATTTTCCTTCATAGCCCTAATTTTCTTAGCTACCATTTCTGGGGTTACAATTAACTGTCTTAAATAGTCTGTTTCTGCCCCCTTGAACTTAGCCTCTGGTACTGGCAGTGAACTAGTGTCTTCTCTGGTAAACACTGAACTAAAATACTCATTTAGGTCTTCCGCCATTAAGAATCCTTCTGATATTATATTTCCAGCACTATCTTCTAGAGGACCGACCTTATCCTGAACTTTCTGTTTGCTTCGAACATACGCATAAAAACTCTTGCTGTCATGTTTTATATTACAAGCTAATTTATGTTCATAGCTTCTCTTTGAATTTCTAATTTCAGCTGTAGCTTGGTTTAGTGCTTCTTTATAAATGTTGTAGTCTTCGTCATTTCCAGTACGTCTATATGACTTCCACATCATTTGTTTATACTTAATTTTTCTAATGGCTTCTTTCGATAAGTATTTCTTTCTGGTCCGTTTCCCTTGTTTTTTGAAGGGAACAAATTTATCTACGATGCACTCTATTTCATTCTTTAAGATATTCCAGCATTCTGTTGCTGTCTTATTCTTCAGTGTATTATTCCAGTCTATCTTTGCTAAATATTTCCTCATTTCCTTATATCTTCCTTTGTGGAAATTTCTCCTGAACTGCTTTTTATTATTTCTTTCTGATTTTACTTTGATGGTAAAATGTATCTGGTTGTGATCACTACTTCCCAGAGGCTCACATAATTTAACATTGTCAACTAATTCATTCTGTGAGGACAAAACTAAGTCTAACACATTCTCTCCCCTGGTTGGTTCTAGCACATGTTGAGAAAGGAAACTATCTTGTACTAAAACTAAAAACTTGTGGTCCTCACTACCCATACTCTGTAGAGATTTCCATTTTATATGCCCATGGTTAAAATCCCCCATAATAACACAGTCCCATTTGCTCACTTCCCTTATAGCGTTTTGTATTTTTTCATTCTCTTCTATGCTTATGTTTGGACTTCGATAAACTAATCCAACCGTTAACGTTGAGTTTCCTGTAACTATGTTACACCAAACAGCTTCTTCGCAATCTGCTTCTCTGTCTAATTTTATTTCATAAGCCTGGATAGATTCTTTAATATATAAAATAACTCCACCTCCCCTTCTTCCTATTCTATCTTTCCTAAACATTACATATCCTGTCAGTCCCAATTCGGCATCTGATATATCGGTGGTTGCCCATGATTCGGTTATACCTATTATGTGAGGGTCAATATCTTCTACCATAATGTTTAGTTCATTTCTTTTGTTTACTATACTCCTTGCATTTAAACAAACACATTTATACCCAGCTTCAGAACAGTTTTCCAGATTGTTCTTTGCTGAATTATTTTTGCTGCCTTTATCTATGCCTCCAGTTTCAGGCTTCTCTGCGAGTCCCCCCTGCGAATTTAGTTTAAATAGATGCAACCTGTCCCACTGTCAACAGATCGCAGCAGATTCTCTGAGAATACTGCTGCCCCCTTTCCACTTAGATGGAGGCCATCTCTCATGTACATATCTTCTCTCCCAACAAAGTACCCCCATAAATCTATGAATCCCACGCCCTCTTCCTCACACATCTGCTCAACTAGTGCGTTGATCGCCATCCTCTTACAGTTTCTGTATCTTGCCCCCCTTCCTCCCATTACTGGCAAAATTCCTGAGAGAATAACCTGTTCCACTCTTGTCTTCTTTAGCTTCCTCACTAGATGTCTGTACTTCTGAACTATCCCAGTTGTTCCCTCCTTGTCTGCATTGTTTGTCCCAACGTGTACTAGTATAGACCCTCCCTTGCCATGCCCCAATACCTTCTCTACCCTTTCGGTCACATGCTCTATCCTAGCCCCCGGTAGACATACAACAACGTCCTTCCCCTCGCATATAGTCTTGTCTGTTTTTCTCAGAATTGAATCGCCCATAAACACTCTCTCTTTTCTCCTTGCCCCCTCAATCACTGCCTCGGAGTAGCTCCTCCGGTTTGCATATGTCTGGTTGTTGTCTTTTCCTCTTGTCGTCTTCTCTCCTGTCACATTCTCTTCCATTCCCTTCTTTCCTGTCGCGTTTTCTCTTGTCCTCTTTCCTCCTGTCATCTTCTCTTCTAGCACATTTACTCTCACTTCCTTTCGTCCCTTCTTCTTTCCTCCCATCACATTTTCTTCTCTCCTCTCCCGTCCCTTTTTCCCGGCTACCTCCTTCATTACGGTCACTTTCTCCCCTGTCACCTTCACGCCTGTCATGGTTTCTGTTTTTTGCTGAACACTCTGTCTTCTTCCATCAGTCTTCTGTCTCACAGTCTTACCAACTGCCTCTGTGGTATCTACCTCTTCACCACCTGTATCGCTGTCGTGTCTCTCCTCGTTCTCTACAGTCTGACTACCTGCTGATCTATCCCCACTGGCCCGTTTTCTTTTCCTCTGCCGAACACTTTTCCTCCGTCCCTCTGTTTTCTCAATGTCTTGTTCCTTCACACCGGTCACCTTCCTTCCTCTCAGTCTCCTTTCTTCAGTCTCCGTGTCACAACTCTGCTCCTTCTGTGTTGTAGAATTCTCAACTCTCTCCGCGTCATACCTCTCTGCTCCAGTTGTTGAGTCTCGCCTCCATCTCCTTCACTACATCCGTCAACTTACACACCTCCTTCATCAGACATTCCACCCTCAAACACCCCATACACCGAAAGGTGAATCCGTCATCTTTGGTCTCTGCCCATGATTTTGGACAGCCAGACAACGCAAAATCCACCCAGCTCTGGCAGTCGTTGCAAACTAGGTGTCGTTTTGCCCTGAGTTGCCGCTTGCAAGGTGCCATATCAGAATTTATTTATGTTCAAAGTAGTTTTATGTAGTCTTTGAAAAGACTTTTCTGTGTACAATTTACACCAGATTGTTTAGGTTATAGTTAGTTATATTTGTTAACACACAGTGACACACCGTGCCTTACCTAGTTACGATGTCGATGACAATGTATTCAAGTTAGGCTTAGATACAAGGTAGTCTTTACAAAGACTGTTTCCTGTGTACTATTATACACTTTAAAAGATTGTTATTTCAGGTTTTAATTACTCATCTAACTACACCGATTATCTCAAATAACGCTATTCTATTGTCGTTCACGGTACGCTAACTTCGCCAGTGACCTACTTTGTAAACAACGTTCCGATTACATTAACGTCCCCAATTATCGCTCGCAAATCGCCTACTTTTAATCTACCCTAGATTACTCCCTCTAGTTAACTTTAAAAAAAATAATATTGCTTAATATATATCTATAATTACGTTATGTATGCTATACGCTCAATAATATCACTTATCTTGATCAAATATCCTTATATTTTCGCAAGTTTGCTGCACCAAATTCAAATCAATTCACCACCGGAAGTGCCCCAAAGAGAATATATATATATATAAACACAAACCAATATTTAGGACTCATTTAGAATATTGTATATATATATATGTACGAAAGTGGACAATTAAACATGACATGCACGGGGAGGACAAAATATTATTTTATCTTCGTGTAATATAATGCACCTTCAGAACATGTGAATTCACGTATCATTGTTAGTTGGGACAGCTGTATTATAATGATTAAGTTTATGTTATTTAATTATACTTAAATTGTGAATTCACGTACGGAAACTCGTGATTTAACGTGCACAGAACCAGATAAACACGTGTGATGTGTGCGCTTGAGCTGCCACAGGGTAAATGTGTTGCCCTATTATTGACATTATCTTACGTTTTTACGCTATATTCTACTTTGATTTTACATTGTGTGTGACTGTGAAGTTATGTGCATTACGACGTAAGCAAAATTACGCTTGTATGTGTCTGTCTGCTTGGATTTTAGTCATTTTATGTGACACCGCCAATGTTCTATTTGCCGCGCTATCGTTAACGAACTGTGATCGTCGCCATGGTGATCGTCGCCAACAATTACGCCAACTGTTTCAGCGGTCCACGAAATCGTTAATGCGTGTCACCAAGGCAGTGTACTATGACCTGAAACAATTGGGCATTTGTTACGCAACACCAACTCACAGAGGGACCACTGGCGGTCAGTGTCAACTGTGAACGCCTAAGCCTATTCCAGTCATTGTAACAACGACGAGGAACTCTCTGACTACCGGGTCAACACGCAGCAACAACACACTTCAAACAACCAAACAAACGCACCAAGCAGCAACAGGAACAATCTCATACACATCAATCGCACTACAGATTTTCTGAGATATACAGGTAAATCCGGGAACACTAAATTTGCCTTGGTGAACACCCGATCGGTCAGATATAAGGCAGATTTTATCAACGATTACATTGCTGAACACCACCTAGAAATCATCGCACGGTCAGAAACGTGGCTCTCACACGACGACAATGCTGAAATCAACGCGCTGACGGCGGGCGGCTACAACCTGTGTCACCTGCCACGCAAGAACCGTCGAGGTGGTGAGGTCGGAGTCCTCAACAAATCAACCTTTAACATGATTTCCGAAACTGCATTAACGACCGATACTTTTGAAGGTGCGAGTGTTACACTACAATGTCCGGAAACACGCAGCAACGTCCGCATATACGTCATATACTGTCCACCGTCGTCATCTCTGTCTAATGATTTTATGAACGTTCTATGCGATAGGCTTAGCTCATCTGCAACCCACCCAACTGAATCGATTATATGTGGCTATTTTAATGTTCACTACGGTAACACCCATTCAACCTTGCTATTCTTATAGACAACGCCTGTTTTGTACAGCACGTGACAAGTGCGACGCAAGTGAGTGGGAACGCGCTTGATCTGTTGATTACTCCCCGTGCATCTACCCTACTCTCGACACCTGTAAAGCCGACTACTCTGCTTACAGATCACCACGTACTCGAGTGTGACCTTAACGTGCTAAAACCTGCACGTCCGAAACGTCGCGTGTGTTATCGAAAGTTCGTGTCAATCGACAAGCGGGCTTTCGGTACTGATATCTACAACGCATTAGCTGTGATTTCCGGAACCACCGTTGAACTCATTGACAACTATAACACCGCTATCGCGACCCGCTCAGTTGCCTGAGTCATGCAATGACATAGCCCTCACTGTGACATTTCAACAGCTTTTCGTCGAGAAGATTTCAAATATACGTCGTGAAATCGATTCGCGCACCAAGACGAACACTTTCGATCGACATCCGTCTGACGATTACCAACACGCGGAACTTTGCGAACGACTGCAGACACCAGACGGATCGTTCTCCAGTCGTCTCCGAAATCCTACGATCTTGACCCGATGCCGACGAGCCTGCTGAAAGAAAACATCGACGTACTAGCACCGATTCTTACAGACATCATCAACACGTCACTCGAATCGGGCGTCGTACCTGCGGACATGAAGCATGCGTTGGTGACACCGACACTCAAAAAACGCGGTCTCGACGTCAACTGTCTCGCTAACTACCACCTGATATCGAACTTAGGTTTTCTGTCGAAAACGCTAGAACGGTATGTTGCAAACGAATTACGCCGCTATATTGATACCAACAGCTTCAACGACTCGTTCCAGAGCGCGTACCGGCCCAGACACAGCACGGAGACGGCTCTAGTCCGAAGTCACGAAGACATGACGCAGGCAATTGACTCAGTGCAGCATTCGACACGCTAGAGCATAGCATTCTCCTGCGTCTCGTCTTCGTGATATCGGACTAAGCCAGACAGTGTTCACTTGGTTCACATCATACCTCGCAGGCCGCACTAACGCAATAAAGATACGCTACGCTACTTCAACCCCGAAACTAATTCATCACGGTGTTCCGCAGGTCTCCGTCCTTGGTCCACTATTATCCAACACGTACATTCTACCTACTGCGGAAATCTTCGAACGCCATCAGATCCGCGGACGCCACTCAACTGTATGCTGAGTGTCCGCCATCGAATCATGCCGATGCACAACAAAAAATCGACGAATGTGGAAGTGACATAAGACGCTGACTGAATTGCAACCATTTCCTACTAAATGCGACGAAGACAGACGCCATCGTTTTTCGTTCTACCGCCGTCCGCCTTCTGCAGTGTCTACCATCAATGCTTGTGGGTCCGCCATATCACTGACGCCGACAGTTCGTGATATCGGCGTTATACTTGACAGCAAAGTTGACATGTCGGCTCAAGTATCGAACGCCTGTCGTGCTGCTTACTCCAATCTATTTTGCATTGCCAAGATACGAACAAGCCTGACAATTACAGCATGCAAGACTCTCGTACACTCCTTTCAGTTGTTACATCACGGCTCGACCACGGGAACGCTGTCCTGTATGGCATCTCCGTCCGCCTCTTGCACCGTCTTGAGATGATGCAAGAGGCTCCGCTCAGCGCCACAACCAACGATTCTATACCTACGGGCGAGTCTCTTTGCCACAATCTCGAACGATATGGCCGCCGTTCATTCTCTCGCGCGACGCCGACTCTGTGGAAAGCACTACCTGACGATCTGCGTCTGATCGAATGCAAGAACACATTTAAAGCGCGTCTTAAGACTAATTATTTCAAGCTTGCTTTTAATGTTTAGTTCTCTATACCATTCACTCTCCACATCGTATTATTTATTATTACTATTATTTTGTACTATTACACTAGCTTATTATTTTAATTTTGTACTCATTAATATTTTATTGTCTACTTACTTAATTTATTATTATTATTATTTGTTACGTACGTCTTGATATTTTATAGCTTATACGTTTAATTAGCTTAACTAGCCAATTATTTTAATCATTTATTCATTAATATTTTTTTTTTTTTTAAATTTTTTTTTTTTACATATGTCTTGATACTTTTAGCTTAGGTTTGTTTAGTACACGCAGTTCTAGTCTTGTTATACGTTTAATTCTATTATCTACATTTTAGTAGCTATTCGTTGTCAACACCCTTGAACAGAGTTCTACTCTGGATATGTGTATATAAATAAAGTATATTATTATTATTACATACATATGTGTATATATATATATATATTATTACTTGGTGATTTATGTATTAATCACTGTTCCATGTGATTGTAATAAATTGCACACAATAAGACAATCTGCAGTTAAACAGTAATACTTATCTTGCCCTATAAAAACTAATTTACATTAATAATTAATTGTTTTATCTGTTTCATGTGACATTAAAACATATATTATTATATGGGATGTTTTGCTACGTGTAATATGTCAAAGCATATATAAATGTAAACAGTTATGTTTACGGTATTGGAAAAGCACTACTTATTATTATAAGAAATATTTTTATATCAGCTTTTCTGATGGGATTGTTTACTTAGCGAACATAGCCGCGTACACTACGACCACTAGCAGCGTAGGTCGTTCTCTCGTTGACGTTGTCGAGTGGAGGACGCCAAGTTTTCTTACGGGCTTACGCTCGTGTTGGAGATGAGAAATGCACGTTTATCAATTATATTGCAAATAACAACAGCGGTGGTTCCCGGCAAAGCGTCGTGTTTTATTAGTATAACGCATGGATGATTTCACCACGTCAGACAACTGATTATATTGTGGGTTTATGGAACGAAAGCGGACTCAGACATACTAACCTTCTCTCGCGAACGTTGTAAACAGAATGACTGGCAAACTTCCGACGTTCAGTAATATGACCTGATTTTCGCGCATGCGCGGAGCCTGCCTACCTCCTCTGCATTTCCCCTCTGAGTCGACTACAACAACATTGCACACTGGCCGCGTTCAGAGTTTGCCGCCGCTCCGCACCGCGACGGAAATCGATTATGCCCCGGAAATCGATTTTGCCGTTCAAAGTTACACTAAACCATTTAAATAACCAAGCAGAGTCACTCAACTATACGCCATTTTGATTTTGAACTGGTAGTGTATACAATGTAATTAAGTCACACCTGAATAACATAGGGCGCTGCGCGAGTGACTATGTTTGGTTATTTAAATGCTTTGGTTACGCCGTACTGACCAAAGTCCGTGTATCAATATAAGATGTTCAAAAAAGTACGTCAATGGTTAGTTTGCCATTCTGGAGGCACGCCAAGCCAGAACATAATGCCCTGACGCACGGGCCAGCTTCCCACATGGCGGACAAAAACTTGCCTTGTAGACTGCCATAATTTCGCTCAGTGACGCCTCCTGTCTAAATATAGGCTCCTTGGCGCTAACGCCGCAACGAGCTCCGGGCATGCGCGTTTCCAGTGATGGCTACCGTTAGTAGTTTCGCATTCGATGATGATTCTTTTTTAACGGTATTGTTGGTGCTTTTGAGGGCTTCACTTCACACTCATATTTGACAAGTTGAGCTTATTACAAAACCTAAGTGTACCTAATTGCAGCTAAGGCGCGTTTGCGTTGAGAAACACTTTCGAAATCAGTAGCATCCATTTTGAATGCGGCGAACGTCGCGGTACGTAAAATGATGTAAGACCACATTAAGGATTAATTCGTCCGCCATTACCATCTGAAAAAGTGCCCTTGAAAATACCGTTTTGGTGTGATGTGTGACCTTTTCTCGAGCACTTTGACTTGGCACATATTAGTCCAGTGAATACTGAATGTACTACTGCTTTATATCTTTCGAGGTAGCAATAAATATACGCTAGTCGCTCGCGTATTCGCACAGTGGCTATTTTGCAGAACGCACCAATATTTCAAAATCGGTCATCAAATTGGGGCGAAATTGAGGGGTGTCAGGTTTAGGTGGATTTTTCTGAAAAATGATGTATGCTAATTTCACGAGTTTTCCACAACACTTGTGTCAATGGAGATTAAATATGCTGTGAAATTTCCATGTAAATCGTGTGACAAATTTTGCAGGAAATGAAGGAAACGTTATAATGGCGGCGTATATAAAATCTAAATGTGGTTCCATTTCTGGCGGCGAAACGCGACGGATCGCGACGTCGTGGTGTGGAGCGGCGCGGCGCGAACTCTGAACGCGGCCCTGGTTGTAGGTTACTCCATTTTCCTCCCTTCCTTTGGTCTTTTCTATCATTCTAGGATTCCTTCTTCTCACCAAATGCCTCAGCAGCCTTCTCAGTCTACAACCCATGGTCACTACTCCTCGACTGTTCACCCTTTCCCGGTGTTCTTCCACACGACGCCCCATCATCGCCATCACGATGCCTGACAAATGACAACTGATTTTATTGTTTTACCCGACCCCTTTCGGTGTATAAGAAACATTCGTATAGTTTTTCAAAAGTTAAATGTAACAAATATAATATATAACAATGACATAACCACTACGTGTGTTAATTAATTGATATATAACACATTATTTAACATAACACAATTACGTGAATTACATCTACGAAAAAGGAAACAGCGACGTTATATATTTAACAAATTTGGCTAGATTAGATAATTGTTTAACATTTTTAACATTAAATAATTGACTCAATTTAAACGCATTCGGTCTTACTCTGAAATATTGATGTAAATATTGTTGCCGAATAGTTGTCAATCATATCAGAATATAATGAAATTCGTCTCCGGGTTCCTGACTATTACAAAGAATACATGATTTTGGAGTATGACATGTTAAATAACTATCTTTAGCAACTGGAAACTTATAGTTCACACATCTAAATTTACATAAATTTATCCTATCTACCATATCTAATTTCAACAAGTAATACTCTAAACAACATTATGTTTAAACATTCTGTAATTAGTACACAATTTATTATTGTTCATTTCTTCATTCCAGTTTTGTAATGCAATGTCTTGTAATTTTAATTTAATATTTAATTTAACCCAGTTCTTGTTTACTGTATCTTGATCAAACTAGATATTAGAGAAACCACAAGTATCAAAAATACATTTGATCTTCACAATCCATCTCGATTTAAAGTAGTTTTTGTCCTGTAGTTTTCTTAACATTTGATATGTTATATATGATTATTTTGATTTCTTCCCTTTAATTATTCTAACCCAAAAATGGATCGTTTTCAAGCAAGCAGTATTACTAAAATAAAATGTCCCACTTTCATAATATACTATACAACTAGCTGTACCCTTATTTAACTTCATAAGATTCTTAAGAATTTGTTAATGAAATATTTTTATTTTATTTTATTCATGAAAGCAAAAATTTCGCTACCATACAAAAATATCGATGTTATCAGATGATCAAATAACTCGCATTGTAAGTCGACAGGAAGTGATAATTCTCTTGCTTTTTGAACAAGACGAAACCTTGCCCGTCTGGCTTGATTTAGTTGTTTAAGTACTGCCTTAGTGAATAAGCTACTATAATTGAAAGAAGTACCTAAATACACGTAATCACCTACCACATCTAATGTTTTATTACCAAAGATGAACTCTGGAAATGTTCTTACTTTTCCTCGTGAAAAGATAACTACTTTTGTTTTACGTGTATTCACTGTTAAATTCAGGCAATTGCAGTAGTCGTAAACAGCTCTTAAAGCACTTTGTAAATCTTCAGACGGCTCTGCCATAACTACTGTGTCATCGTCATATAAAGGGACATACAAGCGTAATAATAATGCCACTTCATCATTACTGAAATTTGCACGAATTTCATAATCAAACATTTCAAGACCTTTACAATAGCTACTAACATAAAATTCAAACTCATTTAAGTATATTTTAAATAATAAGGGTAAGAAATTGTCACCCTGTCTCACACCAACATTACAATTATAGAAATATGAAAGACTGTGACCTTATTTCACGCACGACTTAGCACTTGTATATATATTAATAATAATCCTAATGATATTTCCATTTACACCATATTTTAGTAATGTAACCCAAAGTGATGACCTATCAACATAATCAAAAGCTTTTTTATAATCAGACTCAAGGTTTCAAAACGTTTCATAAAAGTGTCCAAGATAATATTGTTACCAATTTGTCCCGACTGTCTGTTTGCTCTATTTTAAAAATATCCCAATATTCTTTTGGATTTGTGGCTTTGATATTTCTCAAATTTATATGCAAATTGTTATTATAGCACTTCCATGTTTTTATTAATCTTTTCTAAGCCTTCCCTTTTAATTTGAACTCATTTATCGTATCATCTTATATAAATCGCTTTAGTTTTCGTTTGGTCCTAAAGTATTCTTCCCTCGCATTTTCACAGTTCCTATTGAACCACGACTTATTTGATTTAAGTGTAACCTTATTATGCATAAAACTATTGACCTCATTAGTATTATCCTTGCAAACCCCTATATTTTTTGCAGATTGTAAATACATATTATACATATCTTTGGTAATCAAAGCAACGTCATTCTGTGTAACTGTCGTGGTGTTAGCTTTGTCAAGTTTTAAGTTTAATTGACCTATATCAATTTGATTAGATGCTTTACAACAGTCTTCTTTCAAATGTGTTACCCAATTTGATCTAATTGTTTCGTATTTTATATTTTCAATTCCATCACTAAAATGAACATGACATGCATTACACATAGGAGATGTGAGAGTGGATTCCATTCTACTGGGATATATGTGATGCACAAATAGCTGAATGAACATCTGATAAACAATTGTCAAAAGCATCAGCATAAAAGTGTGTTATTTTAGATAACAACTTCGTTGAAGCGATTGCATAATCGACAACACTTTTTAGCTGGCGTATGACAAGTGAAATTACTAACAGCAGAATCACTCCCTAATCTTCCATTTACAATTTTGAAATCCAAGTTTCTGCACAACTCTATAAGCTTATAACCATTATTATTAACAACAACATCAGCGTTACATCTCTCTGTTGTAATATCAAACCTTTCAAAATCTGACATGTCTCTGAACAAATCATTTTCGTTTAAGTCTATTCCGCGTCCAACCGAGTCGTTCTTAAACCTGACGTCAGAATGTCATTGTGCTATGTCGTCACAATTGTAAAATGCTCGAGTTGAACGTAAGAATGTGTTTAGATGTGTCATAACGATACATGTGTTTTAAATAATAAAAGTGCTTGCCATAACATGTTGATTTAATAAAAAGTTATCAATTTTAGTTTTTGTATTTATATTAAAACACATATTTTAATTGTACAAACAGCGTTTGACACTTAGTAAATAATCTGCAAACTCGTTAACCAATTATATTTAGCTTCCCTTCCGTCCCCGTAGATATGCCCTACAGAGGTTTATCATTCGCTAACATTTGAATGTTGCGTACTAATCGTTGTTCACCGGCCTTTTATTTGACGAATTTCACAAGGTATTCAACATTTTTGTTTCAACGTAGTTTAGTTTATCTGCAACGAGAACTTTACAAACAAGATAATTCGATCCACCAGACTCTTACAATAATTATCATCAAAGTCCGGTAGGTGGCGCTGGTAGAATATAGACCCCCGACCCAGTAAAGGTAAGCATGGATGTATTTTTTAGTGTATACAATTTTCTTACCGTCATTACATGTATTTGAGATATGAATATCTACACCCACATCAATTGTACTTATCCATGTGTGTGTGAATGCGTGTGCGCATGCATGCATGCGCGCGCGTGTGCGTGCGTGTGTGTGTATGTGTGCGTGTCTATATGTGTGTGTGCGTGCGTGCGTGTATGTGTGTGTGAGGTGTGTGTGAATGAGGTATGTGCGTGTGTGTGTGTGTGTGTGTGCGTGTGTGTGAACGTGCGTGTGTGCGTGCGTTTGTGCGTGTCTGTGTGTGTAAGGTGTGTGCGTGCGTGTGTGTGGGTGCGTGTGTGTGTGAGGTGTGTATGCGAGACGTGTGTGCGTTCGTATGTGTGTGTGCGTGTGTGTGTGAGGTGTATGTGTGTGTGTGTGTGCGTGCGTGTGTACGTGTTTATGTGTGCGCGCGCGTGTGTGTATGAGATGTTGTGTGTGTGTGCGTGCGTGTGTGTGCGTGAGTGTGTGTGCGTGTGAGGTGTATGTGTGTGTGTGTTTGCGTGTGTGTGTGTGAGTACGTGCGTTCATGTGTGTGGTGTGTGCGTGTGTGTGCATGCGTGTGTGTGAGGTGTATGTGCGTGTGTGTGTGTACCTGTGCGTGTGTGTGAGGTGTGCATGCGTGCGTGTGTGTGTGCGCGTGTGCTTGTGTGTGAGGTGTGTGTGCGTGCGCGTGTGTATGTATGTGTGTGTGTGTGCGCGCGTGTGTGTATGTGTGTGTGTGCGAGGTGTGTGTATGCGTGCGTCCATGTGTGTATGAGTGCGTGCGTGTGTACGTGTGCGTGTGCGTGTGTTTCTATAGGTTCGCACTACTTCGGGCCAGCCCAAAATACTTTAAACGTGTAATCAATATCGTGGATTATGTAATTATAATAGCAAACTTTTATATCGCCTATATCCCCTGGAATCTGAACTCAGAGGCGCAACATACAAGAATCATTAGGCAGACTCGTGAACAGGGCCGAGCAAGATTCATCAATAGAGCAAGGGATCACCGAAGGTTAGGGTGGGGATGCACTTTCAAATAAATAAATGTTTAACGTGAATGGTAATGGATGGAGGAGATGTGTATTCGATCTATAAAGATTTAACAAGCTTGCCATTCAGAGCACACATTCTAGATGGTCGGTGGAAAAGGAAGCCTTTGGCTTATCTAGAGGTCAACCTTTTTATCTATGTAAAACCCACCCTTTTGAAGTATTTGTTGATTCTATTCAGGTCTACACTTACAAATCTGCTACATTTGCACAGGTGTACCCAACTCTTGTAAGATAAGTGAAGGAATCCTACTATCATTTGCCTGGTCCAAACGGAGTCCCGTCATAATAATAATAATAACATATTTACTATTACACCTAAATCCTTGGAACCCATGCCCAGAGGTGCATCAAGACCAAAAGGCTTGGTCAATCTCAAAATCGATAAGCAGTATTCTAGTTGCTACGTTATGCATACGCCAGGGAGCTATGGTGGACAAGCAAGGTTGTAAAGGCAAGTGTTTAAATGACGGCGGAATTATGTAATATTTTTAATTGATCGAACACTAAGAGGGAGCATATTCCAAAGAGTTGGTGCAGCAACAGGAAAAGCCCTATTTCCAGTGTTATTGTTGACCCTATGAACAGATAGTAAGTCTGAACTAAATGTGTTTGTTGCAGTGTTATCTCTGACGACCTGGCGAGTGGAGAATGGACGTGGAGCACGACTCGCTCCAGGTGGAGACAGATGTCCTATCAAAGGGCGCAGAGCTGTTCCGATCAAAGCTCATCAGCAGCTTCCATCTTCTCGACACGATCGGCGAGCAGATCGACCGTAGCGACGTACCCAAGTACTACACCGGAGACACTGTTGGTACGCCCAACTGAAATTTTAAAAGGGAAACAAAATGCAATTGCGTGTGCCTATACACCTAAAAGAGTTAATACAGTCTTACCATTTGCACCTATAATCAACAATATAACGCTTATGGTTTACTCAGGTTGTATTTTCAAAGTGGGAGATTCTCTTTAAATCTTACAGTTCCCGACAGCCGACATTTTGGGGCACGGCCCCCGATGTTTGACCGCCTATAGCTTCTTTGATCTTGACGCTGCGATGACGCGTCGAATGTCCAATGCCAACTCATATGTTGGTTTCTCGTATTCCCTTCAATTGAGAGTGCACTTGTAACAACTGAACATTATAATGCCATACAGTGCACCTGTCCAAGCAATTTAAATTATCTATCTTCAACAAGGTTATTTTAGTAAACTGCAGGCATAATATTTTATTGTGGTTGCTAATGGTTTGTTTTTATTAACTCTTTTAGATGCATAGGCCCAAAAAGATGCATTTTGTTCCCCTTTAAGCATCTGATCCAATAACAGGTCGGAAACTGTAACGTTCCATGACATCGTTATTAATGTCATTACGTTCTATATTTGACAACGGATTCTGACAACCAACTTACAGAGCATCTTTGAACATACTATCTAAAGGCCAGTTTACACGAACGATTATTTTCCCAATTAGTCGGCCGACACCGTGTCGCGCAGATTGTGGGGAAAGAAACGTTCATAAAGCACCTTTGCCAGGCCGATTTTTTGTGTGCGTCGATCGTCTAAACGCACACCAAATAATTAGTCGAACATTGACATGCGACCCGATATCGACTAATCAGTTGGGACACACATCGCTCGTGTAAACCGGCCAATAAATATTACATCATATAGTAACTATATTTCTACTTTAAAAATATGTTCAATATTGTCTGTCTTAAATATACAGACAGTGTGTTTCGATGACATACTCTTGAGCATGTACAGATGTCCCCCTCTTGTCTTTGTATAGATGTCCACCTCTTGTCCTTGTGTCGACGCAGATAGCGGGAAAGCCGTGAAGCTGTTCACGACGAACCCGCACGCACTCATCCGCTTCCAAGTGTATCACAACAAGGACACGCGCTGGGCGACGGTGAAGGACAGGCGCGAGAACCGAGTGAAGAACAAGAACTCCAAGTACCCGCCTCTCGATCTGTGGGCTCACTGGCTTGTCAAGAGTATCCGTTAGACGGCGACACATGTCGCGCGTCGCAGTGTCAATTTTGTCATTTTGTGCATTCGCTCAAACACAACGCACGGCCACACAACTCAGGCACATGCGCTCACGCGTCTACAAAAGCACTATTCAACCAAATTACAAAATGTTATGGTTTTTTTTATAAAATAATCCTCCATGCTTTTTAATCGTGGTGTTTGTTGTGTAAATTGTGGTCTTTAATGCTGTATTGGTTCCACAAATGCATTAGTCTTTGGAATAAAACCTATCAAGTTTCAACGTCTGCGTGTCAGTCAGTGGGTATTTCCTTCACCGATGTCCAGGCACATGGTTCCAGAACTTCATTTTGGTGCTGATTCTAAGCAACACGATTGTGTTGGGAATACAAGCAGGTAAGTGTTAAAACGGTGGTGTTGATAATACAAACAGGTCAGTATTGAAACGGTGGTGTTAGGAACATAAGCGTGTCAATGTTGACACAGTGGTGTTTGGAACATAACAACGTCAGTGTTGACACAGTGGTATTAGGAACACAAGCAGGACAGTACGGTGATGTTAAAGATGCAAGGGTAATCTAAATACCTTGTTGTGATGCCGGTGTAGGACGTTCAAAGCACTTTCCTCCGTTTCGAGTTTTTTAAACTTGGGTTGAAAACACTTTACGCACACGCACACGCGCACGCACACGCACACACATTCACACGCACACATACACACACAGTCGGTTGATATGTTAGAATACATACAAGTGAAACTCTTCATAACGTGTTTGTACGATAAAAACGACCAAGCTGATTAAACCATCTGTTTTGTACTTTTAACTAAGTCGAACACATTCTAGAATGTGCTGAGCCTATGTTCAAAACACAACCGCAGCGTTACGGAGTGTGAGTGTATTGACGTGCAGAGATCAGTGACCCGGCGAACAGCTCGGAGACGTTAGAGGTCGTTAAGCTCGTCCTCGACATGTTCGACTACTGGACGCTCTACGTGTTCGTGCTCGAGATCGTCCTCAAGTGGATCGACAACTTCTGGCACTTCTGGAAGAACCGCTGGAACATCTTCGACTTCGTTGTCACGCTACTGGTAGATGTGGTTCATTGTCACGCTACTGGTAGATGTGGTTCATTGTCACGCTACTGGTAGATGTGGTTCGTTGTCACGCTAATGGTAGATGTGGTTCGTTGTCACGCTACTGGTAGATGTGGTTCATTGTCACGCTACTGGTAGATGTGGTTCGTTGTCACGCTAATGGTAGATGTGGTTCATTGTCACGCTACTGGTAGATGTGGTTCGTTGTCACGCTAATGGTAGATGTGGTTCGTTGTCACGCTAATGGTAGATGTGGTTCATTGTCACGCTACTGGTAGATGTGGTTCGTTGTCACGCTAATGGTAGATGTGGTTCGTTGTCACGCTAATGGTAGATGTGGTTCGTTGTCACGCTACTGGTAGATGTGGTTCGTTGTCACGCTAATGGTAGATGTGGTTCGTTGTCACGCTAATGGTAGATGTGGTTCGTTGTCACGCTAATGGTAGATGTGGTTCGTTGTCACGCTAATTGTAGATGTGATTCGTTGTCACACTGTTACTGGATGCTGTTCGTTGTTTGTCAAGCTATTAGTTTTATGTAATTTGTTGTCACGCTATTAGTAGATATCGTTCGTTGTGACGCTGTTAGTAGATTAGTAGGCGTCGTTCGTTGTCAAGTGGATGTTGTTCGTTGTCACGCTAATGGTAGATGTCGTTTGTTGTCATGGTAATAGTAGATGTCGTTTGTTGTCATCCTGTTAGTAGATGTCGTTCGTTGTTTTATGAATATCGTTCTTGTCACGCTAATGGTACATGTCGTTTGTTGTCACGCTAACGGTATATGTCTTTTGTTGTCGCGTTAATGGTAAATGTCGTTCGTTGTCACACTAATGTTGGATGTCGTTCTTGTCACGCCAAGGATAGATGTTTTTCTTTGTCACGCTAATGGTTGATGCCATTCTTGTCACTGTTATGGTAGATGTCGTTCGTTGTCAAGCTAATGGTAGATGTCGTTTTTTATCACGTTAATATCAAATACCGTTTGATAGCTTGCTAACATAAAGCAAGAGGAAATTCCTATTAAATTAATTATATCGCCGGTTTTGTATGTAACTTATTCCATTTATCGTTGCCGACCTAGTCCATCCTGCCGGAGATGATCAGCCTTGGGACTGGCAGCATGGGCCATCCTTCGAAGGTCTCCACGTCCGATGTGACCGTCATTGCGCAGAACATGCGCACATTCCGTATCCTGCGCTCACTCAAGATGGTGTCTCGCTTCCAGAAGGTTCGCCTCATCGTGCTGGCCGTCACCAAGGCGTTCCAAGTATGTCACCTTTCACGTCGTAGAGGCTGGTTGAGAGACATGCTCAAACGCAGCTCCGGGTAACTGCAACCTAATAAATAGGTGGACGATAATAGTAACAGATACTTGCACGAACGCACGCATGTGCACACGCACGCACGCACGCACGCACGTACACCCACACACATACATATATACATACACACACATACACACCAATACGGCCATTGTGTATAAAAATTATGTTATGTTCATCATTTATGTGTGTGAATTGTATACTGTGTTCGTGTTGGATACGGTCTTTTTCATTGCGCTCCTATTCGTGTAGTGTACAATAAGACAGGTCGGTTTTCAGAAAATCTAACTCCTAAAGGCATTTTTGGGTAAAAGTGAACAGACAACCTTTTTAATATAATTTGAGGGTGCTGAATCCGAATTTAGCGTCTGTCCCTTGTGACGTCAATGTATGACCTTCAAAATGGCAAGTGAAACATTTTCGCCGCCGAAGTGTTTTCGGCACACATTTTGCATTAAATGTGCATATAACATCTTCTGTATATCATAAAAGAACCATTTTTGCAGTCTTTTTATTAAACAATCACCCTAGTGTACGTGTGGTTGAAAATTAGTTGTTTATATTAATTTCCAAAGTCACAAAGATTAAAAAGGTAGGGTTTTCAGAAAATCAAACTTCTGGAGGCATTTCTGGGAAACAGTTTGACACACAACCTTTTTAACATAACTTGAGTGTGCTGAATTCGATTTTGGTGTCTGTCACCTTGTGCCGTCACTCTGACCTCCAAAATGGCTAGTGAAAATGGCCGATTTTGGCACACATTTTGCATTTAAATGTGCATATAACAGCTTCTGTAAATCATAAACGAACTATATTTTAGTCTTTCTTATCAACGTATCACCCTAGTGTACGTTTGGTTGAAAATTAGTTGATTGTATTAATTTCCAAGGTCACAAAGGTAAAAAATGACGGATTTTCAGACAATCAAACTTCCAGAAGCATTTTTGTGGAATAAGTGGACAGACAACCTCTTTAACATAATTTGAGGTTGCTGAATGCGATTTTGGTGTCTGTCACCTTGTGGCGTCAGTCTATGACCTTCAAAATGGCAAGTGAAAAATTGCCGCCGCCGAGGTGATTTCGCCACATATTTTGCATTAAATGTGCATATAACGTCTTCTGTATATTATAAACGAACCTTTTTTGTATTCTTTCTTATCAAACAATCACCCTAGTGTATGTGCATGTGGCTGAAAATTAGTTGTTTGTATTAATTTCCAAGGTCACAAAGGTAAACAAAGGTCGGATTTTCATAAAATCAAACTGCTAGAGGAATTTTTTTAAAGTGGAGTTACATGCAGATGGGTACAAGTCTTGTCTTCACCCGTGCCCAGAAATTTTTTAATATATATATTAATTAATAATAAATAAGTACTGTAATACATTATTAGTTTTAATAAAAAATTCAAATAATAAAACAAATATGGGGTATGACGACTAAAGTATAAAATTATGACGACTAAACATTAAAAAGCGAGTTTAAAATAGTGTGTTTTAAGATTAGCTTTAAATGTGTCCATGCACTGTATCAGTCGTAGATCTTCCGGCAACGCATTCCAAAGGGTCGGTCCTGCGCACGAGAACGAGCGACGGTCGTATCGCTCAAGGTTGTGCCGCCGTACAGTCAATAGTCCACGCTCAGTTGACCAAGGTGCGCGGCGCGGCACTTATGGTGTAATCAGTGACGCGAGGTAGGCCGGCGTCTTGTCGTGAAAGGCGGTGAATACAAGCACGAGTAACTTATACTGGATGCGCCACTTCACCGGCAGGCAATGCAGGCTATTCAGTGCTGCCGTAATGCTCTGTCGATCGCCCGCCTAATACGTAATACAATTCTGGCCGCTGAGTGTTGTACCATCTCAAGGCGGCGGAGTAACCTGTCGAATATTCCGTACAAAAAGCGTTCCCGTAGTCTATTTTGAAGTAATAAGAGCATGTACGAAATTCTTGGTTGTTCCAGTCGTTAGTGTGTCGCGTATACGTGAGATTCGGTGCAGGTGGTAATATGCATTCCGGCACGCATTCGTTACTTGTGCCGCCATCGAGAGGTCGGCATCAATAGTAAAACCGAGATATCTGACAACAGCATATGTTGGCACTAGCTGACCGCAGACATCGACATGTGTTAGTGTTATTGGCGCGCAGAGGGTGGAGGATTTGATGACAAAGGCCTGCGTATTAGACCCCAAAAATGCCTCTAGAACTTTATAGAGGCACATTTCTGAGATTTCAGACCAGCCTAAATGTGGGCTTTATCACCATGCTCATGTTCGAGTATTGCATGATTTGCTCTTCATTGCTGTGCTCCTGTCCGTGTATTGCAGGAGATTGGCTTTATCGCCACGCTCCTGTTTGTGTATGGCAGAGTATGATCTTTATCACTGTGCTCACGTTCGTGTATTGCAGTCTTTATCATCGCCTCCCGGTCGTGTATTGTAGGAGATGCTCGTCATCGCCTTTTTTATCGTGTATTGCAGGAAATGGTCTTTATCACCGTGCTCCTGTTTGTCTTCGCTTACATCTTCGCCATTATTGGCGTCATCTTCTTCAGCGCGCAGCTCTACAAGCACAGGAAGGAGCTGGATTTCTGGGACAGCTTTAGGTGCGTAATTCGTAAATAATGTATGTGTAAAGAACCATTGGGTGTAACCTACATCATCCACTCCGTGGGCCCCTCCACGCTGTATGGCAAATCCGTTGTATTACGTAATTTACAACACCTGCTGACCAACTTTCATGTTTTGTTTAGTATTTCACGTATTTAGTTTTTTGATTTTGGGACAGAACTATGAAATGTCGTGTAAATGAATGTGATGGATACACCTATGGTACATTTCGGGCATTTGTTAAATTCCCTGTGTTATACACCTTATATATACACACACATTCTCTCTCATACACACGCACGCACACACACACACACACGCACACACACACACACACACACACAAACACACATACATGTATATATATATATATATATGCACTCTCCGTATATCTTTGTAGTTCAATCCCGAGGGCACTGATTACCCTGTTTCAACTGTTCACCCTCGACCACTGGATGTCTATCTACAAGGATGTTACCAAGGTGAATACACAAGTTCACATAGCTACTTACGAATCAGTTTATCCATATCACAATGGCCTTTTGAATAATATCATCAACAGTTTACTTAAGAAAGGAAGTCTTTACAAAGCGTTAAGGAGACGTTCCATTACCTCAAATAATTAACGCTCCGCAGTTGAGTCACAACACAACGATACGTTTTCTGTATGAACATATTATATATAAGGCGCCGGGAAGGGTTGTGCATTTTCTGGTCTGTTTTTTGTTGTTGGGGCTGGAGATAAGATTAGCTCCCCTAAAAATTGTTTGTGCAATTAGTTTTTTTTTAGAGTTTCAAGAGGGGTACGTTTTGCATACCCTGAAGAGGTTTTAAAACATTGGGAGCGTCGCGGCGAAAAATCTCTCCCTCCCCGTCTTCTGATGTCATCAGTCGAACCGCCAGCTGAGAGCGGAGTGAGGCTCAAGCTGAAAGCTGACTGGGGATCAAGCTCCGGTTCAGACCCTCCAGTATTAATAGCGAGTGTCTGCAACCGCCCCGATATCGACTCTCTATCCCGATAGCGCCAAGCGCTCATTTCCATTTTTGGACAATCGAACTGAGCGCGTGACACGATCGATATGCGGATAGGAAGCCGAGATCGGGGCGCCTACAGCCACTCTCTATTTTAGTTCCGGTGCCTATGTGTATATTTGAATACAATTGCCACGTTCTTTGTTAAGTGCGCGATCGTGTTTGCAGGTGAACAACTACCTGTTTGCGGCGTCATACATGACGCTGTGGATCCTCATTGGTTCCTTCATCTTTCGCAACCTATTCGTCGGTATTATGGGTGAGTACCATCTACAATGTTTGGTGACACATTCCACATTCATTATTGACGCATCTAAACATATATGCATGGTTTAAACATTTATTTTCTTTGTAACGATTGTATCCCGAACTTTTATTAAAAAACTAACATCGCATAAAAGGTTTTAAATTAAAGGTGATTGTTTTTTTGCTGATTAAGTCCGCAAAAGCGACCTGGCGTCGTGTTTGTTTGACAGCAAAATAACCTCCAGAATATCGGCAACGACCTTTCAATATAACATCGTTGTTGTTGTTGTTGTTGTGTGTGTGTGCGTGTGTATGTGTGTGTGCGCGTGAGTGTGCGTGTGTCTGTGTGCGTGTGTGTGTGTATGCGTGTATGCGTGTATATGTGCGTCTGTGCGTCTGTGCGTCTGTGCGTGTTTTGTGTGTGTTTGTGTGTGTGTGTGTGTGTGTGTGTTTGTTTGTGTATTTGTGTGTGTGTGTGTGTGTGTGTGTGTGTGTGTGTGTGTGTGTGTGTGTGTGTGTGTGTGTGTGTGTGTGTGTGTGTGTATTTGTGTGTTTGTGTGTGTGTGTGTGTGTGTGTGTGTGTTTTTGGAAAATCTCAACGGGTTTTTGTTTTTCAAACAACGGGTCTTTTGGTCTTTGGATAACAGGATTTGTTTTAATATTTTGTTGGGCTATAACGTGATTTTACATTCTCAATAACAAGTTGAAATCATTGTTTGCGTTGTAATAAAAAGGGCCTTGTATTAATGTGTAAGTGTAGTTTGAACTTTGAGTATTTTGCGAGCCTCGAGAGTGGTGTTGCAGTGCAGGTTTTCGGAGGGCACTCTAGTGGGGTGCAGTTTGAGGTATATGGAGAGCCTCAAGGGGGTGCTGTTGGGAGAATTAGGAGAGCCTCCGCCCCCGTGAATGTTCACCACGTTCCTGTGCCAATGATCAATGCATTTGTAACGTGGTTTTGTTTCATGAGACAGGCCAATCAAAGACAAGAACGGCAACGTATATCCCACCAGCTGACGAACTATTCCAGGTAAACTGCGAAAAAACAAGCAAAACAGATATAGAGAAAGCCATTCATCAACTGAAGAGAGGGTGGACAGTTTCCGGCCCAGATGAAATTCCTGCTGAGGCACTCAAGGCAGACATGGAGACCTCCACAGAGTTGCTGCATGATCTGATTGAGAAGACGTGGAATCAAGAAGAAATACCGACTGAATGGAAAGAAGGATACCTGGTGAAACTCCCAAAGAAAGGAGACCTGCAGGAATGCAAGAACTACAGAGAGATAATGCTCCAGTCGGTGTCCAGAAAGATCCTCTACAGAGTCATCTTGGACAGACTGAAAACAGCAGTGGCCGCCAGACTCAGAGATCACCAGGCAGACTTCCGTAAAGACAGATCATGCACCGACCAAATAGCTACACTCCGAATCATAGATGAACAATCAGTGGAGTGGGATTAATCGCTTTACATAAACTTTGTAGACTGCGAGAAGGTATATGATAACATCGACAGGGAGATGCTATGAAGGCATGGCATGTAAGGTAATTCATGCAGAACAAATCACAGACTCATTTGTGGTGAAGACAGGAGTGAGGCAAGGTTGCCTTCTGTCACCATTCCTCTTCCTGCGTGCCATATATTGGATTATGAAAAAGACAACAGAAAACATATGAAATGGTATCCAGTGGATACCTTGAAGCCAGTTAGAGGACCTGGACTTTATAGATGATCTCGCTCTCCTGTCCCACAGTCACCAATTGATGCACGAAAAAACATAGCTTCTAATCACAGTGTCAACACAGATAGGACTCAACATCAACAGAAGCAAGACAAAGATCATGAACACCAACACGAAGAATAACAGCCCAGTCATGTTAGGAGGGAACCACTGGAAGAAACCGACTCCTTCACATACATGGGAAGGGTAATCAACAAGAGTGGAGGGACACAAGAAGATGTCAAAGCAAGGATACAAAACGCAAGAGTTTCTCGTTTTTAGAAACATTTGGAAGCAAAACAAATCAAGCTTAACACAAAATTTAGGACATTCAACTCAAATGTTAAGTCAATGTTACTCTAAGGCTCGGAGACATGGAGAATTACACAAATGCCTGCGCAGAATCATTCACCTAAAGTAGTCAGACAAGGTACCCAACACTACCCTATGGGAATCGACCAAACAACAACCAATAGAAAACGAAATAAACAAGAGAAATGGGGGTGGTTAGGACATACACTGAGGAAACCTGCAACAAACATCACACGACAAGCAATTACATGGAACCCCTCAGGGAAGAGAAGAAGAGGAAGGCCGAGAAACACTTGGCATAGAGACATGGAAAGCGAAAGAAAGCAGATTGTCATAAAACGGGCCTTGTACTAAGTGTGAAAGCGAGTTTAGTTTCAAGTTTTAGTATATTGCTAGCCTTAAGGGTGCAATGGAGATTTTTGGAGAGCTTCAGAAAAGGTGCAGTTGCACGTTTTCGGAAAGCCGTCAAGCGAGCACAGTTGCAGGTTTCTGGAGTGCGCTCTATCGGGGTGCAGTTTGAGGTATATGGAGAGCCTCCGCCTCCCTGAATATTCACCACGTTCCGGTGCCAATGACCAATGCATGTGTAACGTAGTTTTGTGTCATGAACATAACGGATAACACGCAATATAACGTTGCTGTGCTTGTTTGGCGGTGAACTCCTTCCAGAGTACCCGGGACTACCTACCAATATAGCTTTGCCTTGTTTGTTTGACAGTGAACAACTTCCAGAGTATCCGCAACGACCTGTTCGAGGAGGTGGCCGTGCTGAAGGAACAGGAACGACGGGACCGAGAGCTCGCCAAGTTTGCCGAGGAGCTCGACCGGCAGAACCAACACAAGTGAGTCACGCGAAACAGTTTATCACACCACCTGAGCAGGGGTGGATCCAGAGAGGGTAGATTAGGGGGGGACGAAAACCTCAAATTGCACCCCTTGAGGCTCGCCAAGAAATCTCCACTGTCGGCCGAACCAAATTCAAATTTGGTGATCTAAGCCAGAGCTCCAGCTTCTCTGCCATCTTGGCTCGACTGCTAACATTGGAATTCCAAAGGTTTCAGGTCACCACCTTGATCTTCCGATGCAGAATAATAGTAGGTATCTTATCCCCTCGGGGGAAGATAGTCTAGTGTTTCGTCCTCACACCTTCGATATTTCCCCGTCCTAAATAGGAAAGACACCCATGGAGGGGGTAAGATAGACTATTCTATTGGCATCACGTCATCGTTAGTCAGTGGTCAGTGTGTGAGTGCGTTAGTCAGTGGTCAGTGTGTGGGTGCGTTAGTCAGTGGTCAGTGTGTGAATGCGTTTGTTAGTGGTCTGTGTGTGAGTGTGTTAGTCAGTGGTCAGTGTGTGAATGCGTTAGTCAGTGGTCAGTGTGTGAATGTATTATTCAGTGGTCAATATGTTGGCACAGGCGGATCCAGCGGGCCTGGGCGGCATGTGCCTCCCTACACCTTTCGAATTTAGCTTGCCCCCAAACCTTTTCGAATGGGCCCCCGTTACGGTGCCCCTCTAGACCTTTGGAATGTGCCTAACAGCACCACCCCTCCCCCGATCCAGCCAAGACAGCGGAGAAGATGAAGAAGAGCTGAAGATACGGCGGCGCGGTGGCAAACAAAATCCAACAGCACCCAGATGATCGAACAGCGCGAGACAGCGGAGTCGTGCTGAAGGAGGTCTGGCTCAGACCACCGAATGTGAATTTGCGTCGGCCGCCAGTGGAGGTTTTTGGGCCCCACTAGACTACCCTCTCTGGATCCACCTACGGTTAGCCAGAGGTCGGTGTGTTAGCCAGTGGTTGGTGTGTTAGCCAGTGGTCGGTGTGTTATGGAGTGGTCAATTAGTCATTGGTCAGTGTATTAGTCAGTTGTCTGCAAATTTAATTATGTCTTGCAGTCGTGTTGGGAGAATTGTCTTGTGGGTCATGTGTATTACTTGTTTCAGACTAGATAAAACGCAGTCAGGCTCAAAGATGCCCGTTGACAAATCATCCAAGTAAGTCGCATATTGATGCCTTTTGGGAACACCAATAGTCACAGTTACTATAACTTGGCAAGTAGTTGGTACGTTTAAATAAAACATGTTATTGGTGCTAGTGACAAAACGAATGCAAAATGAAAAACAGTCTCAAAATTACCGTGATAGTGAATTATGAACTCGCAGCTAGCGTATCATACAATGGCATGGCATGAAGGCATGACCAAACAGAATTATAGTCGTTAGTATGTAGATAGTATTAAAATGTATTTTGTGGACCAGTCATAAGAACATGATGACATTTTCTCAGTATTGAACGTCTATCAAGTGTTCATTCTAAGACAACTAAATAAATATGGCTGCAAGAACAGCTTGTACATTGTGTCTGAATATTAAATGAAAAACAGCCATTATTATGCTGCAACAAGAACCTGGAATGAGAGATTTGTTAGGTTGGTAGCAATAACTTTAAATGTACAACCTCATGAAACTTGATATGACATTTATGCTGAGAAATAAAAAGCGTGAATTCTGTTTAGAACGTTCTCGAAAACATTATATTAAGACCATAAGCAGGAAATAAGCTGTTTGGATAATTATGCAAAGTTTCGCTCTTCATTCAGCTTGACTGCAATGTTTATCCTCCTAACAATCTTTTCTTTTATTTTTTTCCGCGGAAATGGGATACGGTGAGTGATTACGCACACAAAACGATAATTGTTATGATCCAATGTTGTGCTTTTATTATTAAAATTACATATCGCCAATATTTGTGATATACTGTTCGGACTAATTATCTACAGTGATATAAGCCTTGCCAAAATTATCGTGTGCATTCCTTCTCCCAAATAATACGACAACCAACACTCATAACCGATAGGCGTCGGAATGTGGTGAATATTGTGGGCTGCACGCCTAATGATGCTGACTGAAACCTCTCCAACTGCACCACCCTTGGGTGGCCAAACATATAGCCAGCCCCCCCCACCCAAATGACCCGTCCAAGCCCTTGCCCGGTGCCCACGCCTTTGCAGCTTATGGGCTATGACGTCATTATTAACTGTGATTGTTTCTGGTTCAGTTTGAAGGCTGATGATGATGCGAGTCATGACGCCGTGAAAGCCGAGATCGAGAGGGAAGGTGAGTTAACTACCCCGTCGTCGCAGTCATCAAGCCTCTTGTCGCTTTCAATTAATAATTAAGCTAGGCTACCATGTGTACAGAAATGCGTACGGATGCGGCTTGCGGAATGGAGACTACCTCTGTAGTGACGTCACGTCTGGGAATTTCCTTTCCGATTCCTGTGCGGATACGATTCGAATCGCTAGGTGGAGCAATTCGATCTGCCGCGTCGGTATCCAAATTCCATCCACCTATTTACTTATGGAGCTACTTCTATTACTTCCACTTGGCACTATGTTCATTGTTTTGCACCTTGCCTCATGCGCATGCCATTTCCGTACATATGGAACCCTAGCCTACTCCTAAAGGGAGCGAACACGCTAACGCCGCAGTTGTTGTTGTGTTGTTGTTGTGCCGCAGGGTGCAATATCTCATCTCGTAGGGGTGTTTGATTGATGTGCATAAGTAAAAAGGAGTGTTATAAATTTATGAGGTTATATAAAATGAACGTGAAATCAGAATCAAGCGCAATTTAGTACGGTTTTATTTAATTAAACATAAGTACACACCCATACCACGCTAAAGCATAGACATATACCAATGTCGTTGTGCCATCTACGTGTCGTCGTCTCTTGTGTCGTGTGACTGTCATCATCTCTGTCGTCAATCTGTTATCATTCGTTTTATTTCGTCTACTTATCGTAACTCCTTGTGTCGTACACCTTATTTTATACATTGCGACATCAAATTGCCCTTATTCTTTCTGTCGTATACATGTCATCATCTCTTTTGTCATCCACCTGTCATCATCACTGATATTTTATATAAATTACACGTGTCATAATCCCTTCTGTCGTCCACCTGTCATCATCTCTTATACCGAACGCATGTCGTTATCCACCTGTCGTCATATATTATATTAAGGCATCTACTTGCCATCATCCCGTATGTCATACATCTGCCGTCATTCCTTCTTTCGTCCACCTGTCGTCATCCCTCGTACTGTCTACATATATCGTCACTCGTTATCTCGTCTAATTGACAGCATTCTTTGTGTTGTCCACCTGTTATCATTCCTTACGTTGTCTGCCTGTCGCCATCCCTTGTGTCGTCTACTTGGCATCATCCCATACGTATCCGGGGGTGTCATGTAACGAAGTAAAACTACTTCGTTACTCTACTTGAGTAGTTTTTTCAAGTAACGGAGAGTAACGAAGTACTATTTATATTAACTACTTCTACTTGTAACGAAGTAGTTGTATCTAAGGTAACGCTACTTTTTACTTCGTTACTTTCATTTACTTCGCGATGTATTTTCGTAATTTAAAAAAAAAACTACGTCGACCTGTTGGCATTCCGCCCGTCAACAACATTTCATTAAACGTATTTAATTACAAGAAATTAGAGCGTTGGTAAACTATGTTAACGCGATAATAACTGTCACTTGATTTGTGTTACTATGGTCAAGTCATTAGGAACAGTAAATGTGGTGCGAGGAATTGTTTGTTTTGCGCCGACATCAATCGAATCGGTTCCTTTCTGCCAGTCGTGGCTTCCGCGAAAAGGCGCCTTCGGCGGGTTCTCCTGGCTTCGGCGACTTGCAAAGTGCAATTGAAATTCTCACATAGGTAGCCTTGCATAATAATGGGATTGATATGTTTAATGCAGCGCAGTAGGGAAGATCAGTATGCTGACATTGCGCACATATTATCTTTTTGCTGCAATAAACGCTAATTTGCTTGGTGCGCCAAAATATGAATTCGTCAACCGCATACAAAACGGCGAATCGATCGCAGTATTATTCGGCACGGTAAATGTGCGTTCTAAATTGGTGTTTTAGTATTGATTGAAAGATGAAGTTAAGCCAGCATTTGTCAACTCATTTGCGTGTTCAGCTGCCAAAGTTTCATTACGTCATCGGTACCATATTATCGTTCAG
This sequence comes from Paraescarpia echinospica, assembly GCA_020002185.1. Taxonomy (NCBI): domain Eukaryota; kingdom Metazoa; phylum Annelida; class Polychaeta; order Sabellida; family Siboglinidae; genus Paraescarpia; species Paraescarpia echinospica. Next base: position 24,908,925 of record CM034535.1, on the reverse strand, counting down.
TTCACCGTGGACTGTTAATCCGTAATATATTTTAAAACTCTACAACATATATGAATTTTATTCAGTTCAACATTCAACAGTGTACGTATGGCATTTAAACATAATACACATTGACGTTGGCTGGCATCTTAATAAGCTTCACGAACAGCGTAATTATAGATAGCGCGGCTTGCACAATGACTGGCTTCGACCTGGACTTCAACGGCGCTCTTGGTCAGTTGGTGCAGCGACCGTGGCCGTCGTCGTAGCTAGCGCCCATGGTGGCAGATACCGGAACACATTTCCGTGCCCCGCTGTCGAATTTACGAAAACAAAATATAGTTTTCTATAGAACATTATTCATATACATAATTAATATTTGTTGGAGTTAAGCAGTAATTATTTTCAATCTGTCTTAATTTTTGTGTTTGCCGATGCAGTAATTATTGTTGGTTACTTGCCTGACAAAACATCTTACCGTTCTTCTTTTAATTCTACTTTTACTTCAAGTACTTTTGGAAAGTAGTTTTACTTTTTACTCAAGTAGGATTTTTAGACGCTACTTTTACTTCTACTCAAGTAGTTCTTACTGAATTCTATTAAAGTATAAAATTAAAGTACTTCAGTCACCCCTGTACGTCGTCTACCTGTTGTCGTCTGTCCACCTATATTCATCCCTTGTGTCGTCTACCCGTCGTCATCCACCAAGTCAGCCTGTCTCGCCTCTCGTCGGTTACATGTCGCGTCCCGTGTCCTGTTGCCGTGGCTGTAGTCAACTGTAAACCCCCTGCTTAGTGAAGCGCAGTGGTGAAGTGGCTAGAGCTTCGAACTTATCAGCCGTTCACTCTACGTTGCTCCAGTTCATTCAGCTGTATGAATGAGTACCTGGCTATAGTATTCTTCGCTCATTAATTGCAACGTGGCTGGATGCTTCCCAAAGAAGTCGAGATGGTGGTCGATTGAACAGATCTGCCAGAGAGTAAAGTGTAAATCGATATGAGCAGTCCTTAGGACTGGATACTGCGCGTTATAAGAACATGCCTTTTTGAGTTTTTAAACAGCTGACGTCCGTATCTGTTCAGAGTGGCAGAATATCGTTGAGCGGAACGTGGACAACTTGGCGAAGGACAACACGACGTTCTGCTGGCCTCGTGACTCGCTCTTCCGTTACTTCCTCATGATGGAGGCGCTGCAGGAGAACCTCGAGGAACGCCTACAGCTGCTCCACCTGGCGTGTGAGTACACAACTAACACGAACAGCAGATGTATAGGGAGTGAATTTTTATATGGGAACGTTTTGTTGGGATCTAAGACAAGTAATCTTTGCAATGGATACACCCCTCAAGACCCATTCTTACCCGAAATGGAGCGGCTTTTATGGTGTCAGTCTGTAAATGCAGTTGATGATTTACTTGTGGTAATCAGTGATAACTCCTGAAGTGGTAACTTAGAAAATAAAAATAACGGACGATGAAGAAAACACAACCAAGTAGACTTAATTTCATCAAACGTGCTAATGGAAGGAATAGTGTAAACAGGTGCACCGCTCTAACTATGTAGTGTAAGTATGAATCCAAGTATGTTGTGCCGCCGCTCTATCTATATCTGGTGCAATGCATCCATGTTTCATGCACTAGCCAAACCGCCGGTTGAGCTATAAATGAGTTGGAATGAGTTTGAGCTCATGAACTTTGCGAGGACAATGGATGGATTATTATGCCTGATGCCAGCATCGTAACTTGGAGAGACGTGATGGTAGATGTACAGACACTGTTTGTGCGTATTCAACATCCGATGGACAAGCTATTTGTTCGACTGGCACCGAGAGAGCTCGTCTAAATCAGAAGATATATAAATAATAATATATTACTGGCCGCATAGCTACGAGATCACGACTACACTATGTCCATTTAGGCCCTATCTTCAAACGTTGGCATAAGAGCTGTATGGATGCTACGCATCCCATGAACAAATTACCTTATTGACTAGTTTTATTAAACTATGGTTGGCCGTTAGTGTCATTTATTCAATCCTTGTAGAGCCAAAATACTTTATTTACCAATTGCATATTATATTGTTCGCCTTGGGAATATTCCTGAAAAGTTAGTGTAGCTTTCAATCGCCAGATGTCAGCACTATATTGCGTCTTGTGTCAATTTGGAGTACTGTATTATATTACGCTAAGTGATATTTAGTTACAACGATGACCTTTTTATTATGAAATATACATCTCATGTGTGATCGTGCGCGTGTGCGTGTGTGCGTGTGCGTATGTGCATGTGCGTGTGTGTGCGTGCATGCGTGCGTGCGTGCGAGTGCATTTAATCTCGATTCCTCTCTACACGCACGCACGCACACACGCATACTCATATGATGCACTCTCCAGGTTCCAGCCATTCAAAGCTAGGCCAAATTCATGAATGTCACAAACGGTGAAGTTTTTGATTGCTTGTAAATGTAACATTGTAAATGGAATGACACACATTTTCAGCCCAAAACATTTTAAGTGCGACAGTAATTGTGATGAAAATATAACAGACCGGAAATAATCTGTATCTGGACAATTACTCAGCAAAGTCCTACTAGGATATTGCGTTGAGGATTTATTACAGATTTGTCGAGTTTGGATTGAACGTCACAAGCAGCGGACGGTGTAGCGCTGGTTTAGGTCTAACGGTTATTTTCTGTACGTGTAAGCTTCACAAAATAACCATTAGACCTAAACCAGCGCTCCACCACCCGCTCTACTTGCGATGCTCCACCCAAGCTCAACAATACTCTAGCCACATACGTGTGGCTGATACAGAGTTCTGAGTGAATCCGGTAAATTAGTAGAACATCAAAATGCATATAAATAAATATACAGGCTTGATATAACTACATATTAAATTAAGAAGAATAAATTACGTATATATAAATAAATACAAGTGTTTATTAATAAACAAATATATTACATAAACAGAAGTAAAATCCGCAGGAACTAAGCACAGCCTTTTAGAACACTCGGCTACTGTAGTGTCTTTGACATAGTGCGGTAACGTACAGCGGTGGCGCAGTTCTAGAGTATCGGACTCTCAGTCAAGAAGACCCTGGTTCGAATCATGTGCTGCCGTTTCGAACATTGTGCAACTTCGTTCACTCTACGTTGCACCAGTTCATTAAGCTGTATGAAGGACCTTTGTCCTGCGTTATATATTTTACTTATCCTGGCATACACGCCAGATAGAAGGGACCAACGGCTAATAGTGCCACTTCCGGAAGACAAAAGCAATGTAAGGTGAACGAAATTGTTCAAGTTTCGAAACGGCGGTCGATATCAGAAATCGAAACCAGGTTCCTTCGATCGACAGTACGGCACTCTTGCCGCTCGATTACCCCCCCCACACACACACACATAGAAATACGTTGTGAAGCGTGATACGGTCGTGCATTATAGTTTGATCGATTGTTTTTTTTTCTCCCAGTCTAGCGCTATCTGTCGAATCTAGCTTTCGGTTATGTTTCTTAGTGTTACTAGTAATTGTTTAGTTGTTTTTTTCTTTCTAGCGCAAGCCCTTCTGTTGATTCACGACACGTAGACGCCGCGTCAACTTCATGTGAAGGAGGCGTCTGTTCTTGACTACGAGAGATTGCCATGCTATTTATAGAGGACAGGATAGAAGAACAAAAACGATATAATATTTATATAAACTGAACTTGATTGGTGCGTGTATGTGTGTGTGTGTGTGTGCGCGCGCGCGTGCGCCTATGTGTGCGTGCGGGGTGTGAGTATGTGCGTGCGTGTGTGGATCGCGGTCGTATGCCGAGACAGACATGCATACAGTATGCACACTGGTGCCAGCGTACCTACGTGCATGCACACAGACTACACACCTACGCACCCGCACACTACACATACGTACATGCACACCTAGCATGCCAATAAATATTGATGATGAATACATTGTTCTCGCTGCGTTTGATTTTAAATATCACACGACGGTAGGGTTAATGTAGCTGAATCACGTCCTTCTTCTCAACGAATAAAACACATCTCTACAATTCAACAAGATTGTGATCGGGGCAACAGATGCCAAAGGGACGAAATGGGTCCACCGTTTAAAAAATAGTTCGTTAGATATATGTAACTTTCGGTTTTATCTCAATACTTTTTCGGAAATTCACATCTAACTCTATTTTGAGTTCTCCGGTTTTGTCGTCGGACAGGTCACTTACAACACAGACGGGCTCACTCTTGCCTGAATGGCTATTCAAGTTAATCTGACATTGCTACAGCAGTTGTTACGTGAATAGGCCTACCACAAATGCTTAACTATGAACGAGGTCACACATATGTGTGCTTTCATGCTACAGTAGATCAACCACATCACAAGACGTGACAGTGCATGCAGTATACACAAATATATATACACTTATATATATATACATATATATATAATTTTGTTGTCGGCCGCGGAAAGCCCCGTCGTGTGTTATGTTGTCGACTACCGAAAGCCCCGTCGTGTTTTCTGTTGTCAACTGTCGAGAGTCCCGTTTTGTATTCTGTTGTCGATCGCCGAAAGCCCCGTTGTGTGTTCAGTTGTCGACTATCTATAGCCTCGCCGTGTGTTCTGTTGTCCACTGTCGAAAGCCCCGTTGTGTGTTCTGTTGTCGGTTATCTATAGCCTCACCGTATGTTCTATTGTCGACCGCCGAGAGCCCGCCGTATGTTTTGTTGTCAACCGCCAAAAGCCTCGCCGTGTGTTCTGTTGTCGACCACCGAAAGCCCAGCCTTGTGTTCTGTTGTCAACCATCGAGAGCCCCGCTGTGTGTTTTGTTGTCGACTATCTATAGCCTCGCCGTGTATTCTGTTGTCGACCGCCGAACGCCCCGTCGTTTGTTCTGTTGTCGACCGCCGAGAGCCCGCCGTATGTTTAGTTGTCGACCACCGAAAGCCCCGCCGTGTGTTCTGTTGTCGACCACCGAAAACTCCGTCGTGTGTTCTGTTGTCGACCACCGAAAACCCCGTCGTGTGTTCTGTTGTCGACCACCGATAGCCCCGCCGTGTGTTCTGTTGTCGAGTATCTATAACCCCTCCGTGAGTTCTGTTGTCGACCGCCTGGAGTCTCGTCATCTTCACAACCAGGAAGTAGACACTGTTAATGAAAGTGGGAATCGTGAGCCCATAACGGTCATTAGCAGCCGTCACGCGTGGTGCTGCGCCGCTGAAGTTCTCTTTAATGATACATCTACTTAATTGATGGCTTCAACATTTTCGTTGATATATATATATATATATAGTATAATTAAAAGGGATGTTTAGGTAATATAGATGTCAATATATCTTATTTAAATTACATCGTTATTATTTTTGACGGAGCAAATTTATAAAATGAATTATGTTGTGCTTAAAATTAGTACAGGTGTATTATCATTCACGCAACTGCTAACTAACCTATGTAAGTTCATGGTTATTGGTTTGACGACTTGAAACAGCCAGAAATATTAAACAAGTATGTTTATTGTCCATTTACATATTTTTATTGTGACAATGTTATTTAGCTAATTTAATTATCAATATTGTGGCAATGTTATTTCACTAATTAACGTATCCGTGCCGGATTCAGGGCAGAGCAGACGGGGCCGTTGCCCAGAGGCCCCAAAATATAATTTAAGGGGGTCTCCACAAAAGGCTTTTTTGGTAATTTCTTTGGAGTCGAAACTTCTTAGATATAACTTGTGTGCTTCAATAGAATGCAAGTTGGTGTTCTAAATAGGCAATAGTCGAATTTTGCTGTGAAGTCCCTATTGTAGCAAGCAGGAATTAATTATAAGTATTATGATACGATACTCACCCAATCACTGCACAGGGCCTCGTAGTCTTAAATGCGGCGTTGATACGTATGCATTCAAATGAACCCATTTTTTGTTGTTGGCATCAGTTACTGTCTCCGCTGATACGTAACGACGGACGTAGCGACCCGTATCCTTGTCACAAGTGACAGGGTTTTGCTGCAGGCTCTGGATGAGTCGTGCTCGACCGAATCGGCGAGACGTATCGTGTGTGTATACAGTGCTGGTATATTCGGGACAGCGACGGACGCTCGTTTTGCTCAGCCACTATGGTTGATGCCAGTCGAATGTTCCTCCTGGTGGTCGCGTTCGCTAACCTTCTTATGTGGACAATAAACACGGTTGACGCTGAGAAGGTACGTAGGCGTTGTTTTTATATAACTTTACATCAACGGTTACTAATGCCAGCGTGAACACAACCGGTGTAATACCCGATGGAATCAACAGACCTGTGTATGCATTTAGTAAATCGAAAGTTAGTTTCCATGGCATGTAGGCAACCCAATTATATCTGGCAGTAGTAAGGTTGGCATTTTTATATATACAAAACTCATATCTCGTCTTGGTTGGAATAGTTTGCGGATTTACGGCATTTAACACATACTTTAATGATACACGTACACTCCGGCATAGATATGATACGTACTTGTGAAAACGCACTGTTAGCAACTATATGATAACATGGACCCAAGCCACGTCACGCTACAAGTCAGAATGAGACCAGGAAGAACATCAATTCACTGGGTGTAGCCACTGCGTGACAATGATCATTGCATTACGTGTGCCCCGCATTGTTGGCATGCATTACTAGCATTAGTAACTAATTTGTCAGCACGGTTTACTCGTGTACGTGTGTGCCTGTGTGGAACTTGTCTAAAGTGAATGCACTTTGAACTACAGCTGTATACATAGGCACTGGAACCGGGTGTTAGCCCCCCAATATTTAGAGAAGGGATGTGCATTTTGATGTCTTAGTGAGCCTGGATTTATTTTGGCGTGCCTCAAGAAAGGTGCCATTGGAGGTTATCTGAGAGCCTTACTGTAATGTTTTTTGGCGAGCGTCAAAGCGAGAATCGAGGTTATTTCAGCTTAAGCATTTGTAAACGTCGCCGCAAATATATTCAACAGCACCCCACCCATGGTCTTCCGATGCCGTGATCCGACTGCGGAATGATGCTGAAGCTCCCAAATTTTCGTTCCGGCGCCAATGGTATATTGTTACGGTATGATGGGCTTGGCGATTGATCCGGCTAGACGATACAGATCAACTGATATGATACGACGGGACGCCGACACATGCGCACAGACAAGAGGGCGTCATTACAGTGAAACTCTTATTACGGTTTCTTGTCCGTATCGCCATGACATAGCTAATTCTCAAATACCCTTCCATGTTTAGCCCATTCAAATCACGTCGTGCCTGAGGAGGTGGCTCTGCGTAGCTGGACAGGGCCGGACAGGGGTGTTACTCGGTCTTCTAAATGAACCGGGGTTCGTGGGTTGTTATCCGCCCCACCCTCAATTTACCGATGACCTCTATTGTTGGATTGACAACGCAAACAAATAATCGTAGGAGAAGTATAAATAGTTTGTTGTCAGGTTCGAGTTGATAGACTTCTTTTACTTGACGATGTAGGATGTATTAACCTAAATCAATGACGTATTTAGGAGCATGTTGCGCCTTGGTCCAGGTTTGATGTTAGGATAAAATGTATCGATATATACTTAATTTGAATACTGCCCCTTTCTTACTAAAGACCCTTCACACACTCCTCCCATAATATCAAAATTATGTCACCGAGACACATTATTTTAAAGCGATGTCTTCTTTTCAATTAATGATTCGGTAATACATCTACTGCATTATTGTGGCCATACAAGTATAGGGACACATATTACCTTCTTCAAAATCCTGAAATATGGAGAATAAAATGTTTCAACGATATTGTAAAGAGACTGTTTGGTGGAGAAACATTGGCCCTACCTGATGCACAGAGGCGCAGTTGTGTCATCCTTATTCCAAAAAAGGATAACATTGGATCGCCTACGAATTCAACAGGCTATTAACCTATAACACCCGTAGCTACAAATATATACACTCGCCTTCTGCTTAATACAGCACAGATCGAATCCTTAGGATAAACCTGGACGCTTTCAGACAGGAAACATCTGCCGCTTCCAAAATAACTGAATTTGTATTTAACAAGATTGCCATCCAGAACTATAAGCTCCAGACGGCATGCGGACAAGGAAGCCTTTGGCTTGTCGATGGTCCAAAAATGTTCCACCTACGTATAACCCGTCGTCGCCAGATAGCTGTAAATTTTATTTTGAACATATTCACACTGCTAGCATTAACACAATCATGAGATAATTTATTCCAGTCATTTATTGTCCTCTGAGAGAATGAGTACTTTCTCATATCCAACCTACACTGTTCCTTGACTAATGCTGCATTGTGCCCTCGGGTTATATTGATTTTTATCCATATCCTCATAACCATACAATATCTTAAAAACTTCTTTTTGGTCTCCTCTTAGTCTCTTAGTCTCTAGTGTTGTCAACCCACATTCTAATAGGCGTCTTTTATAACCAAGATCTTTCAGTTCAGGAATCAGCTTAGTTGCATTAAGATGCACAAGAGAGACGCACACGAGTACCTGATGAAAGGGTGTTAATTATGACCGTCGTAGATGTCACGAAAGCATGACAGCATTCGTGTAGTTAAAATGATGCCTGCAGAATTCGTCCACCATTAGTCGAAACCACCATGACTGTCTACGTAAACGCAGTAGTGCATGTCTGCAGACGGTGATACCGTCACGTCTATCAGCTCGACTGTCGTTCCACAAGGTGACATGTTCGCACCCTTCCTGTTTGTAATTGTGCTGGAATATGCAATGAGAACTGTCAGAGGCGAAGAGGGCTCATGACTAGGATTTATAATCAAAGGCATCCTTCAAAATATTTATAAACAAAAACTTACAAATTGTTTTGCTGACGACATAGCTCTACTCTTTAACACTACCAACCAAGCCCAATATCTACTGTGCAGGGTAAAAATCGGAATGCAATTCAATTGGTCTCCATTTGAACTCTTCTAAAACAAGTACACACAATCTATGTGGCATTCGACATTGACAACCTCGACATCCAAGTCCCATCTGGTCAAAGACTTGACCAAGACGACATCTTATAGAAACACATATATAACACATGAATGACACAGGTATGCGCTGAATGCAACAGTATAAGTTTTACTGATCACTTGAATCAATTGAGGACACAACACCTGACAAACAAAGAATTATACATGCATGCAACGCAATGTGTGAACCGGACATGCGAGCCGAATTGGCAAAAAGAATCGGTGACCCAAGGCAGGGTTATAGAAAACAAGGGAAACTACACCAAAATGTATTCGCGTCTGAATTGGGAATAACGGTACATAAACGTGGAAGAAATTATGCATGAATGCCGTCAATGGAGGCATAACGTGTGATCCACCTTCCGGACTCTAGACGGTGATGCTGTTGTACCAATATCCTTGACTATAATCTATTGAGTTCTAACATTGTCAGTCAAGAAGCTAATATAGGCAAACAGCGTGTCTTTTTTTAAATGTCCTCAATCATCAATGGCAACGCACTGACAAACTAAATGGACTTTGTCCTTGCAAACGAACCATATATGTATGTATGTATATATATATATATATATATATATATATATATATATCATATATATATATATATATATGATTCATAGGCGGATCCAGGGAGGCCTGGGGGTACTTGTCAACCCCCTCCCTCGTCTTCCGATCCGACAGCGGAGTGGTGGTGTAGCTCCAGCATAAATCCTTCAACATCGCACCCCCTCCCCCCTCTTTCGATGTCAGAACCCGGCAGTGCGACGGCGGAGTCGTGCTGAAGCTCCGGCTCACTGCCTACCCAATAATATAAATTTAATTCGGCCGCCAGTGGTGTTTTGCGAGCCTTAAGCGGGGTGCAAATGGAGGTTTTGCTCCCCCCCAGACTACCCTCTCTGAATCCGCGCATGTATATTTATATATATATGTGTGTATACACACACACACACACACACACACACACACACACACACACACACACACACACACACACACACACACACACACACACACACACACACACACACACACATGCATCTCGGCTTGTTTGCAAACCCACGCACGAACATACACCTACATAATCCGGGTGCGTGCCAGCGGGCATGCACGACATATACTAGATATAATATATGTATATATATATATATAATGTTCTAATTTAACACTTTAGAAACGTTAACCACACTCACTGCTATGCATGCCTGCTTTCTATGATTAGGCCTCCACTGTAACATTCATTCAAATTAAATAACAGGGCATAAACTTTTCACGCTGCCGCGATGACTGAAGCCGGTTAAATGGGGCATACTGTTAGTAAGAGCATCGGACGCTCAGTCAAGAGAACCTGGTTTCGAAGCATCTCGCTGTCCATAGGCGCCAGTTTTGGCGAGTCTCAACGGGGGGAGGGGTGCAGTTGGAGGTTTTTTGTTGCGTCTCATGGGGGGTTTGCAAATGGAGATTTTGGTGAGCTAAAAATGTGGAACGGTGCTGTGAAAATTCGATTCGTCAGGAGCACCGCACACCGCCGTCGTCCGATGTCATGGTACGATAAGATAGCGGAGATCGAGTGGTGCTGAAGGTCGACCTAATATTAATTTCGTCCCGGTGCCAGTGTGTCGTTTGGCCAATTTCGTTCATTCAGCGTTGCCTTACTCGACTCAGCTATGAATACGTACCTGGCTATGTAAAGTCGTGGATGTCTTCCAAGATAAGATAAGTCGTCATGATGTTCACGTGAACACGAATGTCAGTGGACTAGATACCGCGTATTATAAAAATAGTTACCTTTACCTTGGCAAATGTACTTGTACTTGATACGCCTACCATTCATTCTGTCCTGGGCACTGGTGACATTACTGTTGACTGTTACTGCATGCGGGTGCTGTCATGGTAACGCCTACATCAATGGAGATGCGCTAAGCATAGTAGGGGCGTGGTTCCTGCAAGTCGAAATTGTACCCAGCAATCGGCACAGGCTAACGTCGTGGTATATAAAAGTCGAGATGGTGGTAGGTCTGCCAAGGAGTGAAGCACTTTGAGCACTCCTAAGGACTGGATACTGTATTATATAAAACTTACCTTTTTAGGCCAATGCCATGACATTATGGAGCTTCACCAATACTGGCGCGTCGGACTGTGCCAAAATATGTGCCTGATGCAGTGCTACTGAGAGAGCAAAACATCATTACATTTGGAAATAGCACATGGAAATAAACATATACCATCTATAGCGTGTTTTTAAAAACATTAGTAATAAAGAGTAATTTGGATTTGTAGGTAGGTATAGCTAATATTAAATAATAACACCAACTGTTGATGTTTCTGTACGTTAATAGAGGTGATGATTGATATGATCTGTGAGGGGCGGTAGCTCCGCGGGTATAGTCAGTCACGCCGGGCTGTCGATCGACGTTTGTGTACACCTAGGCCATCTGTGGTTTCGAAATTTGGGTAATCTCGTTCACCCTACGTTCCCTTTTTTTCGGAAGAAACACTACAAATCGTGTTCTTTCTAACAGATAGGTAGTGCAGTAAGTGCTGCGAGCATCTTGTCTAGGTGGCACCAGTGCAATATATATCTAAGACAACACCTCATAATTGTTATAGTTAAGCCATTAGCAGCTTACTTACATAATCGTTACGTAACGCTTGCCCCCCCCCCTCCCCCACAGCCATGAAACGCCGACCGAACGGATACACGGACGGACGAAGTGACGGCCAGCAGTATAGCCACAACAGATTATACAGACATTGGCATCATTAATCAAGTTATAGTACTAGGATTTTTGTCGAAACTTAACATAGGATTTAGTTATAACTGTTCGTTAGTTCGAATTCACTAAGAGACGTCACGTTACAATTGCTTGTAGGCCTTCGTCCTTTATTTCAGTGTACCTTCTTATTCGTACTCCTTTATTGTATTGTACTTTTTATTCTGCATTAAGTTTTTAATAATTTAATTTAATTTCATTAACCAAAATACATGTATACAATACTTACATTGTACATAGGTCTATGGTAGCTAAATGAAGTAAGTATAGGTGGCGCCATCTGACGACAGTATCAGCATGGGAAGAATATGAGGGTATGACGTGCTACTCTTGCTGCCAATGTATCTGTATTTCTTATGTGTAATCGTAGAACATAAATGATTGTTTCTCATAAAAAGAATACACAGGTTTCGTTCCAAATCACGTTTAGTCAATATGTCGTGATGGGTACGCGATATAGGCCTATGTATATATATATATATATATATATATATATATATATATATATCATATAACACTCATACAATGTCCATAACAATGTTGCTTCTAGCTCTCGAATTAATATGTATGAGAAGGCGGAGACCTACGACCGCAGGGGAGCTTTAAACAAACCTTGCAAATTTGTTAATAACGACCAGATGTTTCTTCTGGCGAAATCTCTAGAATCAGCAATTAACTGACTACCGGCGAGCAAAAAATCACGATTATATGTGTTTCACTGATAAAAATATAGTTTTGAGTAAGGATGTTATGTTTTGTTATTTTCTTTATACATAATGCAATGCAGTCGATAATGACATATCGTCAATAACGGATACATGTTCTTTTGATGCCTGGAACAGTTCTTGGCAGATGTTAGCATAAGTTTCGATAAAACTCGATTTGCGTGTAATTGTGACCAGGCATCGATGAACTGAAAACCGTGGCGTTCGATGAGCCGGTCCATGGGTCTCTGTCTTGAATGCTCCAACACTCACATGTGTTTGTGTTCAACTGGGTATGCGTTCGAATAACTGTAAGCCTCTGCATGATCCGCTAATGGTTGATATCACAGAAACTAAGCGGTTTTCTGTAAAGTCTGACGCTATAACAACATGTGTGGAGAAATTTGAAATAAATAACAAATCATATTTATCTAGTTGTTGGTCGATGGGAGTAAGTTACGTATCACTTCGTTTTACATAGCTATCATTAATTGCAAACGTTCATTGAGCTACACAATATCCCCAGGAATAAGAATAATTCGTGAAAAGCCGTTTGCTGAGAGCATTCTTTGTCTGTGGCGTCATTGAAACTAATTAATGCTTCCGTTGCCAGCTAGTGAACAATGTCTTACCAATAAAACAACAACTAAGGGATTCTCTCTAATCGTGGTACGCGTCAGTATCATATAGGAAATATAAATGACAATAAACAGTACATAGACTGTGGAGTAACCAGAAATATAACTTAGTATTACATAATTGACATTTCGCCAAGGTACTACAAGCTTTACTCGACATAATTTTACTCCTATGGGTGTTCAATATAATGCTGGTAAATCCCTGATCGTGTACTTTGATTCTAGAAACTCAAATCTTGCCACGGAAATTATACTAGGAGGAAAGAAGTTATATTTTGCGACGTCTTCAAAATACCTTGGATATGTTATTTGAATTGACCTATCGGATGAGGCTGACATTCAAGCCAAAGTGAATCTTTTGTAGAGTAAGGTGGGGCAAAGCGCCCATGTTGGGGCATAGCGCCCATGCCACTATCTTGGCGAATATTGCATTTGTTGGCTCCACATAGCGATCAAATGATTAATGACTGAGTCCTGACGACACATCAACGTGCAATGGTTCTACAGAATCGAACACGATGCAAGTACAGCTGATTTACCGTTTCTTTATTATTTGTTATAAGATCGCTTCCATATTAATCAATAAATTGCCCCTAAATGGTTACGAATTTTGAAACGCTTGGAATAGCTTTCTAAGCTATGTTATATAACCTGCATTTTCACGCCTTCAGTTACGGTTAGCGATAAAAAAAATTTCATTACTCAAACGTTATCATCATAGTCGTCAGTGGGGCATAACGCCACCTGTGAATGGGGGCAAAGCGCCCATGCCTGCGCGCTATGCCCCATCTGCAATTATTGATATAAAAGTAGCATTGTGAATATATATATATATATATGTATATATATATATAGAGAGAGAGAGAGAGTTTGTGTTTAGCGGGCACACACACAAACACACGCACAAACACACGCACAATTATTTATAATAATGTGTGTGTGTGTATAATAATCACAAGAACGTTTAATAAAATTATATCATTAAAATTCACACGGACACACACACACACACAAACACACGCACAATTATTTATAATAATGTGTGTGTGTGTCTGTGTGTGTGTGTCCGTGTGAATTTTAATGATATAATTTTATCAAACGTTCTTGTGATTATTATAATGATAACAGTTACAGCATGTTCGTTTCAGATTGAGAGACAGCATGGTTCGAACGTACAAAAGAAAGTTTACACAGGGGTCGTATGGGTCTGAACGACTGGCGTTAGCTGTAGCGGCTGTCCACGAAGGACAGAGTATACGAGGTGCAGGGGCAGATTATGGAATACCAAGGCGCACACTAAAGCGCCATTGCTCTGGTGTTGTACAGCTCCCTGGCGCTGTTGCTATGGGCAGCAAGCGTTGCGTATTCTCAAGTGCCTTTGAAGCACAATTGGTAGATTATGCAAAGGAGATGGCCAAGAGAATGTACGGATTGACAACTATTGATGTTAGGCGTTTTAGCTAACGCTGTTGTCACAAAATTGGGCATACATCAAAATTTTGATGACGAGCGTGGACTAGCTGGAAAGGACTGGCTGTCAAATTTCATGAAGCGCCACCCAGAGTTGTCGATTCGTGCGCCAATTTCCACTAGCCTGGTCCGTGTCGAAGGTTTCAACCGCGATGCAGTTGTGGCGTTTTTTGCTTTGTACAAAGATGTCCTGCAAGGAGGGGATCACAGAGCTACTGCCATTTGGAACTGCGATGAAACTGGCTTCACGACGGTAGCGAAGGCGGGGAAGGTCGTATGGGAAACTGGAACAAGGCAGGTGCGAAAGGTTTCGAGCGGTGAGCGTGGAAAGAACAATACCGCGCTGTGCTGAATAAGCGCTGCCGGTTCTTACATTCCTCCGCTGTTTGTGTTCCCTCGCAAGAGAATGGTGGTGGCCCTCATGAACGGTGCCCCTACTGGTTCGATTGGTGCAGTGAATGATCGCAGTTCAGGCTATATCGACTCAGCTCTGTTCATGAAGTGGCTCAAACACTTCGTCGCGATGGCCGGCTGCACCAAAGACCATCCACACGTACTTCTGTTGGATGGACACGAAAGCCATAAAACGCTTGAGGCAATCGACTTCGCCCGGGAACATTAAGTCATATGGGTGACATTTCCACCACACTGCACACATCGGCTCCAACCACTCGAACGGACATTTCTTAAGTCACTGAAGTCTGCGTTCAGCCGTTCATGTGACAACTGGCTTACATCCAACAACGGACGTGCCATCACCCAGTATGATGTGATGCCATTGTTTAAGCAAGCATATAGTTCTACTGCTACAGTGCAGTCTGCCGACAATGGATTTGGAACGTGCGGCTTATGGCCATTCAACGACAGCAAGATCGATGCAGAATTCAATGTACTTGAATTGTCGTTCATTCAGCCTGTCGATACTCCTCAAGTCACAGCTCTGGGTGTTATCGTCAGTGAGGTTACCTCTACATCTCCGGCAATCTCAGCACCACACTACCCCATGGCAACCAGCTCTCGAAGCTCCAGTCTGCATATCGCTGCCACCCATGTCGTCACCGGACACGTTGCCCCCACTGAAGCAACCAGCGCTCCAGATGTCGCCACTGATGTATCTGCACCGGCAGAACAAGAAGCGTAAACATGTAGCGAGAAGAACCACCAGTGCCGTGCTGAATTCTTCGCCATACAAGTTAATTGCTGAGACGAAACGCGACATGAAGAAACCAAAACGTTCGCTGGTGGTAAAGAAAATCAGCGAGATCAAGTCAGCACTAGAGCCTACTGCTGGTCCGTCTGGGGTGTCAAACCAAGAAAGGAACACCGACGAAGACACATAATGCGTCGTTTGCTGCGAGCCTTACGCCAACTGCAAGTCCAGAGAGGTGTGGCTTCAGTGTCTGAGCTGCAATAAATGGGCACACGCCGCGTGCACTACAGGCGACCCATACTACATTTGCCACATCTGTGAATCTGACTCAGACAAATTTGGATGAACAAATTCAACAGCACGTCGTCATAGCACATGTCGCTACAATGAAGCCACCAGCGAACTGCATTCAGTTTCCTTGGTGCGATATCGTTCTTTGTTCGTGTTTCATTTGGTTTGCAGGCTGCATTATGTATGTGCATTAAATAAAGTTCTGTATTCGTGTTATTAGATAATCAATTTGTAGCCTACTGATAAAAAATACATGCAATTCCACATGGGGCATAGCGCCCATCCCATGTGCGCTTTGCCCCACCTACGGGGCAAAGCGCCCAAATCGGGTGCATGCACGTAATTAATCACACTACAAAAACATATTATTCGAATCATGTCAGATTTGCACGACATATACTCAATATAGTTACCGACATGTTGTAGACATTTGTAGGTATATTGCATTAAATAGAGCCAACCGTTATGACGATATGTGTTACCCTGGGCGCTATGCCCCACCCTACTCTACACCTTATTAAAAACAGTGAAACACGGTAGTTTAACTCAGAATACATCTTTACTCCCAAGGAGCATCTACCCACAGATGTACAATATCTATATTGTACCTGGTTTCGATAAGTGTTCCCATCATCGCGCGCCAGAGAGCGCTGCTGATTCCGGGTGGACCAGTAATTAACCCTAACCAAACACTTAGGCAAAAGAGTTCCGCTTGAGGGAAAACAGTTCCGTTCGACGTCTCAAGGGGGTGCAGCTGGATGTTTGGAGAGCCCCAGGGGAGATGCTATTGCGTGTTTTGAGGGAGCCTTGGAGGTGATTTGGGTATCAAGGGGGGTGCAGATGGAGATTGTTTGGAACCCTGCAATCGCAAGTCGAAAAACGCACCCCACCAAACGTAAATCAACTATGCTATGGGCCGAATGTTGGCATATGGAAGTGAGTAGCCATGCAGATATTCCTATTCGACTGATTTGTATCCGTTTTCTATGGATTTATGTGCCACAATAACAAACCAGAGAGATAATGAATTTCCCGGGAAAAATCCAGAGTATAAATGATTGCCTAATACGTTTTCCCGGGCCACACCATTTATTATTATATCGAACACGTTAAAACGTCCAGTTTGCTGCAAAGATTATACATGATCGGTAACCAGTGTATGGTGAATAATGTATGCAACTGATTTACACTTGCTTAATGCGCAGAAGCCACGCGCTCGACATAGGTAACTATTGGTTGTTCTTTGCCTCGCGCTTTCGCGTTGATCAAGTTCATGTACAGCATTCTAAGAATTGCTTTGACCAATTTGCAATCGTAAGAGACTGAGTTGCTGGTTGTACAAATGTGGAACGTGGAGCCAACCTCAAAGGGGAATTCGTACCGCGACAAGAAGCATGCAAGTCCCACAAGAAAACGAAGCACTTCGGGACAACATAGCCGCTGAAATGGAGGTGGGGTCAAAGGAGCAGCTGCCCCCATGGAGGAATTTCGCTGGGGGCCTGACATATGGTTTTTTGCCTTCGAGTAAATTCAAAGTCAAGATGCGTATTAAACGGCGCTGAAGGTGAGATCTTTGGAGAGCCGTTTTGAATTTTGAAAGTCGCCGCGAAATATATATTCAACAGTACCCCTCTTCCTGCGTCTTCCGTCTTCAGCTTAGCCAATATTAATTTCGTTCCGGTTAAGACAGTATTTTGACCCTCATAGTATATTAACCCCCCGGTTACAATACTATAATATTGGCGTGACCTCCCCTGTGGTAAGTTTACCCCCTATATTTCAGTTAGCATGTGACGTCGCATTGCAGGTAAGTAGTATTTTGTGTAATACAACATAACTGAATATATTTAAATTGGTTACAAACATTGTTTCATACCTAATATGCCTAACCTAAATGTCTTTAACCATACATTTTGCGGGAAACAGCTTTCTGTAGAATGCGAGCGAGGGGCGACTCGCCAACGGTGGAGTATAGTCAGTCTGCCCGTCAACTACCACAATGCTGTCGTAAATGTATGAGCGGCTAAAACCGGCGGATTAGACGGGCCAGGTGCCATGCCCCTATCGCCCATTTGAAATATGTGGTTTACGATCGCAGCTGCGGACACCCCCTGGCAGGCAGCTCGACCGGAATAGTCTCCAACACTATCCCTTCGACATGAAACATTTCCCAAACTACCGCCCCTCGACCGGGAAAACTCAAAAACTACCGTCCCTAATTTCAAAACTACCGACCCTCGACAGGGAAAATCTCCAACACTACCGCCCCTCGACAGGGAAAATCTCCTAAACTACCGCCCCTCCGTGTCGCCTGGGAAAATGTCCTACACTACCTACACCGCGCACACCGCTAAAATATCAACGAGTCTCACAATGATGACCCGCCCGGTAGGATATGTAAAGTCCGCCGGTGGCAGAATCCATCCATGGCAAAACCTCTTTTTCGGCTCAAATCCAAGATGGCCGACATCATACAGGGTCTAATATTCAAATGGACCTAATTTTGGAACTAAGCAACATAAAAACATGCTTGAGGTGTCATCTTCAACAAACTTTAGGATGTCCATTCGTTTGGTGACACTGTGGAGGTTTTTGTTCGCATGGTGTTCACTCAAAGATCACTGATCTACATATTTTAGATAAATGCCCAAGTTCGGATCATCTCCCTGTAGGACTTGCTATCTTCACTTTTGTAACTGCAGAAAGTCAAGACAATGTCTCTGCGACAAAGTGTGCTGATAAAATTGTTCCTATTTTTAAATGGTCTAAAGCACCAAATCCTAGAATATTGAAAGAGTAGTGCTGTACATCTGGACAAAGTAGTAATCCCAGAATCATTTACATGCATTAACATTGATTGCTCAAATAGACAGCATATATGTGACATCGATAAACTACTTGATTATATAAGCACTGCACTTCAGGAATCCAGTCTTGAAACTATCAGTACATGCAAAACAATATTATGTAAAGATTATATTGTACCTGGCTGGTACGCTTTGTCCCCAGTCCGCATGCGCATGTGATTGTAGAAGAGAGATGGGGGGAAGCACAACTCATATTTGAAGATGTCATGAATGGGGATATCGCCGATACCCGTAACAAGAAGACGCTGGTATAGGTGCTGGGGATCCATCTCGATTCGTTCCCCCGGAAGCAGTTTTGACATGGACAACTGAGGCTAGAGTCTTCACTTGATTCTTCTGGGAGAACTTGTACTCTGCCACAGAATGACTGACGATGGAAGTTAAGATCTTCTCTCCGATACTTTGAGCACCGACCACGTTTACTGACTCCTCTGCCATCAACCTTGTTGAGAGACTAACAAGCTTTTCTGAGGTTGTGTTGAATGGTCCCGAACACCTGAAGCAGCTTCTGTATATCGGACATAGCACGTCGGATGCGCGATGCTGCCAGGTCACGATGCCCATCACTTGCATTCGAACAGAACCCCGCTATCTCGAAAATGGACTGGCTGACATCAGCACATCCGAAAACGAGTACTCTAATTGAAGCCACGGCCGTGCGATAGATTCCCAGTTGACTTAATGCCAGCCATCAGAACTTGTTCTATGAAAAGATCTGTGAATATACCTGACCATGCACCATCGCTTCTCCTGACCGGGAAGAGACCCTTCATGAAAGTTGCATGTACGGAATGAACAGCGCATGAGATGTTGTGTAGTTATTGAGCCCAGCAGCTGCAAGATAAGCCTGCGTATCACACAAAGACTGTAAATACAGGTTCCAGCTTCATATACGCGCAGATCGGATGAAGGTCCTTAGAATTGCGACCATTCTCTAATACTACATCCACACCCTGGCGGTTGCATGCTTTTGCATTGAGGCACGCCAATCATCAAGCGCAATCTGGATGTGACCGAGTGTGGTGCTCTTGAGTGCATCATCCAGGCTCATTTTCTCCTCCTGTACATTTGTCACTAGCTGAAAGATACAAGCAAGAAGAGCAACCGCGTTTAAATCACCTGAAAAAAGACACAAGGTTATAATATATGTTATGCATAAATGCTGATAAGAAATACAATTAATTGGATAGAAATGTCACTGTTTGTACGTATATAGCATGCATGTAGACATCTAGTTTGTGCAGTTCATACAAAACTGACCTGCATGTGCCTGAGGAGTGGTCCCAGGTGGGTCGGAGGAGCTCGAATGCGCGGAGGTCCTACTTGTCTCAGACATGCCTTGCTCCGATGAGAGGCCTGAACAACACACACAAGTCCATAGTATAACTTCTGGCATGTAAACTGGATATATAATGAGGAATAAAGACATGTGCATGTGGATATTAATAAAAGTTGGCTTGTAGTTACACACGGTTCTTTATATATTTCTATTGCAGAGTGTTAGGTCGTTTATTTAGATGTGAAATTATGTGATAACTAATACTAGGTTCCTCGGAAAATGAAAACTACCTGTAAGATCCGGCATGGGAAGTACAATACGCCGCAGACGACTCGACATGGGTCGATCCCCAATGATCATGAGCGCGATCCAATATGTCAGCATGGTAGGCACTTCAACTATAAATTAAATATCATGCATCATCTTAATTTTTGTGAAATTTCAAAAACAAAAAGTATTGAAACTTCGACGTTCCGTGGATAAGACGCCCGCAATAAATGAGGTAAATGACCTATCAAAGAACGCCACGACGAGTTAAAGCAAAAAGCTGCCCACGTGCCGAGTAAAGGTAACGGCTTTGCGTGGAACGGCACGCGCCCACGGAAAAACTCGCGGTCGGCAAGTTTTGTTGCAGTCGCCATGTATAGTCGGAACAATGAAGTGATCGTAGTCAATAGTTGGAAATGACACATCAAACGTATTTCTAGGTCGATATACACAATTTTGGCCACATTTAGGGTCACATTTTAGTCAATTTTGACGTTGACCTTGACCTTATCGCATAACCTTGACCTCTAACGACCTCCAAAGTGTCACCAAACGAATGGACATCCTAAAGTTAGCTGGAAATCACACCTCAAACGTGTTTTATGTCGCTTTGTTCCACAATTAGGTCCATTTGAATATTAGACTCTGTAATGTTGGCCATCTTGGATTTGAGCCGAAAAAGAGGTTTTGCAATGGGTGGATTCGGGTGGGGTTTTTTTTGTGGTGAGACATACCACCAACGAACCCATTTCAGGTGAGAAAGCTTTGTTAACATTTTTGCCCAACCTCTTTGGACCGCGATCACTTCGTTGCTGCGACTAATATGAATGAGTCATGTTACTTTAGTGTACTCGTGTATTTACATACCGTGTCCGTGGTCAATAAAACATAACTAGAGTGCCACCTACAACGTCAATAGTATCGTTGGTTGTTATGACCTACCTCGAATGTTTTCCTTTACCGTCTGCTGCACCGTGCAGTCATATTCCAGGTTAATCCATGTGTATACGGCCCTCATTCTTTTGCTCTAAGAGTAGATAGCGGAAATGGTGCTTCCCGACAGAACTTTACGTAACTTCCTAGTTACATAATTTCGCCGCCGCGCGTCGCCACGGTTCAGCGTAGCAGCCAAACAAGATCCCTTCAAAATCGGTTCTGATACGATCAGCGTCTTGACAGTGGTTTGATGCCAGGCGGTCCGAAATGTTGACAGGTGGGTTTATGACGCGTATGAGTGTCCAATCGGCATTGTGGGCTGATTTCACTCACCAGAGTTCCAAACGGAACAACTAGTCAACAAATATCGTGAAATGGCCGACAGGGACCCAAATGGGTGCAAATTACGGTTTTCTGTCATTGTACCGCGTTCAATCTGGAACTCATTCAACTTTTTCCCAGTTTAATGTATCTGCGCAGGCGTGACACTGCCGTGTGTAATTATTTCCTACTGAATTAACTTCCCCTTTCTTTTGGTGTTCAATTCTATCGTGTTCTCGTCTACTGACTTGCGAGTAACCTGCTTTAATCCGACGAACGTCGCTGTGTGAATATTGCAAAACAATACTACACCAGCGCATTTGGATTGATGACATTTCAGGTCAATGCTCTATTACAATTCACTCTACTACTTTGGCGAAAACAAAAGGAACGTTTCTACAGTGCATGTGGCTATTCTGCAGCATCGCCGTCGGGGAATTGCCGGCAGTGATCAATTGATACGGGCGAAATCACTCTCCCACGACGCTTAGGACGCGGTTATTTGTGGTTATCTAATTCCCCAACGATGCTTTAGATTAGCGGGAAGACATCGTTGGCTAGAGATCGAGAGACTTCTAAGCATAATACAACAAGGCAACCTTTGCATCTACGCCATCTGCGACATGGCGTATTCATTTCGGTTATGAGTTTTGTAATAAATAGCTCGCCACAAATTAAAAAATATGTAAATCACCGAAGAAACTATTGACCGGCATTCTTTTGCGGCGGTATGGTTCGGTATTTTCTTACATGCTATCTACTTCTTCTTCTTCCCCTTGCTCCCTTGAGTGAAGGGGTCCACTTCACTCGGTAACGTCGTCAGTTTTGTTTACTAGTGCTCTCTGTCTTTGCTTTTGCTCGTGTATATAGTATACCCATCTTAGTTTGGGTCTTCCCCTTCTTCTTCTTCTTCTTATTCCTCTTATTCGCCTTCTTCTTCGTCTTCGTCTTCTTCTTTTTCCTCTTCTTCTTCTACCTTCATTTTCTGTTTTTCATTCTCACTTTTCACATTTTTCCTCACTCATTCTTTGTAAATTATATTATATTGATTTCCCTTCTGAACATGGTGAGAAGGCTTTAATTAGAATGGTTTGGTCATGTCGTATGAGCAAGAGGCGTTGGTAAAAGAATCCTACTATATACTGTGAACGATGGGCGGAAAGTGAGTGAAAACAATTCAAGTTGAAAACGTCATAGAATGAACTGGACTCAGTTACTTATGGAGCCTGGAGGCGGCGGTGTTTCCCCAACCACAGCTTCTGTCA